>OW203762.1:7094906-7637101 GCA_934045905.1 Leuctra nigra | reverse complement strand
GTGACGAGGATACGTGGCCTCGCACGTATTGGCTCGCGAGGAACCACGGCCAATAGCTGCAGAACAAAGTGTGACGAGGATACGTGGCCTCGCACGTATTGGCTCGCGAGGAACCACGGCCAATAGCTGCAGAACAAAGTGTGACGAGGATACGTGGCCTCGCACGTATTGGCTCGCGAGGAACCACGGCCAATAGCTGCAGAACAAAGTGTGACGAGGATACGTGGCCTCGCACGTATCGGCTCGCGAGGAACCACGGCCAATAGCTGCAGAACAAAGTGTGACGAGGATACGTGGCCTCGCACGTATCGGCTCGCGAGGAACCACGGCCAATAGCTGCAGAACAAAGTGTGACGAGGATACGTGGCCTCGCACGTATCGGCTCGCGAGGAACCACGGCCAATAGCTGCAGAACAAAGTGTGACGAGGATACGTGGCCTCGCACGTATCGGCTCGCGAGGAACCACGGCCAATAGCTGCAGAACAAAGTGTGACGAGGATACGTGGCCTAGCACGTATCGGCTCGCGAGGAACCACGGCCAATAGCTGCAGAACAAAGTGTGACGAGGATACGTGGCCTCGCACGTATCGGCTCGCGAGGAACCACGGCCAATAGCTGCAGAACAAAGTGTGACGAGGATACGTGGCCTCGCACGTATCGGCTCGCGAGGAACCACGGCCAATAGCTGCAGAACAAAGTGTGACGAGGATACGTGGCCTCGCACGTATCGGCTCGCGAGGAACCACGGCCAATAGCTGCAGAACAAAGTGTGACGAGGATACGTGGCCTCGCACGTATCGGCTCGCGAGGAACCACGGCCAATAGCTGCAGAACAAAGTGTGACGAGGATACGTGGCCTCGCACGTATTGGCTCGCGAGGAACCACGGCCAATAGCTGCAGAACAAAGTGTGACGAGGATACGTGGCCTCGCACGTATCGGCTCGCGAGGAACCACGGCCAATAGCTGCAGAACAAAGTGTGACGAGGATACGTGGCCTCGCACGTATTGGCTCGCGAGGACCACGGCCAATAGCTGCAGAACAAAGTGTGACGAGGATACGTGGCCTCGCACGTATCGGCTCGCGAGGAACCACGGCCAATAGCTGCAGAACAAAGTGTGACGAGGATACGTGGCCTCGCACGTATTGGCTCGCGAGGAACCACGGCCAATAGCTGCAGAACAAAGTGTGACGAGGATACGTGGCCTAGCACGTATTGGCTCGCGAGGAACCACGGCCAATAGCTGCAGAACAAAGTGTGACGAGGATACGTGGCCTCGCACGTATCGGCTCGCGAGGAACCACGGCCAATAGCTGCAGAACAAAGTGTGACGAGGATACGTGGCCTCGCACGTATCGGCTCGCGAGGAACCACGGCCAATAGCTGCAGAACAAAGTGTGACGAGGATACGTGGCCTCGCACGTATCGGCTCGCGAGGAACCACGGCCAATAGCTGCAGAACAAAGTGTGACGAGGATACGTGGCCTCACGTATCGGCTCGCGAGGACCACGGCCAATAGCTGCAGAACAAAGTGTGACGAGGATACGTGGCCTCGCACGTATCGGCTCGCGAGGAACCACGGCCAATAGCTGCAGAACAAAGTGTGACGAGGATACGTGGCCTAGCACGTATTGGCTCGCGAGGAACCACGGCCAATAGCTGCAGAACAAAGTGTGACGAGGATACGTGGCATCGCACGAGGAACGCGAGGAACCACGGCCAATAGCTGCAGAACAAAGTGTGACGAGGATACGTGGCCTCGCACGTATCGGCTCGCGAGGAACCACGGCCAATAGCTGCAGAACAAAGTGTGACGAGGATACGTGGCCTCGCACGTATCGGCTCGCGAGGAACCACGGCCAATAGCTGCAGAACAAAGTGTGACGAGGATACGTGGCCTCGCACGTATCGGCTCGCGAGGAACCACGGCCAATAGCTGCAGAACAAAGTGTGACGAGGATACGTGGCCTCGCACGTATCGGCTCGCGAGGAACCACGGCCAATAGCTGCAGAACAAAGTGTGACGAGGATACGTGGCCTCGCACGTATCGGCTCGCGAGGAACCACGGCCAATAGCTGCAGAACAAAGTGTGACGAGGATACGTGGCCTCACACGCATCGGCTCGCGAGGAACCACGGCCAATAGCTGCAGAACAAAGTGTGACGAGGATACGTGGCCTCGCACGTATCGGCTCGCGAGGAACCACGGCCAATAGCTGCAGAACAAAGTGTGACGAGGATACGTGGCCTCGCACGCATCGGCTCGCGAGGAACCACGGCCAATAGCTGCAGAACAAAGTGTGACGAGGCTCATGGGTAGGAGATGAAGAAGTGACAACTGAGTCGGCTGACTAGAGACAATATTACATCGCAATAACTTTGGTGCCATTCAAATTATGAAACATGTGAAAAATTATTGGCGTAGCTAAATTTTTAGTAGATCTTAGCCATATAAACTATAGACAATGTGCCCAAATTCGTAGAAAATCTGAAATGAAGAGAAATTTCAGAGTTTCTACGAGTTTGAGAACAAATATTGTATTTATTAGTTGGTATTTGTATTGCTAAGGTCGACGAAAAGATTAGATACCAACACTGGATATTTTTCACAATATATTACGTAAATTGAGTGGTACAAACATTATGATGATACTTAGGAAACAGAACCTTCAATAGAAAATACAATTAAAAGACATTATACTCTCAAGATTCAATTATTATTTAATGAAATATTTCAAGGCTGAGAAATTAATATAGGCTTCCTCCTGATGAAGATTTTTGTTAAAAAAAAACGAAATATTTCATTAAATAATCATTGAATCTTGAGTGTAAAGTCTTTTAATTGTATTTCTATTTCTATTCCTCAAGAAAGAATAGCTACTTACTACATAATCTCCAATGTTTTCATTACTTTGTGTTGGTCATTCGAATGCCTTTGAGTTCTTCACTGTTTAATATGTTTACCTAACGCTCATACCACCTGTGCCTCACTTTATGATTCTGCATATTGTCAACGTGCTTTCATCTGTACTGTTGTTACTCATGTATGTTGTGACTCATAGGCTAAAGAGGGCACTCTTGTTGCGCCCTACACTGGCCTGCTTGCAGGTTAATTACAATAAATAATAATAATAATAATATTTATACTTTGAGTGGAGCATCCTCAAAGATAATTTCGCTATCACATGTTTCCCGTAGTATACCTGAACCTAAGCCTGAACCGTCTTCTACATATTATAAATGTTCGAAATTCGAATGTTGAATGAAGCATGAGATTGGCTAATGTAGTTGACATTTCCACCCCGATTGATGCCACAGCGCTACATGCTACATTGGCATCACTTTGATTGACCGAGTGAAATCACCTAGTTTTAGTTCCAAGTTTGAAGTCCATCATGTTGCATCGTGACGGCAGTGCAGCGAATTATTCAAAACCAACATCTAGGTTAACACTGCAGGAAAACAAATGCAACGTGTCTATAAAAGAACTAGTCACGGTTTTAAGAATTCGATTTATGTATTATGTAAATGAGTCTGGAATCCGGTGCATCTCCATAAATCATGTGAGGTGGAGAATGTTTGACGTCCAGCATTTCAATTGTGAAAATTGTATTGTTTTATTTTTGATAATTCTATGCCGCAGCATCGGACCTGAGTCTACATTGAATTACAGTGCAGGGACCAAGTTGGATTACAAAGTGAATTCATGTTCATACAATACTATAGAGTATTCGACAAATTACAACGAAGAAACGATAAACACAAACAAGACAATAAATATTTACTACTGCAAACCTGTCAGAAGATACAAGATTAACTTCCGACATATTTTCAAACCAAATTGAAAATAAATTTCATATTGAGAATGAAATAACTTTAATCTAAAGAAAAATAGAAAACCAATTGTGACTTTTATAATTTGAAATTGAAGTGAACCTACTCGATAAGAGAAAAGTCCACACAAAAGGCTCCACTTCGTTTAAAAAGTTGGGAAATTCTCAACGTTTATTACCATTTTTTTCTTCTAAAAACATACAACCCCTACTCCAATATTTGTAGGCTTTTGTATTGATTCTCTTGTACGCGATAATATTGCAACCCTCCGCACCAAAGCAATATGCTCGTATGCATGAGTATCAGGAAGCGAAAGCTCTCACAACACGCAACACCGACCACTGATCATCATCACGCCAGGAACTCACTCATCGCTTCATCCACTCCAAGATGCTGGAAATAATCACCCGCCGCCATTATCATGGACCAGGATACGCGCGTCATGGGCTGACCAGAAGGCGACGGGTGGTCGGGAAGGGGACAACCACCCTACTCAGACTTTATTGGCAAGCCGAACATTTCGCCAGTGACACATGACCCCGGATCGTTTAAATCTGCAGTAATAATTCTCGGCTTTTAATGGCCGTTTGGGCCCGGCGACATTTTAGTGAAGTGATTGCGTGGAATTCAATCACAAACGTGATCTTAATTCTAAAGAGAAGTTCAGTTTTGGGATCTTTTAGAGTGGAGAATGTGAGGAAGTCGGTGTTACAGTCGCAAATCAAGTCGCCAAATTGAACTATAGGAAAATACAAATAAAATGTGTTCATAAGTTAAAAATTAAGCAAAAATATGAAAAAATAAAAAAATAAACCGAGGATTTCGCCGCTCATATTCTACTAAAAATTGATTACATACATACCTCCATCAAACCTCAAAACATAAATCACGTATTGATTTTGTCATATTTTGAAGAAAGAAGAACCTTTATTACAATTAAACAGTCTCATTATAAAATTATTTGTGGACTTACACATTTTTATTCATTAGAGTGCTATGAACTCATTAACGCAATTTTAAATTTTCCGTCTTTCATCTTCAGTTTAATTAAATCTTGATTTTCACTGAAGACTTGTAATTATTTATTTTGTGTTGCTAAGTTTCAGGTCAACAAACTTAAAAAATCTAACAAGTTTTCAGCACATTTCATCCTAGAAATCTGAACCTCCCTAGCTAATGATCTGGCGCCACTAGCTATGCTATTACCTATCATAACGACACTGCAACAGTAAGTACAAGGGTATGTTGATTTAGCGCTGTTAGGCGCCAGGCGGGCTGCGTGTGGCGCCTATCTGGAGCTTAATTACTAGATTAATATTTAATGTCATAAAGCTCAGTTCGTCTCACGCAGATTTCATATTAAAGTTTTAATTAACACTTTATTGGGTTATTAAATAATTGTGTTCTCTCCTAGCCGGGTTATAATGGCACCGTATATTATAATTATGATGGAATTGTTATCTGGTGTGGAATTATGTTGAGTTGTTTGACATCAAGTAGGGGATGATTTTGACAAGAGTAAAGACCTTGGTAGGAAGATCTGACATCCCGACATGTGTAGAGAAATTGAGTTTATTAATATTAAGAGTGTTTTAGGTAAGGATAAGGATGAACTTTTAGCGCAAAGCATCCAAATAATAAAAAAATTGGTTTGTATAGAACTATGAATTTTTTCTTTTGAATGGAAAGTTTCAGAGGGTACGCCTAAAAAATATTGGGCATTGAAAATATAAACTGCACAATGCACAAAAATCTATTTTAGACTGGATTTGAAATACCTTGATATTTATTGATTAACTAACAGCCAGTATAGGTGTAAAGTGTAAAGTGTTAAATGGCAATATGTCATAATCACTTGTTCAACTCAACAACAGATTTAGTAGAGCATTAAAAAACTGCTCCTTGAATAAATACAAACTAAATACCGAAAAATAATCTAGTATAATTTGATTGGAGTAAATATTGGAATAACAGCTAGTACCTTACAAAAAATTATATAAAAGCTTGAAATATGTTTTGTTCAAAACATTATGTAGTCAAATTGTGTGTTGTTATAGATACAAAATTGCCAAACATTTTCTCTGCCCCTCCGCTGTAAAATAACATAACACCATTTTGATCTTTCTCTCTTGAGTCATGACTCATCCTAAATCTAAACTCATTTTCAAGTACGCTTGAGGGAATCGAATCGAGTACCATTCTCCTGGCATCCGTAATTGACAAATATCTCCGTCAGTCGCAAATTGCTAGGGTAGGTTCCTTGTTTCAACCCCCTAAAATCCACCCTTCTAGGACATACTTTCCCACTTGATTGATTCTCAGACTTTATTATATTTTTGTTTTCACTCCTCGGCGACGAGGGGACTTCGAATTACACTGCATGATTATTTTAACCCTCATATCGACTCTCAGAGAGCCAGTATCACAAATGGCTCATCCCTCTCATTTGTCCAACACAACCACAAACCAAGCTCAGCGGTCATAATGTTGGCTTTATGGTAAATAAGGCAAGTATAGCAATATATTAGAATTCCATGGGAACTTACACACGTAATCGGGCAAATGGCTGCGGACTTCGTATATGAAACGATAAAAACGGAATACTGATGTAACTGAAAGTTTATATATACATATGTACGAGTAAGGAGGAGAGGGGTACATATTTTTGAAATGGAATGGCCCTAGGTTTCATGTGTTTTTTTCCTATGATATCTCTGCATGGTAATGTTCCTAAACTGTACGTGGACGTACTGACAAATGCGTGCGTGTTGGTGTGGTGATAGCCGCATGGAAGTGGTTTCGAGGGTTTCTTCAGATGGAGAGGAGGAGAAATGTAGGTTGGACCCTTGTTGGTTGTGTTTATTATAGATGTAATGCTGTAGTCAAGTTGTGAAGCAAATACTCAGATAGTAAGTTAAGTATACATAAAGTGTCCCCTTTGTGATCATCTATAGTCTATACATAGGTCTGAATATCCATACAATGAAGATTAACAAAAATTAGTTAAAAGGGAATATTAGAAATCCAACACACTAATTTTTACCTACAGAAATTCGTAGTTGTAAACTATAGCCTCTATGAATGACGGAAATTAGTTTGCATTTTCTTTCTCAGAACTGGAAGTTTGTGTAATGGAATAAAACCTATTAATTTGATGTATATTTTTATTTTAGTGGTGTTTAACATCAAACCATTGTGCGTGTCATTAAGCTAAGGAGGGAGGGCATATTTTACTACCCTTGGGGAGGGATCATTTGTTGGTTATTAAGTTGATGTTAGGAGGTATAGATTGCCGGTGGGAAGGAGGCAGTCTTGGCCTGTTTTAGGGAACTTGTAGCATTTGCCTCTCGACTGAGAGAAACCAGGAAACTTACCTCAGTCAGGAAATGCGGCAATGGGAATCGAACCCGAATCCTCCAGTGTGCAGCCGAGGGAACAGTAAATATGTATGTTAAGTACTATTTTTTTAGATGAAAGTAGATTAATAATGGTTAATATTTGACTAATGTTTCAACGAATATTTTTTCTAATATTTTACAAATCCTCCTTGAATACTTGTGCTTCACTGTTCATCTGAGAGTGTAAGTGCAGACAACTGACAATGGCACTAAGTCCAGTAGCAATATGGCGCTCAGCGGTTTCGAGGGGGTGTTTTTCCCTGCAATCCGCGGCAGAGGGGTCGTTTGTAATTACTCGTATGTGTAGCATGCAGGGCGCGTGCTCTGCATGCCACACTACAACTCATAATGACCATAGGCCAGAACCAATAGCACAATACCCCACATGGACCTGGCTAGCTGGATGACGCATCTCACTATGTCACAGAGCGCGGGGTATTAGCTGATTGTTATCGCAAGTCCGCCGATTAGGTATTAATCGATTGATCGGGAGTGATAGCAGATCGAAGACGTGGGAATTATTTGCTGATTTATGTAAGGGAGGTTTTTATTGTGTTTATAGTGATTTAGGGTGGAAATTAGGTCGGGATCGGTTGTCGGGAGTAATAAAAGATTAGGCAGTAAGTTGCGTAATATGTTATTTAATGGGTTTATGGACAGCTCGACTGCTAGTCATTTTGTGGTGGTGAATGATTATGAGGATGATTAGGAGGTGATGAAGAAGGTGGGAATTCATGACATTTTATAGCACGGAAAATTCACTAAGAAAATTTGGAAAAATGACATCAGTTTTGGGAATAATCGAATATAATTTACAAAATGTGTATCTTGGAATATTTCATAAAAATAAGGTGAGTTGTCGTCCATATTTTTCGAGTCTTGGACTCAAATCTTACTACTTCAAAAATGATCTTTGTGTTGGGAATTTTCTTCATTATTATAATAAGATAGGGTTTGATAGAAATAGTACATACAAAACAAAACAAAACAGAATAAAACATCTCTTTCTAGTTGAAAATATATTAGAGAGACGCTTTGCTTCTTGTGGATGTCCAGCATACTTACAGTTATAGCCAAATGTAATCAGAACCATTCTTTACGACAATTTTGCTTTTTTCGGACACTGGTTGATGTTGAAAAGTCCAATAAATCGGATTATTTCTGGTGTAGTTGTTTCGGGCACTGATTCAATTCAATTTCCTGTTGGCAACTTGTCTCCTACTTCTTCTTTTTGCCTCTCCCTTGTGTTATTTCAGTTTCAAGGAAGAAGGCGAAGGAGAAGAAGAAGACTGAACGTGTTTTCTTTTGTTCTGTGGAAGTCTGTTGTCTCCGCCTGACAGGGGGTGGGGGAGACGCTTCTTAGCGGCGTCGACGACGTCTTCATTAGCGGCGTCGGCTCTGGAATCGAGCATACAGAGGCCTTGTGACCATATAAATAAGCTATTCGGTAAGCTTGCCTAATTGAATCAACACTTTAGATAGCGCTTTGCTGCGTTGAAACATCGACGATTTATAGAATATTCTTTAACGCCCTATTTTTAAAAGCAATTTCATTTAGAGTTGGCAACAACGCATCGTTTTATTAAATAAGTTAATTTAAAACTTTAGCCTTTCTTTAATTGAATTAAAACAGGAATGTAACTGATTAAAAAAAGTTAATTTTTATCTCGAGACGTGCTATGAAACCACTTTTACAAAGATATACTTCAAGAAAACCTGCTAAAGGATTAAAGAGGTGGTTTGGAACACGTGTTAAAATAGTAGTATTTTAAAGGTACGTATTCAAGATGTGCTAAAGTATACACTCCGTTTTATGTTCACGCATTCTTTCAACTATGATTATTTATTCCATATTGTTATAGGGCATTATTCATATTACAAGTACAATTTATATAAAAATAATACCATGAAACAAAATAAGTAAGCAAACAAAACTCCAGTCATACTTTGTAATTTAAAAACATAGTAAAGCAGTCTATACATCACATTTTATCGACTACATTTAAACTCCACTAAAGACGTTATTATCATTTCAAAAGATTTATAAACTCCTGAAAGAAAATAAGGTACCCGATGTCTACGTCTTTTCTTGGTCCTGAATGATCTTTTAGAATATTCATGTTGATAATTTATGTATTCCAGCTAATCTCGTCACAAGATTGGTTCTGAGCCGCGAAAGTTTTCCACGACGTTCATCTTGTCTGCAAGTCAAGCGGCTGGCCTCATGTTGTGTTGCGATGTAAGACAAAGATTTATTATGTGTGTCCGATCGACGCCATCATCCATCAAAGTAGGAAGACGACGCCTCATTTTCCGCGTCTCGAGCGTCGCGACGTCGAGTTAAATAACTCGCGTGACGTCGTGACGCTTTGCATGGCGTCGACATCACGTCTTGCACACTGCACGCTGCACACTGCACGCTGCACACTGCACACTGCACACTGCACGCTGCACAATGCACACTGCACGCTGCACACTGCACACTGCACACTGCACGCTGCACACTGCACACTGCACACTGCACACTGCACACTGCACACTGCACACTGCACACTGCACGCTGCACACTGCACACTGCACACTGCACGCTGCACACTGCACACTGCACACTGCACGCTGCACACTGCACACTGCACACTGCACACTGCACACTGCACACTGCACACTGCACGCTGCACACTGCACACTGCACGCTGCACACTGCACACTGCACACTGCACACTGCACGCTGCACACTGCACACTTCACACTTCACACTGCACACTGCACACTGCACGCTGCACACTGCACACTGTACCCTGCACACTGCACACTGCACACTGCACACTGCACACTGCACACTGCACACTGCACGCTGCACACTGTACACTGCACGCTGCACACTTCACACTGCACACGGTATACCTATATACAAGACAAGCAAGGGAACTTGGCGCAAACTTCAAGCTTTTTGTTTACCTCATCTTCATCTTTGTTGAGCAAAAATAAATTATGTTAAATTTAAAGCACAGTTGCAAGGGGTCAAATCAGTTACCTATATGAAAACTAAACATGCTTAGAATTCGTGGATTTTTAGTTTGGGACATTTGAAAATGATGCCAGCAACTGCATTTCAAACTGTGAATTTTATAGAATATTTGCTGTGCTAACTAAGAGCTTTATAAATTTTTGTTGTTTACAATTTCTCACGAAAATATTGTAATTTGTAACAGAAGTTCAGAGCTTTTGTACCACAGAAGCTTTTGTAAACTTGATATGTGCGTTTTAATCTAGAGTTAGGGCAGTGTTTGAGAAGGAAAACATCTTAGTTTGGAAAGTCCAGTCATTTTACAATAGCCTATGTAATTCTTCCAATCCTTCTTAGCTTCGCTTTAAACATGTCCGGGGGAATGATCCGCATTACTCCGTCAAAAACGCGTCCTCTGATTTTGAATAGTTCCATTCGGCTGATCCGAAGGGAAGGGAAACTTTGACCTTACAATGACTTTGTCCGAACCCTCATCAATTTACAATTTAATTGTTGACTTTGAGTCAAATTTCATACATTAACAACCATTAATTGGCACGCTTTCAACTCTAATGACATAAGAAAACACCCCATAATTTATAAAATTTGTAATCAGTTCCGTCGTCAGAATTATAATTAAACACAAAATCACCCTCCACTAGTGCCTCGTGCAAGAAACTATTTTCTCTTGAAGCAATCTTGACGACGCGTCAACTCCAACAAGTAATCACAACAAACAACCACACCTCACAAGCACCAAGAAAACACCTTATCGAACACTAATTAACATCTGATAAGACGATTAATTAAGCGTGAAGTACTTGAAGAGGAGAATACTTTACCCGTTGCAGACGCCTTGAGTAATGAACCACCTAAATATGTTCGAACTCCATAAACATTTAATTAACGAAATCCGATAAGCTCGTACCATCTTTTATTGGAAATATTATACTTGATATTTACCCTCGGACGATTAGTTATCACATAGATTAGAATTAGTAGTCGCAAGCAATTAAATTCCATGCTTGACCTCTCCCGGAAAGTCAGTTCTCGATTCAATATAACCGATAATCGGCTGGGGCGAGCTTTGTTATAATTCCGAGCTTTCAATGTGCTTTTGTTCGATTTCGCCGCAGTCGAGCAAAGACGTGTGGTGTGAGACTACATAACTGTTATTGTTATTGGAATCTGTGGATGGCTTTGTTTGGTGCGGATGTAATCTTGATGACATCCATGGATATACTCGTGGTGAAAATGATTTGTCTTTTGAGTCATCTTTCTTAACTCGTCTTTTAGTGTGAATCTGCCACAAAGAGTTGATGGAAAAAGTGCAAGATTTTGCTGGGATGAATAAGAATA
This sequence comes from Leuctra nigra, assembly GCA_934045905.1. Lineage (NCBI taxonomy): Eukaryota > Metazoa > Arthropoda > Insecta > Plecoptera > Leuctridae > Leuctra > Leuctra nigra. The sequence goes on along the minus strand of OW203762.1, from coordinate 7,625,500 downwards.
ATGGTATGAAATTCTAAGTTTTATTAAATAAATGTGAATAGGTAGAAAAAGAATGGCAGTATTTCACGTGTTCTTATGAAAGAGTCTGTAATGCATCTTCCTTAGAGAAATATACTGAACAGAGTGGCATTCTTTTCCAGGATTAAATCAAATTAATTGAGAGCTGATAGCAACGTTCATCGTATAATAAAATTAAAAATTGTTACATACATCCCTTCATTTCCTTCTTTCATCAAAATACTCCAACGTCACATAAATATTAAAAAAGCAACTTATTTTGTACTGACGTTATAATATAACAGATTTTCCATCAGCATTGTTTACAGCTCATTCTCAAGTTCAATAAAATCCACTACCTACCTAAGAAGACAATGGTTACGTTCAAGAAATTTTCAGGTACTTGATTATTTTGTTTATGAGTTTAAGATGATAACCTTACAAAGGAGAGAGATTTCCATATAATTAAATACAAATAAAGCGCGTAAGAGCTTCTTTGTGTTTTGTTAATATTGTTTTAAGACCGTCATGTAATCTCTGAAGATATGTTAATGAGAGAAACACAGCTTCCAGCCTCACAATCCAGCGAGTTTCGCACTTCATTAAAATCCTATAAAACAGCGAGGCTCGAGTCAAGATGATGGCGTTATGAAACCACGCATGTTTTACAGCGTGTGTGAAGAGACACGCCACACTCTCTCAGCACAACTCAGCTTAATAGTGATGGTTTTCAAATATATTTCATTGTTTATTAAATAATCGACATATTAAGTCCGCAAATAAATAGTCGATTATTTTGGCGCATTACTTATTGTGTAAATTGGGAATTCTCTCTAATTAGTTTAAATTAAAAACATTGAAAATATACATGTTAGGTATATGAAATGTAGTATAATTAAACCAAGTATAATTTTAATCGGTGGACAAATGCTGGTATGGGTACTAGGGGGGTGTACCTATGTCGAAAAGGTACATCCTGGTAAAACCTAGTTAACGCCCTCTGGTTTTTGCCATGCGGCAAGCTCGATGTCTCGAGTCAGTACTACCAGTAAATCCTACTTCCACGTCCTCGACGTGTCCACCGGGCAATGCGTGGCGGCCAATGGATGGTCGTTACGTAGCTAACGGAAGAGGGTGAATGGCGGCCCTCCGGCGCTATATAACCGGAACAACTCGACTAAGGGAAGGAAACCCTAACAGAAAAACCAGAAAGGAGACAACCTTTATCTTTAAAAAACAATACCAATTTCCTCAGCCATTGCCGGTCCCAAGCCCGGATGAGAAAGGAGGAGGGCCATCCTCTGGCGAGGCTAGCAACCTACCAGGGGATGTAAAACTATACATGCTCACAGAACCAATAATTGGCCTCGGATGAACGGATTGTCGAACCCTACGATGAACCCTGCGAGAAAAAGGAAATTGAGTATTTGGAAAAAATCAAACATAATGAGAATAGGTACCTGGAATATACGCTCTTGGAATAACAGGGACCAGGAAATTATTAATGAACTTGAGAATTTTAACATCGATATATGTGCCATTTCTGAGACAAAGAAGAAAGGGAAGGGTATTATGCAATATGGAAAATACTCTCTGATTTACAGCGGAGTGGATAAAGGTTGTAGAGCGAAAGAGGGAGTGGGAATATTGTTGCACAACAAATATGCACGCTGCATAAATGAGTGCAAGTACATTTCAGAACGCATACTTATGGTGAATTTACAGACCGATCAAGGAAACATCAATATTATATCAGTGTATGCCCCAGAGAATAACAAGCCTGCGCATGAAAAGGACAAGTTCTTTGACGATCTTCAAGACACTGTAGACAGTGTTATTGGAGGCGAAAGGATAATTTTGCTGGGGGACTTCAATGCTCGAGTGGGAAATGACATAATACCAGGGGTAAAACACCGGTTCAATGAAGATGTCTTAAACGACAACGGAGAACAATTAGTTATGTTTTGTGCAAGCAATGGACTTCGTTTAAATAACACTTTCTTTGATCACAAACTCCAGCATAAGTACACGTGGGAGAATACTAGGGGTCACAAATGCACCCTTGATTATATACTAACGAATAGAGGGATACATCCAACCCAGATACTGGATGTTCGTAGTTTAATTTCAGCTGACATTGGAAGTGATCATAGACTAGTATTAAGTAAAATGAGACTCAAATTTAGAAAGACCGTTAAATTAGAAAAGGTGTATGAAACGAAATATAACATTGAATCTCTACACGATATTTCCACTACAGTCTTATATATGAACAGACTTAAGAGTAAAATTGATCTCACAAGTGTTACTGAGGAAGACGATGTAAATCAGAGTTGGAACAAGATTAAGCATAATATCATGGGAGCGGCAGAAGAAGCACTTGGACAAAGAAGAGTGTTAGCTAATAAAGATGATTGTAGCACAAGAAAAACACCCTGGTTCTGCGAAGAAGTCAAAGCACTCTCTCAACAGAAGAGAGAGGCATATTTGGCTCATCGCAATCAGAATACACAGCAGTCATACTTGGAGTATAAGGTGGTTAGAAATGCAGTGAATGCAGATATTAGAAGAATAAAACAAGGATATTGGGAGAAGTTCTCAAAGGAAATGGAACACGACTTTTTTGGGCTGCAGAAGCAAGTATGGAAAATAATACAAAATCAAAAAAAAGAAATAAAAGAATTCGTGGAAACCAAAAAAATAGAAATAGATAAGTGGACGCAGTACTTCACCAACTTATTTCAGGGAGCAGAGATGAGTGAATTGGAAGATGTCGGACAGAATGTAGAAGAAGTGAGTGTGTCGGAGACTACAGTGAGAATTACATTAAAGAAGCTAAGAAATAGAAAATCGCCCGGGGAAGATGGTATTACTAATGAACTTCTAAAATATGGAGGATCAGCACTTGCGGGAGAGATAACAAAACTCTTAAACAAGATCATGGAGAATTCTAAAATCCCTGATGAGTGGAGGACAAATATTTTAATACCCATTTTCAAGAAGGGCGATAAAATGGAGCCGGGAAATTATCGGGGAATAAACCTTTTATACACCATGCTCAAATTCACAACCAAGATCATTACAAGTAAGCTCGACAATTTAATAGAGCTACAAGATGCACAGCAAGGATTTCGGAGGGGCAGATCATGCATTGATGCAATATTTGCAGTAAGACAGATTGTAGAGAAATCTTTGGAATACAACAACCCTGCATACATGTGTTTTATTGACTTGACAAAGGCATTTGATCGAATCCGGCTGATAGACATAATCAATATCCTCATTCAAAGGAACATTCCACAGTCTATCATTAGAGTTATACAAGATATCTACAGCAATAGTAAAATTAAGGTCAAATGTAACGGACAGTTCTCTGAACCAATTGATATGAACATGGGTGTAAGGCAAGGAGATTCTTTAAGCCCGCTTCTTTTTAACTTGATTATGGATGAAATTATAAAGTCTGTTCGAGGAATTAAAGGATACAGTTTGGGTAGAAGTACGATAAATATTATTTGTTATGCAGACGACGCTATATTAATAGCTGATAACGAGGACGACTTACAGAGATTGGTTTTTAGGTTTAATAATGCTTGTAGTTTGTATAATATGGAGATTTCTACAAATAAGACGCAGACAATGACGATTGCTAAAGAGCCCATTCGATGCAAAATAGTGGTTAATGGTGACATTATTGAGCAAGTTTTAGAATACAAGTACTTGGGAACGACTATCACCAGTTATGGACACATAGAGAAGGAGGTGAATGGACAAATCATGAAGGCCAACAGAGTAGCGGGATGTTTGGGAGATGTTATATGGAGGAACAAGTTCTTGCGCCAGGATGCGAAGTCGCAGATATATAAGAGCGTAATAAGACCCATTATATCCTATGCTTCTGAAACAAGACCCGACACATCTAAGACAAGACATCAGTCGCAGGTAACCGAAATGAAAGTCTTAAGAAGAATATTAGGTAAAACGAGACTGGATCGGATACGGAATGAAAGTATAAGGGACACCTGCAGAGTTACAGATGTGGCTGATTGGATTAAGGAAAGAAGACTTCTTTGGGATGAACACATTTCAAGGATGGATCAAGGGCGATTAGTTAGGGTTGCACGGGACAATCGGCCCAGAGGAAAGAGAAGAATAGGACGTCCAAACAAGAGATGGAAGGATTCATTAGAATGAAGAGCTCAGTACAAAACGTTTTAAATTGGTTTTGAACAGGATTGTATCCTATATATAAGTTAAAGAAGAAGAAGAAGAAGATAATTTTAATCTACTTTTACTCTAGTACGTAAGTAGAATTTCTTACGCGCAGTCGAGAGAAAAATTATTTCCTTTGTCACTTTTCCTTTCCGTGTCTACACATTAAAAATATAAAAATAGGAAGGTACATGAACAGCCAGAGACGAGCTAAAGCCGCTGCAAGAAAATGTGTTGTTTTGGCTCACATTTTCGACGCTGTTCAACCAAATTGTGAACCCAGCCATCAGTTTTCTGTTAAATCTTCTGTATTATACATGATGCACATAGCTGTATTGTGAATGTTCTTTGTATCAATCTAATTCATATGTCAAATGAGCCACGTGTCAATATATCTGTAACGTCAATGAGGTAAGTGATGAAATGTTGATGGCTCATTTAAGGAAAATGTTCAGTGCTAAAACCGAGCCTCTGTCTTTGAATGGTGATATTAAATATTCAAAAGTAATACCTAGAGTCATGCGATGCATTGCCGGCGACATTTCAATGTCTAATTCAGTCATAAAGATCGGCCAAGAGATAGTAATAAAGATTTCACTTTATTAAACTGCTTTTCGAAGAATTGACAATTGCGATGGTGTTTTACTTATGTGAGGCGCCATGGAAAGGACTTGTCATAATTTAAATATATAAATAAGTAGTAGACGCATAAAGTATGAAACATCTTGTTTTACTTACAAGCCTTAGAGGATTGGCATTGAAATTTATCTTATCGTTCGTTTTCAGTGGCAAAAGAAAACGAAGTAAGAAATAATTTGAAATAATGTTATTGTATGCTATTGCTAAATAAAAATTCAATTACATAAAGTAAAATTGTAGTAGGTAATAAACTTTAGTGAGGCAGTGAATTGGAGAAACTTTATTTTAAAAGTAAATCTAGATTTCACGTAGAAAATACTTTTTTAAAATATCACTTTCAGCTTATTTAACTTGTTTATTTTAGTTTATTTGCTTATAAGCCATTGCAGGCGTAAGAAATACTTATTGTCTTCATATTAGGTATACGTACATTTTAAGATTATGTGGGGTAATGATAATTTAAAAACCCCATTGCTCTTGGATCAACGTCTAGAGGCGTTATTTTATAAAATAATATTTTTAATAAATCAAATAACGGCGGAGATCGAAGTAGTATCTTTGAAATATAGTAATAGGAACCCACAGTGTTTTTTTAATTTTATTTCTTGTTTACTATTACGATCCTAAAGTTGTTGCTTTTTAAATTAGTCTCCATATTTATAGCAATATAATTATTAGGTGCTATAACATTTAATGAAATTACTTTCAAGATTACTTTTGCCAGGAGTAGTAAAACAATGATGACTAAATGTAAATTTCAATTCAGTTATTAAAAGTCTTATCCGAGTAGGACAGGCAATAAGCGCCAGCAGAAACGTGTACATCAGGAATATAAAATATTAGAATGACATGTCCTTTATAGTTATGCACTTGTGGGAAAAATAGAATATAAATAGTATTTTTATTTAATCATATCTAGTATTGTCAAGGTTGAAGCCACAGAGAAACGTGTACTACAATAGTTAATTTATCCCCTATAAAATCCAGACCATCAAGTCAATTGTCTGGTACTCCTATTATCTTTACCCTAGTTAGCTCAGTGGTGCATACTCATTATCTGGCAAGCATCTCAGATAGCTTTTAAACATCACAAAAGACCATCCAAGTTGAAAGTCTTCCCCATGAACTATGTTCATAATGCAGTTTGGCGATGCACCAAGAACTGAAAATGCACTTCACTGGATGCAGTCTGTTCGCCACACGACTGCAATCTGGCTCGACAATTTCGTAGATACGAACCAAAAGTCTTTTGACTCATGGAAATAATAACCATGAGCATGATAATAAAAGTTAGTAGTTTTAAGTTTGCATGGTGGAACTTATTAAGTTCGCAAGACGTGGTTGGTTGGTACAGTGATAATAACGTCGTGCAGAAAGTCCTGTATGAGTAACGCGGAGCTGTTGGTCACATAAACTGAGGTTCAGACTTCATATCCAGGCTGTAAAAGGAAGAGGTTACGACGCTCTCGACTGATTCTTGACATATTGCTTTCATGGGACAGGTACATGAACATTTCATGTGCAATGTTACGTTTGGTTTCGTCATTTTCATAAATGTTTTAAACATATTTTGAGTGTTTGTGTGACAGCTTGGGTTTCTATGATTGAATAAGACATCACAGTATTTTTCATGAACTTGTATTTCTCCACAGAGGAATGTTTTACAATGTGCTGACCAATTCCAATGTAACATCACATTCTAACGAGCGGTCAAGTTGTATCTTGATAAGCCTATGCTTCATTTCTTAATAACTACATTTTTAGAAGAGAATTTTAGTTTAATAAAAAGGGATCAAAAACTTCAAAACATCAAGTAAAATACCTAAAATGGTTGACCTAATGCCTCAAAAGCATACATTTCGTTTATAGTACGGCCAGCGAGCGTGGAGAAACTCCTTTCATAAGATGAGCAGTATTGTTCGACCCTTGTTCGACAGTTCAGCTCTGACAAGATACAACTCTTTTTATGACCTGCCACCCCTTCCACCTACACTGTTGCCATTTTAAACAACTTTCCTGGAATTTTAAAAGCCAACTGCATTGAAAGATATTTGGCACCACAACAAAACAACCCTTTCCCGATTACCTGCAGTGGTTGAGAGATATTTACAACCGGGCACGCGTCAAAACACTCCGGATTACAAGCTAAGCCCATTCTTGAATTTTGCACAGCGTTTGGTGAACTTTCTCTACGCTCGCTGGGTGTACTGTACTTTGAATTTGAATTTTTAGAAAAGAGAGAAAAATGTAAAACGTCGTTTTAATTTATTTACTTTCCTAATCAGTTTCAATGTCAGTATATTTTATTTAGTTAATTTCAAATATAAATCATCGAATGGCTTTGGGAGAGAGTCGATTTTCTTTTATGTCAACCAAAAGAGAGCCAAGATAGGCAATTTATTACATATATTTTTATATTCTGGTTAAATGAGTATACCTACTTCAATACTTTTTAGAAAATTAACTTGTAGCGATGGCGGGAAATACGAAAACATTTTGTGTCTGGGGGGTCGGTCCCCCATTATATGCCGGTCCGGGGCGCATAACCTCTGAAATGTTTTGGATTTCAATGAATTTTGTGCACTACACGATTTTCCTACGCGCCTAACTGTATTGTAGAATATTTGCGCTTCCATAAACTGGTCAACTTGGACTTTGCATCTCCTATTGAATATATTTCTGTAACCAACAGCCTTGTTTTCAATCCACAAAGAAAGACACAGCATCTTCGCTTCATTCGCCAGTTTCCACAGCTCCATCAGTCTCATAAACTTACTGGCAGACATTAAAATGCTCACCAGATGTCAGCTCTGTCGTCTTCTGTCATTTAGCCCGTGACATCTCAATGTTCCACTCTTCTTTTTCTCACTCTCAAACACGCGTTACAATAAATTACCAAGATTGTCATCTCATGCGTTTTAACTTACCTAAACCAAACATATTCCGTAGGGAATAAAAAAATAAAACTATCCTATAATTTGATCCTTAATTTGACGGCAACAAGTTTTGACGTTGTTCCTACTAATACACGAGCGAATGGAGGCGACAGGAGTCAAAGTGACAGCTGGGACTAGACTACAGGAAGTCGGGACCCACGAAAAGATTAAAACTTCATCATAGTGACTAACTGACTAAATGGATTAGCTGATATGACGGGTAGTAGAGAATTAAGATTAGATGTAGGACTAGTTCATAAGCCAGGGTTGCGTTCTTGTCGTCATGTGACAGTGTGTGACAGAACTCAGATATTTCGGGGTTGGATGGAATTATGATGCGAGTAAATCATAGATGAAGCTATTATTTTAGGGGGGAATTGAGAAATTGTTTGAAGTGTGAAGTCAAAATTGTTTGATTTTAGGGTTGTTTGTTGAAGTTTTGAGTAATTGGTGAGTTCACAAAATCACAAATAAGATATTTGTTAAATAATTATCCATAAAACAGCGAAGTTTCATTCAAAAAATAAAAATTCTCGTTGAAAACCAGTGACATAAAAAACAGACATTGTCAACACGTTAATTTAGAAATAGCCTATAGTTTTAAAAACCTATCGTGATTAGCTAAAGAGGATTTCATAAAATAGTTTTTAATCAGTGTGTATGTATAGACTCCAGTGTATTGGTCAGCTCACAAAAATTACAGAACAAATGGTAATATTTGCTCAAAATAAATTAAAAACTCGTTCTTTGTAATGTCTCTTTGGTATATCAAGAACCAGCCGAACATTTTCCTATTTTTTACCAAAACTACATAAATTATAAAATGCGCAGTGTAAGAATACTTCACTTGAAAAACAAGAGCCATGCCATGATGCCATGCACACCGCTCATAGATTTAATAAATAGCAAAGAAAAGTCATCCCAAAAACTCGTGTTTGAAGTAGAAGCTGCAGCGGAGTACAATATTCTCGAAGTTGTGATTGCGCTTTATCATCTAGGTGAGGTCGTTCAATCATTGCTCATCAATGCATAACTCTCTAGACATAACCTGGATTAATTAAACTAGAGTTATGATTAATTAACGCACGCCAGAAGCAAACTAATTAATTGATTGGTCGAGTTTCATGTGAATAATGATCAGCAAATATTAAACAATGTTATGGAAGATACTTTATATTATCGTCATAACTATACGAGATTGAATGGAGTTCTGAATTGCAGCTAGTTCTTGCCTTTTTATAATAATTCATTCATTCATTATTGAGCTGTAAAATAGTTATGTTACGTGGAGTTTTAAAAGGTACATGAAGCACATTGCGAATGTGAAGGATGTTACTGTCGAACTATTGTACAAACAACTGATCTACCAACAACATTATTACGTTGTTTTATTTTTGTCGAACAGTTAGTAAATAATTTTTTATGTCACCTGAAATATTGTCGTTATAGATCACTGATTTACCACGATTATAGTTATTTTCAACCAATATCAAACTTTTCATGTGTTATTATTTGATGAAAAACGTTTGTGAGGATAAACATCGAGGATAAAATCTGAACGAGTTTTGGCTTCTTGAATAAAATTCAAATTATAAATTCACCTGTTCTAACATTGCTCTTCTAATTCTCTGATTGCTTTTAGCACTTATATTTTATCAACCATGTTCTTGTTTAATGTTCCTGAGTTTAATAATAGATTTGTCAAAACCTAGATTGTGCTCGTAACATTTCACATATGCGCGCTATTAAAAACTTACATCATAATTTTAATTCTAATTAATCACCCTTTCCTCAACGCTTCTTGATGGCATCATAAAAAATATATTTTGATTAAAATGTACTGACATTGAAAGATGCACCAAAAATACCCGCTATAAGTATTAAAAAAGAACACATAAAGTTTACAGCCGAGCTCGCCTATATGAGAAGGCATATCCAACATTTTTACGGTGAAAATGAAATTCAAAATAAGGCAAGTAAGGGTATAAAGTATTATACATAACAGCTGTGTCCTCAACTATTTCATCGCTCGCCATAAGAGAATAATACGTATAATAAAAGTGGTTTTGGGTTATTATTATTTCGGCTACTGGAGTGTATAAAGTTTGCTCTAAAACCCGGGGCTCCATGAATTTATAAGCCAACGACTATATTTTGACTTTATTGAAATGATGTGACTTGACTTCAGCGGAACATTATAAAAAAATATCAAATATTACGAGCAGGAAATTGTGTTATAAACAACTCTGAAGTTTTCGAAGTTCGAGCGATCATGATTAGATAAACTCTTTTCTTAAACACGACACATTTACAACATTTACAGCACAAAATACATAAGAAAAACACGTTGAAAAATTAAATTTGGTATAGAAAACGATTTTGAGCGAGCTACAAATATACGTTACAAATTACAATTCAATTAATTTAAAATGAAATGTACTATACTCTCACAAAAAATCTCCATTTCCTATTCATTACACGAAATTATGTATTAAATTTGTATTGAGTTTGATAATTATCTACAAATCATAGTCTTCTTGTAGATAATTCTTCTTCATTTTCTTTGGAGAAACAAAATTAAACATTTTATATTTTTTATATATTTATATATTTATTTAAATTATTTATTATCCTGATCGTTATTTTATAGTCAAAAACGCATTTGAAGTTTATACATTATTTTATTTTAAATGTAATTAACTGTTTTAAGTCTATAATTTTAATTAATAATTTGAAATGTACGCTGGATCCAAAAGGTCAAAAAGGACAGCCGTATAAAACCGCCGTATAAAAAAATAAAAAGTTTTGTTAATCATCCCTTATCCCGAATATTTTCTTTCGTTCTATTTTTAAAATACATACAGTTTTTCCATTCTTATGTAAAATAGAGATCTAAAAAATATCGGAATCTCCTCAGATCCTCAAAGTAAAAGCTTATCACATGCCAAGCAACATATTAAAAGCTCACTTTTTCCACCCCCTACAAACGAGCTCATAACCATCTCTCACCCTACGAATCGCTCCACCTCCACCCCTACAAACGAGCTCATAACCATCTCTCACCCTACGAATCGCTCCACCTCCACCCCTACAAACGAGCTCATAACCATCTCTCACCCTACGAATCGCTCCACCTCCACCCCTACAAACGAGCTCATAACCATCTCTCACCCTACGAATCGCTCCACCTCCACCCCTACAAACGAGCTCATAACCATCTCTCACCCTACGAATCGCTCCACCTCTGAGGTGTGAATCACCTTGTGGAAGCTGAGAATGTAACACTTGTAGAGATCCTCGGAAGACGCCGAAAGCCTTTGATGTTGTGCATGCGTAATTCACCGTGCTCCAGGCTCTTTGTCGACAGGGGAAGTTGCTGGAACTATGGACACGAACCCCGAGACCATGATGGGCCATTTTGCATCTTTCAACAAGATGCAAGACTAGACTATAGAGAATTGCTAATAGAATTCAATGAATAATTATCTTCTTGTTCTTATACTCGTCTTTGTTCTTCCGAACTATATATTACGTCCAATACAGAATTGATCACATCGTAAGTATATGCAAATAAATTATCCTTTTACAACTACTGGATTTCCTTTCGACAATGATTTTGTTTTGTTCCAACTTTGGATAATTCTCTGTGAATTATTAAACTCTTTTCTGTAATAAGTTTAGCGATTTAATACAAGTAAAAGGCAGCCACTGTCATAAACAAAAGCAAACTGAATATTGGTTACAAATACCTCGAAAAATAAACGGGTGGAAAAAAATCAGATAAAAATTCCTACATATTTGCTATACGAAAACAATGGAAAATATGTAATCTGAAGCGATAAAACGTACATCATATTACAATGTATCGATGTCCGTTAATCCTTTATTTATTTATTGGTTCGAAGGAGAGTCTGATTTTGCGCTCTCGTCTGGGCGCCCCGGGCAGTGATGGGGTTGTTATTTCTACCCCTGCCCTGAGGCTGACGGACAAACAGTTGCACTGCACAGAAAGGGTGAATCGTTTCCACGTCAATGCACGCGCTGTTTCTGTTCTTTGATCTTTTAAATAAATATTTAATCATTCTGGGTTTAATACCATGATCGATATAAACTCACGATCTGATTTGCTAGTTTACATGGAAATGTGTTTGCTTTTATTGGATGTCTAGCGCAAACCGTTCTATATACAAATATTTGTTTACAAATAAAATTGCAAGTAGGTACCTTTATCATCAATCGACTGATACATAATATTTCATTTTGAAATTACTTTGCTATATCTATACTTACTCGTCAAAGCGGAAAATATCTTTTTACTTCGTTGTGTCAACTTTAAAATAAAGTACGAAACAAAAGGTAAAATGAATAATATAGTGCAATATAGCAAACTAATACCTATTTTATCTATAATTTGCTAATAATTTGAATTTCTTATACACATTTGTGTTCTAAATCATAAAAACATGTTTTTTATTTGGATTGTCACGTGACACCTATCATCAGTATCAAACTACTGTAGAGCAGAGAAAACCTATGAATTTCCTCCACCACCCTCAGCGTTCACACCTACCCGCTAACCGTCCTACGTCTTTGGCAAGGGCGCAGTCGCCGTCCTCCGCAGCTCGCGACTCTCTCGGCGTTGAAGAGAAGAGTCAGTCACAGCGCGTCCGCCGAGCTGTACGGTCGCACATCGGCTCCTCTCCAGTGTTACACGCAACACGTCGACACATCCCTCCAAGACAATATCACGCACGACACGACACGACAGTTTGCGGTGATTTGTGAAGTGAACACATATTCGCACAATATACGTTTTTATTTTTTTGTGAGTGTTTTTTTTTATTAATTTTGGAAAAAATCATCTTCAAAGTGGATTAAGAAGGTGGATTTTTGGTTAAGAAGTGAATAAATTATCGCACACATAAAATCAGGTGAGTTTTGATTTTTGTTCAAAGTGAAACTTTTTTATGAACGTTGGAAATGGCTTTGAATCGAGCGCGCCTCAATGTTAGGCCTAAAACCACGAGTGCCGGGAAATGGCCGTAGCTCGAGTTTTACGCGGCAACGAGAAAGGAAACTACCATTTACGTTGTCATGCCGAAATTTACGCACGATAAAGTTTAATCCGTTTGATTTTTACGTACGCATTTTGTTCGCTTTATTCTTCCGTATAAATGTCATCAGACTTGGTTTATTTTTAGTTAGAATTCTCTTTTGGATTGCACGTAATTGAATCAGAAGTGCTCACAACTCTAATTTAGTATTCTTTCCGACAAAATATTCATTTTGTTTTGTTGACACAATTTGCATAGTGCAAATCAAGTTCGCTCACTCGTTTTGCAAAGAATCCAATTAGGTTTCTTAAAAGATGAAAATTTCGCAATGCGCCAAAGAAAAGTTGTTTCTTCATTGATATTGTCCTCGTTTGAAATTCTTGTAGTAAAACTCTTCTGCTTTGTTATTCTCTGAAAGAACATCGCAGTGATTGATGGGTTTGCTGTCCGAGAGGGTTGTAGGGTGAATTTAAACACCTATTTATACTCTTTTCTAAAGCGTCAGCAATTAAGGTAGACGAACGAGTCCCTATGAATGGACGACATTTAACAAAATGCTCGTTTATATTTAGGGGTTGCAATTCGGACACTGTTTAGTGACAACGTTTTATGGCTGAGACTAATCAACAAAAACACGATTATAATATTGAAACGGTAGACATTTTGTCAAGGTGGAATATACGGAACATGTCAGTTCCGAGCAAAGAAAAGACTATAAATTCTGTTTGTCTCAACGTTGGTTTTAACTGTGAAAGAAAATCTGCATCATAAATAACGTGAAATCGAGCTATGGGTTTTCTGAGCCCAGGTAGTTTAGATGCTAATTTTCCAATTATTTCAAACGACAATTTGAACGTCGATTGATCAACTGATGCTGACTTGACTATCTTTCATGCGATGTAATGCAGAAAAATAGCGAAGGATCTTTAAATAATTAAGATTCTTGAATGACAAAGAATTATTCCGTCCGTCGTAGATTCTTTAAAAGTGTACCCTTGTACTTTTTGACGTTTAAAACGGTAGCAGCCATCTTGAGTCAACTGTCACGCAACAACAGAAATACTCTCACATCACAAAACTTACTCAATACGAACAAAGTTTGAATTCAAACGAAACGAATTCTTCATCAATCAATTCAAGAAACATCACTGTCCTTAACTCAATGAAACTAACATCTAATATCTTTATATCCAACTTGATATAATGAATAATAATATGATCTTCTCCTCTGACGAAATTTAATAGTGTCAACTTTTTCAGTCGTATAATATTCTCGCTTTAGGCCGTCGCTTCTCTACTGGTAGAAACGTCGTGAAAAACTTTTGATTATGTTGTAATATTGTAAAGAATACCTGCTTTGCCGGCAGGCCACCACCTATTATCTCCAGCCATGAATAAGTCATTATAATATCAAGTCTAGGTAAATGTGAATTGATACGAATTTAGATATAATATATTTTTTTTATTCTTAACAAAAACTTGTTTTCGTGGGCTTGGAGCTGAGTAGGAAAAAACTGATTTATTTCCCTAAGGTGACAAGTGCCTAATAAGAATGCAGGTAGTATCGGTATTCGAAAGATAACCACAAAATTACCTCGGCATGAAACTACGGTTTTCGAGTCCGAACATCTTCATATCCTCTTATGGACAACTGAAATGATTAATTAAGATTAATCTAATGTCCAAGGATGTACAGTTGCGGCTTTTCCTTCGCCTCTCTCCCGACATGATCGCGTGAGCTCGAACCGCCTTTGAAGAATTTCAGAAGAGTTTTTTTCGTCGAAAAGTTATGTTCTAGGGTGTTAGTTTTTGGACCTTTCCAAACATAGAACCATGTAGGTAGTGTATTCACATGTAGCAGGCTCATGTGTTGCTAACATACGTTCGACTTCATGTATCTTTCATGGTGGCTGAGTTTCCATTGAAATATGTTTTATTATTTGTGTACCGTGAAAATTACGAACCAGTGAGCTGGTGTTAGAATTTACTTTCGTTGAGCCGGCGGGAACGTAACAGAAACTGAACACACGTAACATGTGCACGTTTCCGCAAAATATGAATTATTAAACCCAAAATTTGAGCAGCTGCAAAACCTCAAGGTGTATTAATAATACCCGCATTTATTAGTTAATATCGGTAAATAGTCAAAAAAACATGGATAATTTGCCAAGAAGGCTGCAGTCTCGATGCTTTGTCAATTATTTGACGTGGTAACGAAACCATTAAATATCATTAGAACATACCTTGCAGTTTTAATAAAAAATGCATATTTTTTTAAAATAATATGTGTATTGCTACCTTAGAGCAACTGATTATAGTCCAGTATAATTATTTCTTGTATTATTTGCCAATTACATTCGAAATATTGATATCTACTGATTTCTATCTTCATACGGATAGGATCTAATCAGTGCCTGATCACGCCAGCCTGATTTTCTATTATTATCCGCCATTACTGCCTCAAACCGAATGTATTGCAAGATATTAATTACCTTCCTAGAACCCAGATTTGTCTGAATGGATTCAAACCATGTCTAATCTGCCAACAGCCTTCTGTGTGATTAAATCCTGCATCAATAGCGGGGGCCGTGCAGCTGCGAAATGCAACGTCAAAACGTCAAAGATTTCGCTCAGTTTCGGGGGTGGTCAATGTCCAGGAGCTGTTGACTTTGGACAGGGATAAGGGTAGTTATTTACAACCCTTGTTTCGTCAGATTACTTGGCCTAGGGCTGGTCGAGTAAACGAGACGCGCAGGGGATCATTTGCTATTTGGATTTGCATTTATTTGGTTTCTAATGCGGATTACAGTTTGTTGGTTTAGTTACTTATATTGGATATTTAATTTATTCTAGTTTTCATGGGAAAAGGACGAAATATACTACAAACATTTGTTTCTTTTTGAAAAATTATATTGATCCTATATTTCAAGGTTATTTTGTGACATCTCAAAAAAACTATTGAAATGAAATGACTAGCTTCAGAATTACATGCTCTTCACTTCTGTACGAATCTTATTTAGTTTCATTTGTCCAAAACATCGCAGATAGATAACGTAACATGTTACAATATACATTTGTGTCAAAACCAGTAGTTTGAAGATATCACTAACCTAGAATACCATCGATGGTGCAATATTCCAATTTTGAAAACTATGCCTCACAATTATATTAAATTGAAAGGTCTTCCACCTAATCGATTTAGACATGTATTGGGCTAGATACATCCGTGTAACTATACCCACACGATTTCAATTTGGCAATTAAAATTCTTCAATATAAATCGACAAATTTATTACGGGTCCTATAAAATTTCGGCATCCGCCTATTAGATATTTCGATTTTTATGGTCACCGTGTTTTACTTTTACAACTCACAATTAAAAATGGCGTGAGTATTAATTGCATTTAAGTATACGTTTAGTTGAGGTAAGTATTGGTCCTCTTACCGAGCTGATCATGGATAGGTAATTGCGAGAGATTCGAAGATTAATTCTCAGGAAACGATGCCCGCCAAAACGTAGCCGAGAGTGAAGAAATGTTCTAGTATGAGTTCAAAATCTAGTTGGTTTTGTTTGCTCAATGCAGGTCGAACCAAGTTGACATCTCAAGTTATCCTCTTTAAAACATTGTTTCTCTTCAAAAGTTAGTCCGTAAAATCTTGAAAACGTGTTCGTTGGTTTTGGTAGACTCGTAGTTTTTTTTAGGTATAACAACTTTAAAAAGAACAAGGATTAAAAGTTAGATTTCATTCGCATGTACCCCAAAGGCCTCTTCGAGCGGAGGTAACGATCAAAATAGCTGTTTTACTTGAGGGTATGATATTTTATTTTCCAACGGTGATAAAAGTTCACAAAATACCATGAAATAAGTTTCCATTACGACACAAAGTACTCGTTTAGAAAAATTGCTTATTTATTTGCTATTTTTCGTGTTCAGTCAACATAAAGTCTCGTATTAATTTCGTTTGTTCCACAACGAAAATCAATATCTCACCCTTTTATACGCGTACAAAATGCATTATTTCAACACTCAAACATTTTAAAAAATCATGAAAGGCTTTTTGCTCTTCTGTAGAAGTCTAAAATATATTTTGCTCGAATTTTGAATACTTGTAAAAAGTGTTTTAGTCTTGGAATACATTGACATACTTTCTATTTATCCATTTAACATTTTAAAATAACTTACACCTCAGCCGGCCTATTACATCACTACCACATTACACCCCATGTTTATTTATTTCCGATAGCAACCCCTGGGTGAAGGTACACGAAAAACTCCGCACCGAAAACAAGTTTCCGAGCAAACCGCAACAGGGCCCCTCCATCTTGGCAGGTGATTATGGGGTCTATGACAGTTCACTAGCTAGGTTTAATAGAGTTGTTCGCTTTTACCGACTCCCTCTTGTTCATAACAGTGGAGAAGTTCGCCTCCAGCGATCAAGAGATCGGACAAGACAGCTGCGAAGCACTACAATGCAGGATTGCGTTTTAATGTATTTACCAGCGGCAGCCATTGTAGAGTTTAGCAACAAGTGTTGTAGCGGATATGCGATGTAAACAACAACAGTAACAAAGCAGCTAAGAGTTATTCTCGTCAAGTGAAGATGCTGATTGAGATGCTGGAAGATGCAGTCATATCCATTCATTATTACATAGCTTTTAAAGTTTAAATCAGAAAAACTAATCAATATTAGGTTACTAAGTGGTCAGTCTATGAATGTCATAGACTTTGGTTGTTGCCTTGGAAAAATTATAATCATAGTCGTATACCTGCCCCAAACTCTTAAATTCAAGTGTACAATGCTTTTTTCATTCATTTATTTTTGAAATAACTAACAAAGAGGTATAAAAATTCGCTTCCACTTATAGTCCCTATAAAAGATAGGATGATACACAAGACAACAATGTTAATAAACATGAAATAAATATAAAACAAATTATCTTGCCGATAAATACAGAAATTGTCTTCAAAATATAAAATAATATTATCTTCCATAACTACACAGAGGAAGCACAAAATTTCACTACTTCGTCTGTTCTTTCTGGCTGAATTATTTGTTGTATTTTGACATTTCGAGTCACCAAGCCCCAGATAAGATCGGACGATGCACAATGTCTCACCAGGTAGATCATAAAGATCCCAAAAGAGTCCAATTGAATCGGTCCCCAGCTCTCTAATCAAAATGCCACTTGGCAAAATATTATAACCAATCATTTTCTAAATTTAGATGGATTCCGACACGATGCGTCTAGTTTAAAAAGAGCTCAGCAATATTGGCTGGGGGTTAGTTCATGATTGTGAGAGGTGAGTCTGCTTTATGATCCCAACGTACAAGCCTATAAACATCTTTTACACCGCCTATAAATCTATGATGGGCAATTTCCCCGAATCCTGCCCTCTATACGAACACGTCTATACCAGCCTCGCGCTCTGCAAGGGACATAACGATGCCGCCTGTTTTCATTCTAATAACATAATGACGGAAATAAATAAATGTATACAGTCACTGTATTGCGATCGTAAAACTGTTAATGATGTATACAGTTTCGTTTGTGCCCTGTGCAGGGAATAAGTAGAAATAGTTTATGCAAACAAGGGGACAGAGCTTTTTTGTGTCTGTGAGGGGTGGACGAAGAGAGTTTTTTTGTTGTATTAAAAAGGTTTAACAAAATGTTGCTATTTGCCTAAACATTTGGATTCAAACTACGTGCGTCCTTTTTCGTGAAGGATTTGCATTATTAAGCGTAATAGTGGGTGAAGTTTGTTTTGTACCCCTTTCGATTGCGACGTCGGCTAAGAACGGCCGGCATTCCGGGGCAAGTGGAGCTCTTCCGGGTGCGCTCTTCGACGTCCCCCTGGAAAAGACTCCCCGTCCTTCTGGGTGACGTTGACAGTAACGAGATACGAGATTGCGTAGACGATTGTGGGGGTTGGGGACAACCTCCCGGGAGCGGGGGGGGGGGACGCGAAACATCCCCAGGGATTTGCCCAAAAGACGGATAAAAACGGGAACGTTATTGACCTTTCAGATTCAAAACGATTGACCTTCGATTCTTTTTTACGATGTCCGACTTTTTTTCGCTTCGGAGATTGTCTGTTCTTTTTACAAGATAGGAGTCTTATTATTATCTTTATTAGCTTTCTTTGGGACGAAGGGGGTGGATTTCACCTTCTCAATCTGAACTTTTATCAGAGCAAAGGGTGTGGCCATTTCATCGTTGTATATCAAACCGTAAAGCCGTATTTTAGTTCCAGAACAGAGGTCAATTTTAGCCGAGTGCTGCAAAATGCATGCTTGACATTTGACCCTTGTTTCCAGTGATGGGGGTGGTTTGGGCCTCCATTGCAATCTAGTCGAGGATATACATATTTAGACCAATCCACTTGTCCGGAATCTTCCGCGGAATAGCAAAGAAGGATTATGAACTCTTTGTAACAGCAATGAAAGCTATTTACGTAATGATTGATCATCTTTTGGGGTCGGATCGGAGATCACGGTCCTCGAAAGTATCGAGAGCTAGGGGAGGGCGACGCAATAATGCATGTTGCCGTTTAAAAAGCCACTATTACTGACACACAGCTGTCTAGGGGTGACTTGGCGGGGACGTCGCGACGCTAGAGGCGTCGCTTTTTTGTCGCCGACGCCATCTTTTGATTGAGTATCCCCCGTTCTCAATGACAGAACGAAAGCAAGTGTGAAATTAACTCTCACAATGCACTGCGGCGATTTATTATTGATGGGAAATAGTATGGGATGGAACGCCATCTGCCACGGAACAGAAACAGAAATATGATCATGAATTCAATGTCGAGGGACTGGAATACAAATCGAAATGAATTGATATTATTCGGAGGCGGAGTTGGATTCGATGTCTGGAGGACTTTGTGTCGGTTTCATGCACGACGTCGTTGCGTGGACAAATCTCAGATTGTCGCTCCGGCATTAGTGTTGGGGGTGAAGTTTGAGTGGACATGAGAGACATGGACAAAACAAACTGGTGGCTGCTACTCGATCATAAGTTCGGATAAAATAGGACATAACGGGGGTGTGTATAACAAAGGCAATATGGAAACAAACTGAAAAAACACATCAAATTGAAAAAGTGAAAATTGGATTCATCCTGAGGCGAAGGAATTTAGTTTCACAAAGTATACATAAACATGGTTTAAATTATGTTTGAAAATATATTGTTTTATTTGTAATATTTTTACGTAGTCTGAATTGAAATAGTAAGAGAAGTAGGTAGGATATATTTCGGTGGAACACTCACTCTGCGGTCATTTTACACTTTCCTTTTCACATACTTCTTTCATTTCCCAGGTTTGATCGCAGACGATTTGTTCAGACCGCAGCTTATCTCGGAAAATGTGAAAAGTCCTGCTAAAAAACAGCAGCTCTAGCGAGTCGTTTTAAAACCCCAATTTCTACACCTCTCATCCCATCACCTTTACACTACACTCCAACACCACTACAAGATTTCACAAAACATTTTTTTTCCACCACCACGACGACGGGAAGAGCTCTCGACCCAGTAAAACCGTAGATTCGCAGACGATAAGCTGCCTCTATTTTACTTTTTTTGCAACCAGCACCTAAAGAAAGAGTCTCTCTCTCCCTCTTCTCCCCCTTCTCCTCCTCTAGGGATGTCTCTCGTATTCATGCATCTTCTTCCAGATATTCCCCCCGCGTTTTTCTCAAGAGCTCCAGGATTTTGAAGCCCGAGTCACCGCCTTCTCCGCGTACATTTCCTTAGGCGCATTTCCTTCGAGCTTGAGTTATGAATGTGACATTTAGCCCTTTCTATTCCGTATCATTGAGCTAAGGGAATAGGACATCAAATGAAGTGAGCTGTCAAAAATTTAGTTACGTTTTGTATATCTTTATTTCTTTTATTATTTATGATTGTAATGTTTAAATTAAATATGAGACACGCATATCAATTGTCCAGCACTTACAAATCTTCCTATAGTATTTTATTCGCAGATAATAAGATAAAGCGTGATCATAATTAATAATTTGATCGAAGCAACGAGTATGAATATGAATGCGGCACAAGCTTCTAAGGAATTATTTTAATTTAATTCAATATTTTTTTAGATGTTTAATTATTGGCATAATAATAGGTATTATCGGCACATATCATCACGAGATAACAATTTATTAGTTATTTGCATAAAATTCAAGTTTCCTTTTTATAAAGCAACTTGAATTCGATGTATTACTGGATAAAGCAAGTGAACCTTGCCCTGAATTATGCATGCATTATAATATTCAATTACTTAACTGCAGTTTGATGAAATATGTGAATGTGAGCGGGAAATATGAAAGAGAGTTCGCGGAAAACTCGTCTCGTTGCACGCGACTTTTCAGCATGCAGATGATTTGTGTCATGACGCTTACGTGTAATTACATACTTAACATATTCTACAGCATACCTGTCTCATAAAGTTCACAAACAGAGGTCGATATTAAGCGGCGGAGGTTTCAATTAAGAAGGGGATATTTATTAGAAAACCGTTCGCGCTAATTTTATGATATCTCTTTCGCATACAAGTTTGCTCATTATACCTATAGGTAACTTTCCATACCATTCAGTTTGATGCAAATATTATTTTTCATTCACATGGCTGACGTTCATATAGAATGACAAAGTAAACTTGTAAATTATTTATTATGATAATTATTTGTACCTATACATAATTAAAAGTTGATTTTTCCAGTTGGCAATACAACTTTTCGCATAGAAATTCCTTGATAATTAATAGTTAGTCTGTAAATGAAATTGACACCTGAATCGAATACAATCAAAATCTTGAGGGAAAAGTGTAATTCTTTGTCAACTAAAATTGGAATGAAAATTACAAGTAACTCAATTAGTACTAAAAAAGAATATAGATGCGAGCACAGGTCACACTAGAAATGGTACATTTTTAAGGAATGTGATATTTTGAAAGTGTTTTGTGAGGTCTGTCTGAATATTGTAATAATTACAATTGTTCACATTTTACAAAAATCTAAAATGGAAATAATTCCAGAGTATATATAAACAGTAAGTATATTGGGAAATGCATGGTCGAAGATTGGAATAGAACTATAGTTTCATTTGAGAAATGTCTTAGATCTCCGACCTCTACACTTCACTTCATCTCAAATTCAACTCTCAACTAAATGATTGTGGACTTGATCCGAAACAAAACCGTTCGAACTCGTGTTCTACAAAGTGGTGGCGAGTTTTGCTTTGGCAAAGACATTCTTGCGTGGGGGGTTGGGGGTGAATGGGGGGGGGGGGCAAGTAAGCGAGTTCGCGCTTTCCTCATGGCTTTAGCATAAATTGTGGGAAGTGAGCAAGAAAACACAGAAGATGGAATTATAAAGTATACGACCACCACAGGATGTCTCAAATTAATGTTCTTCGCTTTTCGGTTCTCTGATGTATTTATTGTATACAAGGGCAAAGAGGCTGGACATAAAAGAAAAGATTGTTTCTTCGGTCCAGCAATGATATGACATTTTCATTTGTTTCGAGGGGCCTGGCAACTGCTGGATGCCATGACAACGGAATAAATAAGATGAACAAATCAAATTTAATACCAAGAAAACAGGAAAATAACAATACTGGGATATTCAAGAGATATCTGCAAATATATTATACAATTATTCAACAAATAGAATCACAAATTAATCTGTACGCATGGCTTTCAAATATACTTTATGTAAATAATTGTAATTGATCTAAGTATACAAATTGTCTAAGTTAATATATCTATTTAAGCGAACACAATATTTTTGCCTCCCTTTCCATTTTGTTTCGTGCCAAGTAAAATACTCTTCTCTACGTGATATCCTAAAAATATAAATTATAATATCAAAGCTTGAAACGATGTGAAACACGAAAATGTAATACAGTAGTTTGTAATCGTTTGGCCATAAGTTTTCCACGTGTAAACTTCTCAGATCTGTCTTCTCTCTGATCATATTATTCCGTGAGCCGCTTGTAGATTTCCTTCACAGCTTCGCGCTGTCTTTGAATATTCAATCCCTCATGAAAAAGAACGAGAGAAAGAGAGAGAGAGAGAGAGAGAGAGAGAGAGCGAAGGAAAAAAACAAGTAAACTCGTGTTGTTTTGATCGAGTCTTGTTTTTTTTCGGCCCGCAGGCCCACGGCCTTGTATGGAGCCAGCTTCATTGAGACATCAGATTGACTATTGATTGAAATACATGCATAACGAGACCGAGAGGGGGGTGGTTGATTGGGGGGGGGGGGGGCAAAGTGTTGAAAGGAGGCATTGAAATCGAACACACCTTTTGTCCCGAAGTAAAAAAACAAAGGCGTCATTAATGTGTGGCCTAGCGTCCCCTCATCGAAAAAGTATTTGACGAGAACGCCCCTAACCACGTAGAAATGCAAAATCACAATCAAGTTTCTTTGAATGTAATCGAATCTCGCCTTATAGGAATGGAACATGTTTGAACCGCGCGTGAGACTGTGGATACTGTGGAGACATGTTGAACAATTGACTGGGGCTCATCAATGACCGATTATAATAGGAAATGCAGTGTTACATGCTAAGTAGATGCCGTGTCCGGTTGGACGTACTGCGCATGCGATATCAATGTACACCTGGGACATGGACGCTCGGTAATACATGGACACAAGAGACGATAATGAGCGAGTATTCTTCGCAGTTCTTGAATTTAGTAAGGGAATCTAATAAATAGGGTGTGAGATTCAAAAAGCATTATTTAAACATGCTAATCATCTTTGAGTTACGGACTAAATATGTTTTATAGTCACTTTTCTATTTTTCGTTTTCATTTTCACAAAAATATTCAGTTATTCCACTTACCTATAGGTACTGAATTTTGTAGCTTTGTGTAATTTAGTTTAATTTGGGTTGTTTCATGTACATTGTTTTTCAATTGTTTGTTTTGGTTTTGATACAATTGAATGTCATTACAAGTTATATTATAATGTGATTTATACCTGTTGTTAAGATGTAATTTGTGTGTGTTTGTCTGTATTCTAAGAAATAATTATGTATTATTTTTAAGTTTATTGCCCCAGACTTATAGCAATTGTTTATGAAGGTATGTGTTAGTAATAAAATGTAGATTCATTTATTTGAATGGCAATGAAAAATGGAATTGTAACAAAAGTGGTTAGTTAATTTAAATGCAATATTTAATTGTTCACTGTGATGGCATTACCTTCCATATTTGAATGGAGAACTGCGTCAATAAATTGATGTTCTTCTTTTTCGTTTAGCCCCTGCGGCGGGGGACAAACAAAAAACCGTTTAGATTAAAAATTATCGAGATAATTCAGTGGTAACAATTCCACACTTCGGCAATTTCTCAAAATACGTTAATGTTTAGACACATTTACTCACTCATGTCTAAAGTGACATCTATCGTGTGTACGTCCAATTAAAGAATAGAAGTTTCACTCTGAAATGCTTTTAACATGTGACCCTTGCTGTCTAAAGCGTTATGTCGGTATCTAGCAACCCCCATTGTCATGAGCTACTAACTTAAAAATTACCACCCCCTAATATCCACACGATTGAATATAATTATGAATTCAGGGGAAGAAAATGGGTCGTAACCAAAGCGAATGACCCAATCTTATCGCATATTTCCATCACGTGTTTAGAATGATAGCAGTTTGCCGACGCCGGGTCCTTTAACGTCGGCGTCGGCGTCGGTTATTAGCTCTCGTGTAGGGACGCCTGTAATTTGGACGGCGCGTTGACGTTCTCGAAGGGATGGGGAGGGGGAGGGTCGATATCCGCCCTTGGTGTCCTCTAGAGGAGATGTTTTTGTATGATAGTTCTGGCTGAATGGAGCAAATCATATGTTGTCCGGTGCGCTTCATTCAGCTGTCAAAGTGACACTCCACGCGGGCGCAAGAGTGCGTCGGTCCAGTGCGTTACTCACGTGCTCTTTATGCATTATCACTCGAACAAATCAGGACAAAGGTAACGTGTTTGAGGGCAGTGATGTCATAAGTTTGCTCTTAGGGCTAGAGTATTACACAACTTAACATTGTGTAAATGGATGATACATATACTTAGGTTATTGGTAGGTAATAGTATATTTTGGTAATACTGGTAATACCAAGTTTTGTGGTATTTTTTTATCTCTGTGCTTATACGATCGCACATGCTGAATATATTTTGTATTGGTACATAATGCAGACTAATCTATAGTTTAAAATGGTATATTTCTAAATTTACTAAGTATTTTTTAAATAGTTTTCATAAAATTTCTTGACACTTCATGAAAGCTTTTTCAGACTTATTCAGTATCTCGTCTGTATACCTAATATAATCCCCATTGTCTCTAGAACCATGATAAAATATACTACTATATTACAAATTGGGAGTTGTGCATTTATATTCATAAAGTGATACCGGCCCAGTATTACTTTTGCTAATATTGCTAAAAGCTTTATCACTCATAGCGTTATTCTTTGTGAATCGCTTTAGCTTACGATGTAAAAATCTGAATCAAACTCTACGTGATTGCTCTCAAACATATTCTCTCCAAAAAGAAAACAGTTTAATTTTTATATAAACATCCATGTACACTTCCTTTGAGCACCCTCTCTCCATTTTCTAATATTTACATGCAGGCGAGAATCTATAGCTCACACACAAATACAGAGCATAATTCTCGGCGTATCAAAGAGTTACTCGGCTCTGGAGCCCGTCGGATGCTGTCTTACACGTCTCCATAGACTTTCTTTCTCTTTCTCTTTGATGTCTTTCACTTACTTCGAATTCTCTCTTAGAGAATAAAGAAGCTTGCTCTGGTACATTGAGAACCACCGCCTCTTTCTAACGATTTACAAAATAATACACGTCTCGGTGCTAAACTATAAGGACTCGGTGGTTTTATTGTTGCACTTTGTCTCTGGAAAATTCTTCATGTGATATATTGTAGTTTAAATGTTACAAGTGCTCTGCGGTAAACAGAAATAATGGAGGTGGATTTTAAAATTGTTGAAATATATGGGAACAATGCGAAGATAAATTTTATTTTGTGAACGATTCGAAGTGTACGTTTCTTTAAAA
Source organism: Leuctra nigra (assembly GCA_934045905.1). Taxonomy (NCBI): domain Eukaryota; kingdom Metazoa; phylum Arthropoda; class Insecta; order Plecoptera; family Leuctridae; genus Leuctra; species Leuctra nigra. The sequence goes on along the minus strand of OW203762.1, from coordinate 7,599,587 downwards.
TCAACGAATGGGTATTTTTATTATGAATTATCTCAAAACCTTGACGCTTTCTTTGTAGTTTTTAAATAAAATCGAGTAAGAGGTTTACTCAAGTTTGAAGACACAACGTACATTTCAATTAAAAAAGTATCTACCCTGTAATTCGATTACTTTTAGTTCAGTTACTTTCTTTAAGAATAAATGTAAAAAATTGAAGCAATTACTTTCACGCCAGTAATCACATAATAAAAATAATATATACAAAATTGTGTAGGCTAAAATCAAAGACAGTGGATACATGACTCATAATAAAACCTTCCAATGTGTGTCAATCTGCTATCAAAACACAACAAGTCCACAATGCGATGTCTGAATGAAGTAATTAGCCCTCTGATTGCCGGCGACGTGTCTGTCTCGATGGCATCGCCCCCGACTTGAGGCGGCCCCCGGGGGGCCCCTGTCACCGTCACACTCTGGTGCTAGATTATCAGATCCAGACTGAAGTGTCCCCCGACTGACGTGACGTGTGTCACATCACATGACAAAACCAGCCCGCCCGGCGATCTCAAACCTCGCTCGGGATGAGGAGAGAAAGAAGAGAACTGCAGAGAATATGACACCCGGCCTGGTAATGCGGCGTTCAATGCAATCTGGTATCGCATTCAGAGACGTAAGAGATTAGGAATTCGTTCGCGGAGTGGAAATGGTAAAGAGGGAATATTTTATAAATCTCTTCGAAGAGAATTAGCTGGAAAATGAAATGAAGTTGTGAATGTTTGTGAATATTAGTAATTTGCATCCATAATGTTACGTAGTTTATTAGTTTGTCGACTTTCTCTCAGTTTATCACGTCATTAGCTGTAGTGCATCTGGCGCGGCAAAGTGCATCTCAAAAAACTGCGATATATCTTATTTTTTTTAATATTGAATTTCGTTTTGAAGTACCTATCATATCTTTTCTTGTTTTATTTACACTTATCGGCATTCTGCTTGAAATGTCCTTATAAACGTTGCAAGCGTCTACGTTCAGACCATTAGGAGAGCATTAGTGCAAGGCAGTAGTAAACAAGCAGGTATAATGATGCAAAATTACCCAAGCTACTGCATATTTGTCTCTGAAAAACTTCTCGTAATTTGCCCACATGTTGCGACTGTAATTAGACGAAAACCGGTTAACACCAACAAAGATGAGAACAAATCGTATAATCCTTTGTCCATTGAAGAACCAAGCGAGGTGTGTATTTCTTCAGCACCAACCACTTTAGTTCATTCAAAAGACTTGGGAAGAAAAACGAAATCTCAACCCCCGAACCTCAATTTGTTCAGCTTCTAAACATGATTGATCGAGAACGCTCAACGATGTCTCAAGATATGGGAAAACAGATTTTTCTCTTGAAACATTGAATACTCTTCCCCGTTTCCTTTCACCTTCACTTCATTGAAATGGATACGCCAGTAGCTTCCAGTTCGCTGACTCCGGCTAAAGGGTTGGTTGCCATAGGGATGACGTGCACTGCTTCGCCAATTGGTTCTTTTGATCCATGGATATGACCGGGGTGAAATCTGATAGGCCGGTGGTTGTTGATGCCACAACAAATCTCTCAAATGCCACATCATTGACTTGCTCATGCGAATAGCGCGAGAGAGAGAGAGAGAGAGATTTCATTGGCGTGGTTTTGCTTTTTGAGGATCTCTTTCAGATTATTATTGCGTCTCGGATCCCCTGGACCACTTTCCTCTCTGTTAACAATGCAGATATCCTGAACTAACCCTCGACAGAATGCATTATGACGAGATAAATTGAACCTCTCTTGCGAATAAACTCCCATATGGCAGGAAAAAGCTCCCGAGATCGATCCCAGTTCGAGTTTTACGTCGGTCCTGTGGATTTTGCGTTGAAACATGTTTTGTGACTTCTTTTACTTAATTTTTAATCCGTATTTCCGTACAGAACACTTTGTTTTTGCTGGTTGACATATTGAGCCAGTTTTGTTGTAGGCTCTGACGTCATTAAAAATTAAAATTATTTTTAATAAATCATTTAAAATTCTTTAATGTCCTTTGTGCTGTTATGATTGAAAATTTTCCAAAATCCAAAACCTCACGTTTTTTAATCTACATTTTTTCGACTTGAGCAAAATGTGCCAACCCGGCTCGAATCCGGCTGTACGGAATTTCACCAGTTTTCTGTCTCCTGGCCCAACCTCCAGAAGTAACATGTTAATTTCTCGTGGCACAGTTGGTCGCCTGCGTCCTGCATATCAATAAATCGCCTAATCTTGTAGTAAAAGTCGCGCCCTCATTGGTCATAAATCATGGCCCCACACTTTGATAGTGTCTATTAGATAGTCATCTTAGTCCCAGCATCCCGGCGGAGCTGACACCTCCCGAGTGCCTTCACGTGATAGCGGGACTTCGGATGGAGATATTATCTTGATGGAATATACACGCTTTATAATATACTTCGGCGTTTAGGTAGCGTTTGAAGAGACACTTTTTAATGGAGGTAAATACTTTGATGGGTTACAAAAATATAGATACAATCTTTTAAAGAATACGTTCATTTTCATATAGCTGACTTAACCTACAATATTCCTCATGAAAGGGTGTGTGTATGTTTGTGTATGTTGCATGTTGCCAGAAATTTCAGAAAAAAATCTGTCTGTAATGACAATTTGGTTGAAGTTTTCGAATCATGCGAAAAAACTGTATTTGAATGTCAAGAAACTTAAAATTCTGGCAAATTGAGAAGATATTTTTTTTGCAATTGAATATGCAACTATCATGAAATAATATTTATCTACTATTGATATCCAATATCTTAAACATATAAATTTGAATTAAATTATTAATTTATATACCTAAACTTGAATCATATATAAATCAAATTGACGAGTTTAAGTTATTGGATATCAATAGTATATTATTACATGTCAGTTGCATATTCAATTACAAAAATATCACCATTCTCAATTTGTCAGAATTTTAATTTTAAACACCTTCAAATCCAGTTTGTTCGTGTTCTATCCGCCTGGACATACGACGAAGATCTCCATGGCAACCCAGCATCTCTGAGCTCCACTCGTCTCAGTCGGAGGTACATCAACAATGCAGCCTCATCAGCCAGAATCTCCCGCGGAAGCCATCTTTCAAACAATTTACTTACCCAGTGAAGATGTTTACTCGGATAATATGCTAAGCGCGGAATCGCTACTTGCTCGGAATTAGCATTTTATCAAAATGAAAATCGGACCTAAGTGAACGAATGGTTAGGACCAGTGGAATAAAAATGATTTATGCGATTTCGACGGGTGTTACAGAATGCGTTGTAAGACATTCGAGAAACCAGCTTCTGAGTTATGGAACAACCCAATGGTCTCATAGACTCTGTTTCCCATGTTTATTACCCATTTTAAGCTACCCAAATCTACCCTAGCTAACTCAATATAACACAAATTAATTAAATAATTCATGAGGAAAATGAGACATCATTATTCATAGCCTGAGATCAACCCTGGGTGTTAACCCTTTCCTTTGAGACCCTTACAGGTATTGATACTGTTTCACTTCTATTATAATATGTTACGTATTAATTGACTCAAATTGAAGTACCTATACTTGAGATTTTTTACCACAGCTTTATTATGCTTTTATTCTTCTGATGTTCAAAGCTTTTACAAAGCTCTTCCCATTACTGAAAGTGCACCAAAGTCAGAGAGGAAAATCCATTTCCTCGCGAGATTCACGAAGTAAACGTTTTATTGAATCAGTAAATTGACCTTCTTTGTTTAGATTTTAGAATAAATTTGAGAGTCAGCTATAATGCCGAATATTTAGGTATATCATTTAGCTAATTTTGGAGAGAGAATTGACCCAAATTTCAACATTAAATGCCGATTGACTCTCACAATCATCCGGCTCTAACGGAATTAATATAATAGATATGCTTCATTGAGGCACATAACTAGCGTAATTGCACATAATTGAGATCAGTTTGGCATGACGTCTAATTCGATCGAACGGTTTCGCCTGTAAAGATATGAATTTTGGTTTTCTCTTCTAACGCTGGCTGCAAGATGTCTGTTTCATTCTCCGGCATCCCATCCCACTATCTCTCCTCGGCAGATATTTAATAAGAAACCGCAGTTTTCTCCCGCCGCGCGCGCTGCGAACTCATCTCCTGGATAGAAGAACGATTTCCCGTGCTCCCTGCCAGCTCGGGGTAAAAACCCGAACTGGTTGGCGGCTGTTCGCCCTTTGACAGAGAAGTCAAACCCAGTTCATTCACATTCTTGGTCTCTTCGTCCGTCTCCTTTCACACACGGCCTCGAGACGCTCCCCCCCCCCCCCCCCCTCCACGTGGCTTATCCGTGTTAATCTCCAGCTCACTCATCGCGCTCTCTAGGTCACGGAAACCTCCAATGACGAAACAAGGACAAGAAACTTTACAGCTTTTTACATTTCACGTAACATAGATCCAGAATCCCAACCAGCCATTTTATGTTTTACTACTTTTTGTTCCACCAATGAAATCATACTCTTGAATCACTTCACTTTCCCCCGACTATATTTAAGAAACGGGCGGAGCTTGGGTTTTATTTAAGGCCTGCACTTCATTCTGTCACTCTGTAAGAGAATCATTCTGATTCCTCGGTAAGTCGTCGGCCATGTTTCGCGAGTCTACTAAGCAGATTTTCCCGACGGCGTCGTCGTTTTTCTCGGCTCTTTCTCGTGAAAGATTCATCCGGTAAGGCGCGATAGAGGCTGTCAAGTGTGTCAGATGCTGATTCCCTCCGACTCCTTCTCATCTATCTTTTAATTCCATACAACTTCTCTTTTCACCGGGAGCGTCCTTGCAAGAGCGACGCTTCTAGGGAGTCGAAATCGCAATTTCTTTTCTCTCTTCTTCGTCTTTAAATAATGATTTGAACGTCAGTCCAGGTTTAGGGATGCACCTGCTGCCACCTGGCGGCCCTTCAAGGTTTCGGGATCAGGAAGCAAAGGGCGTCATTATTATTTGAAGAGGATGTTTGTGACTTTTATAACTGTGTATGCCTCTTCTGTTGTAAATAATACAAAATCAAGTAATGGTGATTGAAATATTCTTGACCTCACTCACTTCATTATTGAAGAGATCGCAGCTAAGGCCGTTAAAGACAATCTTTGTAATTATAATGACTGAGTTGAGGAGACCAATTAACACGTTTCATATGTGAACAAGGTTTACAAAACAGCGAGCTTTTTATGGATTCTTGTGCCTTTTGCGGTCTTCACGCAGTTTTCTGTACCCCGTTTTTGAAGATATATGTCAACATTATGTTAGAATGTAAAATAGGACAGTTGTGTCGTGTGTGAATAAAATACATTTAAATTGAAATAAATTGATTTGAAAAAAGCACAAAGTAACACAATTTGAGAGTTAGTTTGTTACAGTTAGTTTGTTGATCGAGTAAAAGTTTCAACAAATGTAAAATCAATTGTGTTGTGGAACTCTTTCTCAGCTATTATAACTAGGTACTGAAACGTTTAAATAACGTGTGTGTTTCTCGTCGACTCACTCAACAGCACTCTCCTCATATCACTCAAAATCTCTCCACTCAAACATTCAATCAAAATAACATTTCACATAAAACACAATCACGAAGAGGCGAGGCGACCTCGCCCGGAGTAAAAAAGTCTTATTTCCAACGTGTTGTCAACGAGCCGGCTCATTTCCATGTGATTGATCACGTGTTTGTCTGATGTTGGGAGATGATTGATCGCTTGCCCGAGCATCTCGTTTATTGTTTTCTGTCATTGTTGCAGGTAAGACACGTCACTAAGCGGCGCGAGGATGGATGGCAGCAGGAGTTGACCGCAGGCACAGTTCAGATTTAATAGGTAACAGTGTTGTTGTTGACTAGAAGACAAGTTTATTCGACCAGGAACTTTAACTTCGATGTTCTGCAGTTCTTGGGAAATAAACTATGACTTGGAAACGCAGCTTTATTGTCACTTGCCAATATATACAAGGTGAATTTTCTTCATAAAAACAAGAAAACTCTCAGACATACCTAATTATTATATTAGGATATATTACCACTCTGGTTTTGTCATTAAATAGACAACATACAATTTGCTTCTTGCCTTCAGGAGAAAATTATCTGTAATTTCTTACACCTCATTTTTAATTTTTAATTATTGGTGTCCCTGGGCAACTATTTTTTAATATGACAGTGTTTTTTTTAGGAAACTAATCTCTCTAATTTAAACAAACAAGCTTAATTAATACGAACTATTTCCTATATTTTTGTTTTGGTGATTTTAATTTATCTATTGTATGAGAATAAATTGTCAGGTGTATAAATCCGTTAGAAGTGAGTGAAAAGTAAGATCTTGACATTGCACTGGAAGTACACGACAAGTCTGTGGGAATTACGAAGCACGACTTTCACGGTGCAACTCACCACATAATGCACTTGCACATGCACATGCACTCTCATCACTTACCTTCAGTCGCCGCGTTGACGCACACATGCTCGCCCACGTCATAGGGGGGGGGGGGGGGGTCACTTTCAGAGCATCGAGAGCAGCAGTTTTACACTAGTTATAGATCCGTTTTTCATAATTTTAGCTGAAACTGGAATGTCTTTTGGAACACAGTATCATTAAAACGATTTACATTAAATTCTGTTCAATCAGATGAAAAATGACAAAGGTTTTCAAAATAATAATTACTTTTTCATCATCGTCATCATCATCATACTAAATTCATCCGCCATTAGCCTTGCTGCAGAACAGTGCGACGTTAAACACAATTAAAAATACGTTTCTTTGCTTGTAAATTAACACATTAACAATGGTCCTCTTCATTGTTTTCCATTCCATTGTCGCTATTTCAAAGTGCTTTGTTTAACACTCCTGTATATTCATAACAGAAACAGTGCAACGCTCTTCACATTATTGACACCCTATACACAATGTGGACGCAGTTCTGATCCAATCACGAACCAGACACACCGATATCAACCAATGAGCGGGGATAACACTCTAAACCAGCTGTGAATGCGTTCTGGATACCTTGAGAAAGCCGGCATCTGGCAGATTATACAACTGTGCGTTGTGATAACTGTAGGGGAGAGGGGCATGATTCGGCCGCTCAGTGACCCGTGCGCCAGAAGCGAGGATTCCAGTCTATAAAGGGATGATCCTGCTTATTGGACGTGTGCGTCACATGTGCGTTTCCCACTGGAACATGAGCCGATTTTCCTGGAGCGCTTTTCCTTTCTCGACAAATTGCCATCGACAGGTTTTTTTTTGAGGAAGTGTGCGGATTCTACGAAAAGCTCGTTTATTGCTTTATAGATAAATATTGAAGCAATTACAGAGGCTAACAGGTTTTGACGTCAGTTTTGTGAGGTTTTACTGCGAGCTCTCGCTCTTTAATGTTCGAAGGACCAAATTCGATTATATTGAAAGCTAAAATCAGAATTATGTCCACTCGATTTATGGCATAGGGCATGTCACCTACATTCATGTCAAAGCTACGGGCGTTAAAGCCAATATTTTAACCGTAATTTCGAGTAGAGAGGGTTGTTAAAGGTCAGAGGGCAGACCATGAGGTCAGTGTAGAGAGGCAACTCAAACACGCAAAAATAATTGAAAATAAATGGTGTTTTTAATATAAATTGTGAAAGTTGGGGGGGGGGGGGGGGGGGGGTTATGAAGGTCAGAATAAGGGGGGAAGTTGTTGTTGATGAAGAATTAATTTTCATCATTTTTGATTTTAACTTTCGACGACACTTTTTACAAATGTTTTAAAAGTTGGCATTATTAAAACTGGAATTCCTCACCGAGTGGTGATCAGCTAAAAGAAGTCAGTGTTCACTTTGAAAAAAAAAGAAAAAACTTAAATGAAAAAATCACATAAAATCACAAAAAACCATGTGAAATCAAAAAATTACAAAAAGTAAAAATCAAGACATATTATTCACAAAATCAACAAATCTAATTCGCCGTTAGAAATCATCGATCTTCATTCTTCACTGTATGTTGAAACATCTAATCCAGATAATATTCATCTCGATCGAGCCTTTAAGTTCATCTCCTCGTTTTCCCTCTCAGCTGACGTCATCGGCGTATCCCGCGGGACGCTACGTCACTCTTCGACTCGGTAGCTCCGTCGATAATCCGCGCTAAATCCTCTCTTGTCGCCGTGGAGATAATGATTATCCCGACAAGGCGGGTCGTGAGTAGCTTGCTGATTACAGCCCCTAGTCCACGGCCACCGAGACCCGGATTCCTAATGAAGTGATTAGGAATTAGGATGACCGTTGTGGTGCCTGACAGAGCACAGGCAAATTGCTGTTATTACTCTACCTAGCCCATAGAGATCTGATCTACCAGTGAGCTGCTTTGAAGTACCCAGTGTAGAATATCAAGAGTTACGCTCTGGGCACTTCTCAGATAACGGGTTCGATTCTCTTCGCGAGAGGGAAATTATGGGAAGGTTTCTACTACACTACACGACCGCCTCCTTCCAATCCCATCCACTTTCTTTTGTTATTCGAGAATAAATGCATACAAATTAAACGTAACTTTACCCTGCTAAACTAGACAATCCTTCAGTTATCAGAAAAAGTAGATACACATAAACCAAAGATGATATAAACATAAACACATTACTATTCTTCATCACCTCTGAATCATCCGTCGCCATTGCTTATAAACGGAAGCCGTGTTTTATGTCCCTCTACCCCATTCGATCATAACATCAAAATAATGAAAGGAACTAAATTTATGAACCAAACTAATTAATTACTTAGTCTAAAAATTCTCAGGAATCCAAGAACTCATTTTCAGAAAAAAATTAAAAATCTTGTGCTCTGAAATTATTTTCTTTTGCTACTCTGCCTTTGCCTACTTTTATACAGTATCTTGGGCAAGAAGTTTTTCTTTCTCGACCGTTTTTTTACAACTGAATGAAGAAGCTTTCCACCAATTAATTTATATCAGAAGGGTGATTTTTCATTATTTCCGTTACAACAAAAGCATTAGCGATTAGGAATGGATAACGTCTAATCTTTTAGTGAGAAGTGAATTTGTGTTGTGCACGCCGCTTGTTTATTTTCTCTTTCTCTCTTTCTGTTTGTTTTTCGGCAGTCATCCCTCTCTCCTGAAAGAGATCAAAAAGAAAGCAGAGGAAAAGAAACAAGGAACGCGCGCGGTGATAAAAACCGGGCGAGCTAAAGAAGGCGGTGTAAAAACTAGAGGAGATCTTGCGGGTGGAAAAGAAGCTGGACCCTAATTGTTATTACTGTTCTCATTTTCTCTCGAACCTCTTGCTGAGGGCAGAGTTGAAAGTCCAAGCCAAACGTTAACGTATTCGGCATTATTTGTTTTAATCAGACAAGGAGGGGAGATAGCTTCTAATGACCGTGTAACGACCATTCGAGAGAGAGAAACAATTTCATTTTCATGAACTGGAGTAAAACGTTTCGCCATTCAGCGCTACTTTATCGCCTGGTGAGGATCTCTATAACTTTACTCGACAACGAGGAAGTAAACAGCTGAATTAAAAAATAAAATAAATTTCGCGTTTTTTAAAACAAAAGGTGTCTAATGTTGTTTCCATAATAAATTTAAGTACACAACAAAATAAGGCGTATTTTTTATTTCAAAACATTGCCGATTTGAAAACTAAACGTTCGGAATAATCAAAGTTCTACTTGCAACATTTTTACAACATTTTCACGTTTAGTTTTCTTTAAATTGATGAAAACACGAAACTTTGATTTTTAATTTGATTATTAAACAGAGTCGAAGGTGAGATGGTAAACAGACAAATTAAAATTTAATCAAACTCTGTTTTATGCCTTTTTTGATAATCAATCATCAGATGGAAGTTTGAATAATTTAAAATCTGTTCTTCCACCAATCGCTGGCGGCTCAACTAATTTAGATATCGGGCGAGTGAAGATTCCAAGTTCAAAATCTCTCTGATCAGGTTGGAGTCAAGGTGTAGTGATATTGTACTCATCACATCCTAACTAGTGGCATTCACTCGCCACATGTCATTCGGCTCGAGCCGTTCTTAATTATCACCATCAATCTCTCGACCGCTAGTTGGTAAGCATGTCAGTTGCTCACCAGCAACAAAGAGCAACAAACCATCAGTCACTCCGCACGGCAAGGTCAATAGTTGACCTCGCGGCACGCTCGGGCTTCGACGCCGGGGCAGTTCGACTCTCACTTTCAGTGATGTTGGCTAGTTTGATCGTGGTTTCATGGGATTGTACTCGTAAATCAAATAATACAGTAAAATTCGATCAATGTTTCTTTAAATTTCTCACGTTTACTTAATTTTGTTATTAATTTATGATAAGATGTTGATCTAGTGACATGAAACTAAGTGAAAAAACAAAATAAATCTACACATTTTGCATATTTCGCGGCATCGTAACTCATGGTTTGAAACTCGGTTTGAAAGTAAATTTAAAGGTCTCGGTCGAACTCTGGAATTGGAATGAATCCAAGATTAAAGTTTGTTTAGATGTTGATGTAATTGTTAAAGAAACCCAACCCAAAGCAAGGAAAGATCGTCGCAGGATCGAAGCGATCGAAGGCAGGACCTGGCAATATTATTGTCTGTTCCTCCAAATCTGATGATTTCAATGAGTGCGATTGCGATTGTGTCCACATCTCGCTTACGAACTTGTGCATATCCTGCGCGGAAGAGCTGATTTGCACTCGGGCTCCATCAATCACAACGTCGTTCCGTCCATTGCGCCTGGCCGACGCAATAATAACCTATATTCACGCATCTTGTGTCTCGCGGAGGAGGCATTGTTTGCTTCTGGGTGGTCCACGCTGCTAGCTGGAACCAAGGTTGCGATGGGTCTCAAGGGTTAACGTAACTCAATACACACACGAGATGATTCGGATAACGCCGGCCGCGGTGGTGGATCGAGTAACAGACGCTTGGTCAAGCCGATCAGCCATATGGTCAGGAGGTGCAATGAGTCGGGTGCAACGCGTCGCTGGATGCAAGTGCAGTCAGTTGTGTGAGCATTGTACTTGAATCTGTAGCTAATTTGTGAAAAAATTACGTAAGTAAAAAAGATTGTCCTAAATTGCAAAGTAAAAATATCAACTTTCTTCTGAATATTTTAATAAATTCTGCGACATTTAACTTTTGGAAAATTTGAAACATTTTTTGAATTTGAAGTGTGCACCCTAGTGCAATTTCTGATCTAGTGGAGCGGTCGCTCCACGCCAGCCAAGTCGTACGGCGCGCGCACACTCTCATATAAAGGCTGGAGCAAACCCACTTTTACTGTAAGCATCAAAGTGGCATTTTCGGCCTACTGGATCTTAAAATTGAGAAATCTCACATTGTTGCGAAATATCTTAATTTCGAGCTATGGCCCACCCTACAACATATACCAAATTTGGGAACAATAGGTTACGCCCTTTGCGCGCTAGAGGGCCGTGAAAACAGTGTTTTAGGGCGGTTTTCATAATCAGTAATCATAGTAGTAGGCTGGAGCTAAAATCCGGTAAACAGGCCACAGCCTAAACGGCTGAACCGATTGATCTCACATTTTTACCACGTGTGCACTTTTGGCGTCTGATTTAACCTTGTCCCCATGAATTTTTTGTGCCGCCATTTTGAAACCGGAAGTGACGTCATATCTCGTCAACGGTTGGACCGATCGGAACGAAATTTGCGCCAATCGTTTCAGACGGTCATCTATATGGATTATCAATATCAAAAGACTGAACATTATTTTAAATAAACCGGAAATGACGTCATGAAATTTAATATACATCGATTTGCATTTCAGCAACAACTGTTGATCCGATTGTCTTGATATTTATGTAACGTTTGTACTTTTGATATTTCATTTGACTTGTTATAAAACCAACCGGAAGCCGCCATTTTGAAACCGGAAGTGACATCATGTCTCAAAAACGGCTAAACAGATTAGAACAAAACCAGCGCTAAACGATTTAGACGGTCAACTTTATGTAATCAGTAATATTTGATGATTCAAATATCGAAACCGGAAATGACGTCACACATTTTATGACCTATACCGGAAATGACGTCATAAATATGCTAAATGACGCTAAATTCACCACTTTATACTTTAAAATAGATATAAGTAAACGTACTTTGTAAATAATTATAAATTCAAGGTTGCAGTGTTCTCGGCGGCCATTTTTAAAACCGGAAGTGACGTCATATATCGTAAACGGTTGTACCGATTGCAACCTAAGTTTGGAAATGTGTTGGACTAATAATTATGAATTCAAGACGACATTATTTTCGGCCGCCATTGTTAAAACCGGAAGTGACGTCAAATATCGAAAATGGCTGTACCGATTGCAATCAAATTTTGGAAATGTGTTGTACTAATAATTATGAATTCAAGACGACATTATTTTCGGCCGCCATTGTTAAAACCGGAAGTGACGTCATATATCGAAAATGGCTGTACCGATTGCAACCAAATTTTGGAAATGTGTTGTACTAATAATTATGAATTCAAGACGACATTATTTTCGGCCGCCATTGTTAAAACCGGAAGTGACGTCATATATCAAAAACGGCTGTACCGATTGCAACCAAATTTTGGAAATGTGTAGGAGTAATAATTATGAATTCAAGACGACATTATTTTCGGCCGCCATTGCTAAAACCGGAAGTGACGTCATATATCGAAAACGGCTGGACCGATTGTAACGAAACTTAAAGCTATTCTTCTTGGAAAATTATTTTAATCTTATATACCAAACGCAACTTTTCTAAGTATCCAAATCGGCATAGGCGTATTTTTTTAAAGAAATAAGTTCTTGCACGGACACAAGCTGTGCTACAAGCTGTATGAATAAACTAACACAAGAAGTGATATCCCAGAAAAAAACACTCCGTGTAAAAAAGGCAGCCAAGTCTCTTTACTTTAAAAAAATTCAACACCGAAAAGGAGTGATATCAAAAAAGGAGCCAAGTCAATGACATTTCCAAATATTTAATCGTATCTTTGAAATAAAAGTATAAACACCGAGAAATACTTTACAAAAGGACTTGGCGCATCGTTTTTTTAAAGACATTTTTCTATTCATAAGCATGTGCCATTTATATACAACCGTCATTTTGAATGTTTAGAATAATAGGGAAACATCTTTCAATTAGGTACATATTATACATACCTTCTGTAAAATATTTTCTATATGAATATATACGCTATGAAACTTGTTGTCTATGCTTTCTATAAATATACACAATAGTTATCTTCGTAATATTGTTTCGTGGTGAATATAATTAAGTCTCATGCGTTATACCTTCTCATCATGTAACAATTTCTATTAATACACATTTTATAAAAATACATTTCACAAAGAAGACAGTCATATTGAATTTCTATTAAAAAATTTAACTTTATACACTTGACACTTCAAAAATATATAATTGTGTTCCATTAGTTAGTAATTATTTGACAACGTTTCATGATTTCCTTCAGTCAAGATCAAATTATGAAAATATACCAGTCTAATATCGCCATATTAACAGTACTGCAAGAATATGTATGAGCCCACTTCCAATTGATATGAAGGGATGTGTGTTGTGAAAAATATCCGACCGAACCGGGGCACGAACTTGGGACCTCTCACTTGCCGGGCGAGAGCTCTACCAACTGAGCTACCCGATCGGACGGGCGGACATTAGACACAACACACTGATGAGGATCCTGACTCCTGACTCCATGGAAGTTTTCCAAAGAAACCTACATTCTCACCACTTCCAATTGTTATGTAATTCTTTCACCCTTATATTACTTATATATTACAGCATAAAATCATGCTTCTATCGCCATTGACAAAACTATAAAATAGTCATTACTAAAAGTAGCTTGATTCATAGATTCTGGCTCTAGTAGAAAGAGGAAAATGTACCTACTTGTAAATTTCTTTCCACTTTTAGGATAGAATGATGTCTTTAAAAAAACGATGCGCCAAGTCCTTTTGTAAAGTATTTCTCGGTGTTTATACTTTTATTTCAAAGATACGATTAAATATTTGGAAATGTCATTGACTTGGCTCCTTTTTTGATATCACTCCTTTTCGGTGTTGAATTTTTTTAAAGTAAAGAGACTTGGCTGCCTTTTTTACACGGAGTGTTTTTTTCTGGGATAAGAATTACCGGGATCATTACTTCAAATACTTCTTTTATCCAAAGTAAGTGACCCGTTTGTCCCAACGTATGGGCTATATTTTCCCCAAATTTGAAAAATGTTTCTTCGAAGGTTGAGGCCCATTTTGGCCCTAAGTTGTGGTCATCACGCCCGTAACTTTTCTCCCCTTTTTGTTTATCATTGTCGTGGGCAGAAGGTCTCCTAGATGTGGGAATTGGGCCCCTGGTTGCATGTGACGGTCCCGCCACAAGACTCATCTGACTTGGTTGCACGGGTTGCAACTTGCATGCAGTGCAGTGCAAGACAGTGCTCTACCAGTACATGTACGATAAGTCTCGGTTCCTTCGGGTCATCTACTACTTCCAAGACGTCGGATCGAGCTGAAGTCTAATCTCGCGTGGAAATCGTTTGCTTGAATGCAAATTGGCTCTGATTTGGATCGCAATGCAATTGTTGGCCGCCCACCGGGGACGTGGCACCTCCATACACGGATCGACACAAATATATTGCATTTGCATCCGAGAAACTAACAAGTACCTACCTGAAGTGTCTCCAACCAATAGTGGGCCTAGCAGAACATTTGAACTTTTGGAACGTTTGTGCTGCAAACATTTTATATGATTCATCGTCCTGTACCTCGATTTAAAAAGCGATTATGCTGCATTGGGGACCACTTTTCAATATTTTTAAACATTACGGTTTAAACCCACAGAAATTATGCATTAGCAATGTCCATAAATAGTACGTCTGCTATAATTGGAACTATTATTTGAAGACCTCCCATTAAAACCTCTCAAAGCCAGGTTGTGAATTGCTTGCTCAAACGTTATCAAACGCAGATTTCCTATTAAGCTCTGATCACTAATCCCTAAGTTGTTTTTCCGTGATTCGTTTGAACACTTATTGTGTCTTCTCCTCTATCTTCTATCACGCTGAATCTGGTGAGGAATTACGCCATCAAATGCTTTGACCTATATCCTCCTCTTGCATTCCCTTCAGAGCTTAACGTCCCATACTGGGTCACGCAAACTAATTGAAAATTAGTCTCTTTAAACGTGGACCCGACCTCTAGTTAAAGTGTCAACGAATACATTATTAAGCAGCCAGACCACATGGGAACTGTACTTCCATGTCTTTTACTTTATTGGACATGGAATTCTGTTTAAATTGAAACTTGTGGAGACCCATCGCTCGGAAGAGAATTTTATTGAACCAAGAGCGCATTAAACTTACTTTTTCAGAGGTGCACGAATGTTTAGTGACAAACTGGAAGGTTAAAACATTGGAGATAGTTTTTCCTAAATATCGTTATAACTTTTCAACCATTCAAATTATGAAAAATGTGAAAAATAATAAACATTATTTAAGCCAACTGTCATAATGTCCCTGTTTTCAGCTTTGAGCAGAATAATTATGTTCATAAGTTGGTGTTTATATTGCTAATGTCGACTAACAAAATTATTTGCATATTATTTTTCATAATTGCTTGGGTTTAAGAGTTGTGATGATATTAGGCAATATTATTAGCTGGGAGTGCAACCGGCTTATAAGACGCAAGCTTTTATGTTTATTATATATTCTTGTATACAAAATACTAATCGCATGCCATATGAAAACACGGAAAGGAATATGTTTGTAGACTGCTCTGACACTTTATCACTCATCACGCCGAATAACGAATAATGATAAGAAGAGCGATGGCCGCGCTCTCAACATATTTCAAAGCCATGTTTGCGGTCATTTAGTGCGACATGTAAACTGCGTGAAAAACGTGCGGTAAACCAAGTGGTGAAAAAACCAACAACTACAGAATATATAGACGCGCTCGCTACCAGAACGCACGACCCAGAATAAAGTGGCAATATTTCACCAAATAATTTACTACAAATTCACAAACCCACCGATAAAATATTTTAAAGTCTATTTCAAAAATGATTTATATTTGAATGCGATTAATAACCATGCCATCCAAATAAGATTTATTTATACGAGTAGTCCATTTACAAAATTAATCCTACCACATTTTTCAACACTGCTTTAAATCTATTCTAGTGAGATGTAGCCCAACCTAACCTATAAAGTAGAACTGGAATAGTGTCGAATCATCGTCTAGCAAGTGTATATCTCTACTGTCTTCTATTAATCACAAATCCTGTACCCTAATCCAACCCAATTGATTAAAATCCCTTGTAAAGTCTTAAGTCGGGCTTGGCATATTTGAAATGTGTTCAAGTTTCGAATCATCGGGCTGTAAACCGGTTGGAGAAAAGACACCTCATTAAAGGCGGTCTTCTGGTGCAGGTCTTCATTGCTAGTGACGATGGAGGATGGAAATAATGATCGGAGAAGACACTCTGTCGGCATTTCAAACATATACACGGGACATCGGGTCGTGTTAGGAACCTGTCCCGTTTTGTTTGTGTTCAGTCGCTGTGGCGGACATTTAGGTTCTGATACGTTAGTATTTTGTTTTCTTGTTTTTTGATTGTGTTTTATATTTCACTCTATGTGACTTCGACGTTCAGAATAGACATAAAATGAATATAAATGGTCAAATAAACTTATTGTGACTTTTGATTTTTTTAGAAGAAATATTTTTTCGTTTTAGCTCTCTGGACCATTTTAGAAAATTGTGGTACGTTCTTTTGGAATAAAAATATATGTATTCTTGACAATATCGGAATATTTATTTAGTTTTCGACTAAATTTACAAAAGGTATATTTATTTGGTATTAAAAATAGTACATTTGTAACAAATGTGTTCTTTTTGTGACTGCACCAATAATATTTATTTTTATTTATTTATATGTATATATTTTTTTGAGATACACAACCGTGCATACAGCAGGAATAGGGTAAACCTTTTAGCACCATGCTAGAAAAAAATAGAAAATATAAAAAATAAAATTATTGTTGATAAGTGAAAACATTTTGCAAGAGATTACAACAATTAGCACTCTCAGGAGTAATTAATAAATCATAACAAAACAATCATGGTGCAAAGCATTCGCATCCTCAAAACAATTTGAAATATTTGCTTTTACAAACTCAACTTTCTCATCGCACAATGTAAATGATACAGTTGAATCCGAGCTCTGTTCTTATACCCTGTTACATAGGTGTATTGTATTTGTAATCCTCTTGCAAATCGGAAGCATCTCATGAAAACCCGAGAATAAACATCTCGTCATATCTCACCTCGACGTCTCATTGACGTCGCATTTGCGTCGGCGTCGCTATTAATTACTCCGCCGCGATGAGGCGTCGATTCCTTCACACTTCGCGTGCGAGCGGGCTAAGACCGAGAGGAATTAGCCAGCCAGGACTTAGCTTTCTACCGGAAGAGATACAAAGATCAACTCAGATGGGATTATCTGTGGGTGGAAGACGAGGGAGAGAAGGTTTCAAATGTGTCATCCTACATTGTGTTGTGTTTCATGGGGTGGTTTTCAATGTATTATGACGTAATTAAAAAGTTAGATGGCCTTTAATATTTATTGGTGGGATGAGTAACAGGGTCTAAGTTTCATAGGAAATTTTGACATTTTCCTTTACTACGTTGAATTTAGCTTTTGGGGCTGGTTACACGTTCAAGAAGATATTGTTTTGGCTTTTTTATTGAGGAATTCGTACAAAAGAGTAAACGAAAGCGAACATCTTTGCCCCTCAAAACCAAGAAATGGTTTGGCCGCAGGGCAGATACAAAAATGGGAATGAAATATTCATGAACTCTTCAAATATATCACAAATACATACAGATAATAATGAACAGATAGGCATACATGTTATACAAATAAAATCAATGAACTTCGGAAAATTAAAGTCGGTGTTTTGAATTCGTTCATCTCATTTTTAGCTTGTAAAACTGCAGCGGTTGTTGAACTGCAATTGCATTTAATTTCTTGAGAAACGCTATGAAATTGTGTGCCGGAACGGTGCCTGAAAACATCATGTTTTATCATAAAAAAACATATATTTTTTTTAAATTAAATGAGCTATTAGCCTAGCTTTCGTCACGAACCAATGAAATGCTGAGAGAATTGTAGTTATAAAGTATATTATTATATTGTTTAAGTTGAATTACGAAGTTTTGACGCGCAAAACTATCATTTGCCTTTGCTTCCATCAAGGCGTTACCTTTACCAACTTAAAAACTCGAAAAAGATGATAGAATAAAGTCCAATTATTATATAATACGTACTATTTTCTTGCTTACCGTTTCTCATGATTATATTCCGCACGTCTGTTCCATTCCCAGGTGGAAAATTACCGTTGATTACTCGAAGCTTAAGCATTCGGATTACTCTCCTGACCAACTTGTGTTCTGTTTAATTCAAATATGATAACGAAGGCAGCTGTGCAGAGGATGGGAGAACGCACGGTACGTTTAAATCCAGCCATGCGTTTTCAAAGCTGATGCCGACGAGCTCTTCGTCATTCCACCAGCTTTAGGATCATCGAATGTTCTACTTTTCAAGCTAGTTTTATTCTATTTTTTAAATCGTATGCGTCAGTGCCACCTGATGGAAGTTGGCAGAGGTATTCGCGACTTCGGTAGCTCATTAGGTAAAAACAAATTTGAAAAATGGAATGAAACTGTCCTAATGATGGGCAATTAAGATCATCAAATCTAATATGATCAACATACAAATTGAAGCAAAGTAAGACGTCATACAAGAGTGTACTCTAACCTAACTTCTTGTAACTCTTTAGCTTTACCTCCCTCGTTTTTTATTTGCTCGATGACCGCAAAGATAATTGTTTCCAGCGACCGCAGCGCTGTGTGTAAACCGTGTCGGGTAGCGATAACTCATCAGCGCTGGTTGTTGCGGCAGTTTAGAGAACCACGAGCATTGATCTTAAGGAGGACTATTTGTTTTCGCTGGCTGAAGGAGACAAAACTACGACCATTTTATTTCGACTTGAAAATATGTTTTTGCTGTACAGGTGAAGTGCGACTGGGATTGAAGCCCTAAACAGGTGGTGCAAAATATATTCAAATAATAGGTTGTTTTCATAGCATGTCCTATTTTTACACTCTCTCGAGGACTCTGAAAAGTTTTGTTAGAGTTTCAACAACTGAGTCATAACTGCATTTTGACACGTAAAATAACCATTTTTCAACAAATAGTTTTGCATACAGGTTGCACCACATCTCTTTAATGCACTGCCAAAGTTTTGTCCCAAAATCACTTTAGAGAAACAAAAGCTAAATAAATCTTTATTCTTTTAGTCGTATTGTGTAAACATGCTTTAACTTTGGCGTATTACAAACAAACTCAAGTGATTTAAACTGAACGTATGCAAATAAAGCTCTGGCGCTGAGTGAAAAGACGTTGTTGAAAATTCCACTGATAATCTCGCATTATACGAGAACGACGTTCATTTCGTGTCAGACTATTTCCATCTTGTCCCCGGAGGAAATTCAATCGAGCCAATATCTTCTACGAGATATATTTTAAAATGTAGATTTTACGATGTCAATTTTAAGTTTTCGTTAAGTCTGTCATTAGAAATCACAGTCGAAGGGAAGTTCAATTTTAAATTGTATAACTGAATTGATTGAATTTTCAATATTTCAGACGTTTGAAGAAAACTAGGAAAACTCTATGTGTAACGCGTTTATAAACCAGCTATTTTCGTGAGTACTAGAGAACATGCTGCATATGAGTTGCTGATCTATTCACTCTGGATTGAAAATAAATACCAATCATTTTCAAGTGATCAAAGTGCGGTATATTTACGTCAATGATAGATCAATTTTGAAAAAAAAAATTGATTCCATCAAAATTGGTATACAAGATGATTATGACCCAAATGAACATACAAAACTTAAGTCACCCTTTACAACAATTTAGCGAATTTGGATCCTATGGTGAATTTTATTCAAAATTTGAGATCGAATCGTTGAACGGTGTGACAAAAGAAATGTAATGTCATCATAATACCATTATAAGACTCTATATTACATAAATCACATTATGTAGCACTCAATTTGATTCCAACTTGATGCTAGTATCATCCTGTGCTTGGCAACGTAAGAGTCCTCATTCCCCGAGAAACTGTGACAAAAATATCCCTGTTATCCTGGAACTGTGTCCCTAAGGACCTGCTGTAGAGACTTGCATGCTAGTCACAGGAACCAGGTCACGTGTTCGCATGAATAGTTACATCTTGAAACTCTGGCGTCTGGAACAACGGTGACGTGACTTGGACAACATTTCCACCTGACTCTTGCTTTCATTAACAATGGGATGAGGCGAGTCGCTGCTAGTCACAGGAACCAGGTCACGTGTTCGCATGAATAGTTACATCTTGAAACTCTGGCGTCTGGAACAACGGTGACGTGACTTGGACAACATTTCCACCTGACTCTTGCTTTCATTAACAATGGAATGAGGCGAGTCGCTGCTAGTCACAGGAACCAGGTCACGTGTTCGCATGAATAGTTGCATCTTGAAACTCTGGCGTCTGGAACAACGGTGACGTGACTTGGACAACATTTCCACCTGACTCTTGCTTTCATTAACAATGGGATGAGGCGAGTCGCTGCTAGTCACAGGAACCGGGTCACGTGTTCGCATGAATAGTTGCATCTTGAAACTCTGGCGTCTGGAACAACGGTGACGTGACTTGGACAACATTTCCACCTGACTCTTGCTTTCATTAACAATGGGATGAGGCGCGTCGCTGCTAGTCACAGGAACCAGGTCACGTGTTCGCATGAATAGTTGCATCTTGAAACTCTGGCGTCTGGAACAACGGTGACGTGACTTCGACAACATTTCCACCTGACTCTTGCTTTCATTAACAATGGGATGAGGCGAGTCGCTGCTAGTCACAGGAACCAGGTCACGTGTTCGCATGAATAGTTACATCTTGAAACTCTGGCGTCTGGAACAACGGTGACGTGACTTGGACAACATTTCCACCTGACTCTTGCTTTCATTAACAATGGGATGAGGCGAGTCGCTGCTAGTCACAGGAACCAGGTCACGTGTTCGCACGAATAGTTACATCTTGAAACTCTGGCGTCTGGAACAACGGTGACGTGACTTGGACAACATTTCCACCTGACTCTTGCTTTCATTAACAATGGAATGAGGCGAGTCGCTGCTAGTCACAGGAACCAGGTCACGTGTTCGCATGAATAGTTACATCTTGAAACTCTGGCGTCTGGAACAACGGTGACGTGACTTGGACAACATTTCCACCTGACTCTTGCTTTCATTAACAATGGGATGAGGCGAGTCGCTGCTAGTCACAGGAACCAGGTCACGTGTTCGCATGAATAGTTACATCTTGAAACTCTGGCGTCTGGAACAACGGTGACGTGACTTGGACAACATTTCCACCTGACTCTTGCTTTCATTAACAATGGGATGAGGCGAGTCGCTGCTAGTCACAGGAACCAGGTCACGTGTTCGCATGAATAGTTGCATCTTGAAACTCTGGCGTCTGGAACAACGGTGACGTGACTTGGACAACATTTCCACCTGACTCTTGCTTTCATTAACAATGGGATGAGGCGAGTCGCTGCTAGTCACAGGAACCAGGTCACGTGTTCGCATGAATAGTTACATCTTGAAACTCTGGCGTCTGGAACAACGGTGACGTGACTTGGACAACATTTCCACCTGACTCTTGCTTTCATTAACAATGGGATGAGGCGAGTCGCCCCAGGCGGAGTGCTTCTCTCAAGATCAGACACACTTTCAAGTACTTTGGAACACTTTAATTGAATCTTCTGGCGCAGATCGGTATTCAAATCAAGCGGTCAAGCCCTCTGAACTAATTTTATTACTAGACATATTAAACTCGAAGGTGAATCACTGTTGTGAACCGAGTATTATAACTTTTGAGATTCAAGCATGACTTTTATTGCAAAAAATATTTAAATTTAGGCCTTAACCCCGTTTTTTGCACAAAAACAAGTGCCTGAAGTATAAAAATTCCTGTAAACATCTGTCCAAAAATTCACCTGCTGTAAAATTAGACATGTTACAAAATGAAAGTGAGCAGAAGGCAAACTTGATTGTCATCAAATTATCAAGGCAGTAAGGACAAATTATTACTATTTTCGTTTAAAATAATTTCAAACAAAATTAGGAAAGAAAATGTAGTGTATTTTAAAATATGAAATTTAAATATAGGTACATGAGATTTTGTTTCATACACAAAGCGTTGTTTTAAACTTTTTATCTCGAGTGACATTTCGAAATGTCCCCAAACAAAAGCGCCCCTGTTCTTATAGTGATGCACTCTGCGCTGCATGCACCGTTGCACCGCATGCACCGCAGAGCACTGTACATCTTCATCTGCGTCGACGATGATGATGTAGCCTGGTCTCGTGCCCCGATGGCCAAGATCACCTCTGGAACCGACTTGGGTGGTCCGAGCGATCTCATGAAGTTCACCTAATATTCCACTCGCTTCCTGCGGAGCCCAGACAATATCTCTGTGCACAACATTCAGTGTAATTAGCACAACACGGCATTGTGCGCATATTCAGAGCTTAATTAGATATTAGGCCGGGATTTATATGATGTCGTAATTAAAACTACTATTATAGCAGGTGTTTTTAGTAAATATTTGAACAAAATGTTAAAATAATTTTGCTGTTTTTTATTGCGTTGTTCGACAAGATAATGTTAGATATTTTTGTCAAAAGCCATTTGAAATACACCTTTTTCATTATTATTTTTTAATTACCTCAATTTTGTGAATTTTTTGTTGTTAAAAAAGTTGTAGTTTGAGGCACGGAACAATCTGGACATGCTCTCAGGCGACCTGGGTTCGATTCCTCGGCTGTTATTTGAACTGAGTTTTATCGAAGTTTTTCCACAGTCGAGAGGCAAATGTTGAGAAGGTTCCCCACTAACAGGTCACGACCGCCTCCTTCCCAGCTTCCGTCCATCTGCTCATTATTCACCACACCTAGTTGCATATCAGTGCTACACCACTTTAATAAATATTTGAGGTACCTAGATTGAAATTGGACATTTAAAACAACATACACGGAACACAACTCTAACGTATTAGAACACTAATTTAAATAATTACATTTAATTTTAATTTTCTGAAAAATATGAAGTGATCACACGATAGTTAGTTGAGAAAATTTCAACCAGGATTGTGAATGGAATCAGAAAGAGAGATCGTATATAAAAGAGCGATAGAGAACTCAATCAGATTAGTGCTTTTAATTGACGGATGGGAGCGTGAAGAAGGCGAGATCGTCTCTAGTTTCACAGGAAATTCACCTCACATATAACGCGATTAAAGACGACTTGTTTATTACTCCACGAAGAGTCATATTAATTTTAATTACACCCTATAAAATATAAGTTATTACATTTTTGTGATGTGCAATATAATGCACGGGGAAGGATGGTTGTTTTTCTGCTGGAAATGCGAGTACTTTGACATCATGTACCGCCTTTAACTCTCACGCATCATAGAAACGATGTAATGAGGAATTTCTTCATTACATCGCTTCGTTTTGTTTGCGATCTACTTGATTGCTGTCAGAGAGCATGTAACATGTATTATGTTCAGCTTTGTACACGTGTCTGTCGGTTCGTTATTAGATTCCAGGATTCCTGATTAATGCCATGTTATTTACCGAGTTCTGTCATCTGGTCAGAACCGGAACAGAATGTGTCTCTTTCAACATATTCTGTATGGTCCCTTATTAAATATTTTGAATGTAGGGTCTTTGATTTTGGAACTGTAATCTTTTTTGAAAGAGCGCTCATGTGTGCAGTTTTTTTAATAGGATTCTGTGATTGGCTTAGGATTTTAAATGGAAGTGATCAACTTCATATTTTGCACCAACATTTTATGAGAATTTTATTGACAATTTTCATAAAAATCTGTTTGAAATGTATTGAAAGAAATTTATCAGCACTGTTTCTTTGACGCAAATCGTCTTCCTATCTTTTCCAAGATATCATTGAGCAGCAAGTGTCACACAATATTAATTCGCATGCAATTAGAAGGCTCGCTCATCAACGCGTTACACTGAGCGTTTTCCTAGTATTATAATAAAGCTAAGGAATTGGATCATTGGTTGTGAATCTTATTCACCATCAGGATGAAAACAAAACAAAAACCAAATAACGTAATGGCATGCTAAATCGTCGTAGAAAAGTCTAACTTTTCATGAACTCTGGAGTCTGATCTGAAAAGTTCCGCTCACCTTAGCCCATTATCGTTGACCTCATATTGAAATCCTCCCATTCAACGCTCCCGTGAAGCTTTGCCACACTCGACACTTGACTTAGATTCAGATATCTTAGTTATAACGGCGTCTCTCGTGAGAAGGACGAGACGCGAAGAAACCGAAAAGCCCGCAAGTACATTTTTCACGATATTCTTTCTTCTCTTGCCCTGCTACATGTAGCACGTGAACCTGGGAGCTTTTCAATATTCATGGCACTGCTCCGTTCCTTGCTCCCGCCTCTCTCACTCTTCCGCGAGTATTATCTGCCTATTTGATCCTTCACATCTCCGTGGAGGTGCACCTCCGTCATGGCACACAGTGGCGGGCGGTCAGGACGCTATATTCATGTTCCTTGCTCCCACCTCTCTCACTCTTCCGCGAGTATTATCTGCCTATTTGATCCTTCACATCTCCGTGTCATGGCACACAGTGGCGGGCGGTCAGGACGTTACAATAAATTGCTTGGTAAGAGGTGGTAATCTTGGTAATATGTGTGAGGAATAATCGATGTACCAAACAGGGCCAAAGGTGTAGGTAAATAGATCCTAAGTGTAGTAATGTTGGTTAAGGCGACGATCATCGCTCCTGCCAGTCCGCCACTGGGAGTGATCATGGCCCTTGCCAGTCCGCCACTGGGAGTGATCATCGCCCTTGCCAGTCCGCCACTGGGAGTGATCATCACCTTGCCAGTCCGCCACTGGGAGTGATCTACTCGAACAGCGAGCGCAATCATCGCCTTACCAGTCCGCCACTAGGAGTGATCATCACCTTGCCAGTCCGCCACTAGGAGTGATCATCGCCTTGCCAGTCCGCCACTGGGAGTGATCATCACCTTGCCAGTCCGCCACTGGGAGTGATCATCACCTTGCCAGTCCGCCACTAGGAGTGATCTACTCGAACAGCGAGCGCAATCATCGCCGCCGTCAGATTCATTGTTTCGTTTCACTTGAACGTATAAATCGCGTCGCCTCGAACCGACGCCAGCGACGCCAATTGCGACGCCACGTCAGGACGTCGTAATTCCCATCCAAGTGGCACTTCTCCCGGCAAGTGCATCTGACGTTACAATTTGAATACATCTTCGCCAGCTTGAGCGGAGGATGGAATATCGATTAGAAAGCCATCGATTGACGAGAAAATACTCTTATTTCAGAGTATTTGTGATTCAAGTCTCAGACCAGCTTTTATCAATACCGGACAGGTGGATTCGCTTTATAATCTTAAAATTATAATTATTGGGAGAGAACGTGCGGTTTATAACGTACGTTTTGCTATGGTCGTAAAGGACCCAATTCCAGGGAAAAGCAGAAATTACTAGAGTTGATAAATCCACGCTAGACATATAGTTTCGGCCTTTGTTTTAATCATGGATGGTGCGATTTTAATTCCACGGATTCTGAATTTCTGAGAAGGAATCAGCTTGGTGTCTGCTACTAACTTCACGCTACTGCCTGAAGATAAGTAAAAAGCTGCTGTTTCAGTGAAAAATGGGTTGTTTATTCTTCCAGTTGTTAATTACAATTAAACATTAGAACAATACAACGTGAATTCGTTAGGTATTTAAATTATC
This sequence comes from Leuctra nigra, assembly GCA_934045905.1. Classification (NCBI taxonomy): domain Eukaryota; kingdom Metazoa; phylum Arthropoda; class Insecta; order Plecoptera; family Leuctridae; genus Leuctra; species Leuctra nigra. The sequence goes on along the minus strand of OW203762.1, from coordinate 7,573,636 downwards.
ACTGTGCTACTGAATACCTAATAAATCATAGCTTACAGGATAAATAATCAGAATCGGGAAGATTTAAAAAAGGTCCCATCGCCATAAGAAATGTACACAATCTTGTGGCTGCGAGATTTTTATTTGGCACACTTGCTTTTTACAATACATTATTATTTTACAATATACCTATCATTACAAAATATATTGATACAATATTGCAAAATATAATAAAAAATTAAAAATATTTACAATGTAATTTATAAAACTATAACACATTCTACTTTAAAATTAATGTGACCATACACTCGGCGATAAAAGCGGATACATTAATGTTGAGTTTGTGTAACATGCCCTAAATCAAATCGTGTAGTGGTGCTGTACCTACTCTTGCATCTTTTATTTCTGTCCTGACAGCAGCCAAACGTCTTACATCTTGATTCGTTGATGGAAACAAAACAAGAAGTAAAAATTAGCACGCGAATGATCTGTCACTGTCACATAGTCACGCCGACATGAAGATCTTTGGAACGGAAGATACTTCTCACCCCTCACACGTCTCAAAACGGTGTGACTGTTTAGGATCTTTGGAAGCCATCTCCAGCTGGCGTTAATTCATCAGAGTTAATGATGCTTAGTTAAATGTTTGAAGATCACACGCTTGGCGAACCGTTCCTACTGCTCTTTGCCCTCGGAGAGAACACCAATGAATGATAGTTGTTTTTCAAGTGACATCCTGAGTTTTATTCGTGATTAATTATTTCAAGAAATTAGCATAATATTTTACTAGCATCTTAACATTTTTATAACCACTTTCTTAATAACGTTACACATTTATTTTATTAATTTAGCTGAATCGCTTCAGGCAAATCTTCTGCAGAAACCGAAAGGAACATCACGTGTTGGTTGTAAAAATCCGTGATCATGATACGAAAAAATTGTCAATGTCGGTTTCTTTTTTCCCGACAAAAAACAAACTATCGATTGCACTTATTGAAAGTGTTCTGCTTTGTCCTCGAGAAACCGTCTGCTTTTGTTTATCTACAAAAGGTGGGCTAACGTGGATATAGAGCGAGGTCCACCCCAAAATGTCATCATGTTTTATGTGAAGGAAATAACGACCTTATCATAAACATGACACTGGCGGGAATCGAATGACGTACCCTCTCTCGCACTACTTTATGTATATATACGCTCTGCGGCGGTTCATTGTAGAGCCGAAATGACTGTCAGTGAAGTATGCCTATAAAATGTATTCTCATATGCCATGAATTTCGGTTTTCGCCGATATGTTGGCAAGAGACGGTTTCGGTGTGGAAAGTAAATTCGAATATCGTATAAAATGTGTGTGGGTGGATTGTGGGGGGGGGGGGGGGGGGCAGATGCTGGATGATAAGGATGTGCGTGGCTTCATGGCAGCGGGTGGAAGTAGTTTGTCATTCCATGGCGCCAACACCTGTGCAGTCGGAACAAAGGCGCCGTCTTCGAGGTCCGAGGAGGAAAACGCGATCTTTATCGCATTTAAAGTAGCTATGTTTATCAGCTACTATTTATTAAATATCGAACTCTATAATTAATTTATTTTTCGAGGGGCGTATATTAATTAAGTGTCACTTCTTATCATTTCCATCATACGTGTTTTTCTCGATGGTCTTCAAACAAGATGATTAAAACAAAGAAACAGTTTTATTTCAGCATGAATTTAGTTAGCATCGTTTTTAAAATGTTGTAGTTATTCATACAATCTATTTTACATACTTTTCTACTAACAGCTCTCCCCAGGAATAAATAAAAAGGATGTGACTGGCAAACGTTTCGTCTAAATATATCTATCCACTTTAGGGGATTCTGAAAAAAATCATATATAGTTATCTTATGTTGTTCCAAAAAAAGAGCAAACATAGATCAAAAGATGAACAAATACTGCTTTCTCTCCGCTTGGAGGCTGCTGGTGGAGGTGCCGGGTTCAGATCTACGCTCCTCGGACTCACAATCGAGCCAAGAAGAAAGGGCTGAATGAGTACAAAACAACAATCAGTAAAATAGTTTCGCCATCAATAAAATTGCGCCGTCCCGTTTTGGCAAGTCTCCACGCTGCCTTCAAACGTTTAAAAAGAAGGAAGACATTTGAGTTTGCTTTTTGTCTTTTCTTCGCTCCGCAGGATATGTCTCCTCTCTCTTTACGCATGACCTGCGTCTGTGCGTAAAGAGAGATAGATGTTAGTTGAAAAAGGGCAGGGATCACTTTGAAGAGGAGCGTGGATAATTATTTACCTTTTGAGAGCCCGCCCAGTTAATAGACACCTGCACACGGGCCATAAACCATTGTTGTGCCTCTTCCACATGCACTCGGACACGGAGACAGGTACCCATCGAGATATGTTTATTAACAACTGAGTTATTGCACTTCTTGTGTCCATCGCAAGATTTATAACTGCCCCAAGATGTGGAAGAGATTTAATTAATTTTTAACCAGATTGGGTTGCCCACACATTTCTCTGTACCGAAATAACACCCACGGAGGGTATCGGATAGACAATGAGTGTAAAATGTTGTTTAGTTTATAACATTATCCAGCTTGTACACGCCCTCGCGTTTAATTTACAACGTATAAAATGTTAGGAGGGATCTCTGTACCATGGTTTATGACTTGGCGCGATTGGCTTCACTGGCACGTACTTTATGATTATTTTAATGAGTCCTTTCATTTGTCATGCTTTTTAATTGTTATTTACCGTAATTTTCAATAACTTTCCTGACGCCTCCGCCTTCTGCCGGTGAATTGAATTTGAGATTGCTCTTATTTTGTCGGGACAATGAAGATATCTTGAACGCTGCATTATGTAAATGCGATGGTGTAATTGAAAAGTAATGGATTCAGGAAACGATGTGATGTTCTATAGAGTGTACCTTACACGTGCTGAGGTTATCGATGTCTTTAGTGAGGCTTCAGCTCTTGTGATTGAATTTCCAATGTCACACGCATGCAGGATTGACGAGTATTTTACAGTTAAACAATTATCTTTGCCTAGTTGAGAGGCAAATGATGGGAAGGTTCCCTACTATAGGCCACAACCTCCTCCTTCCCACCAGCACCATCCTTACTACCAAGAACAAAGCAACACACCTCTTTCAGGACGTATATTGTGGCAACTCACTTCGAAAATGTGGTATGTTTGCGTATACCATTAGAATTTTGATGTTCTTCTTTGAGTTTGACAAACAAATTCGATAATGTTTACCTTTGTATAGTAAAAAGAAATGCCAATAAAGATAAATTATAATCTTTGGGTTAATGTAACGAATGTATGAGTTTTCTTTGGGTTACGTAAAACAAGAGCAACTTGGTTGTGAATTAAAAATAATTCGCTCTGAAGAAAAAGGACTTGTGAGTTTTGAATAAACACCGGAAGACTTTTGACAAACATTTCCCAGGACTTATTTCTAGGATGTTGGAAACACGACCTGAAGTTCAGTGGTTTCTCCATCATAACGATCTCAGCTTCCGATCTTCTTCCGGACCTCGACTCGAGATTCTGCTAGTTTTAACGAGCATGTGCCCTTTAAAGAGCGACCATTGTGTACCACGTGATCGCTGGCCGCTGGACCAAATGGCGTCTTATCTTGCTTAGCCACTCGGAAGCTGGGGATATCACTGATCTTTATATTCGAGCAGAATGACGGGAAATGATGTTCATGAAACCCTGAGGACATGATCCCTGCAACTTGGCTGCAAATGTTACACTCCCTTCGAAATATACCAATTTTAGTAATAACACACATGGCGTATACAAATTGTCTCATATATCGTTTAATAATGTGCATATTCATTTTATCATTCAATTGATACAGTCAGACAAAAAAGAAAAAAATCAGAGATGCAAAATGAAACTATTTTCTCTTCAGGCACTCCCGTTCGGAATTTATTTCCTGTTTGATCGAAAAAGAATATTTCACTTGAATTCAAGCATGAAGCAGTGTCTCGTTTTTGTTTGTGTATATTCGTCTAGTCAGAATGTTCCTCATTCATCAACCAATTTGTAATTTCTCGTTTTATGTTCGAGCGTACATAATGGGCTCGAATTCCCCAATACTCATCCAGAGTTACGATCTTCCTGTTGCCACCACATAGTACCATTTTCCCCTCCTCATTTCCAAAACAACCGACCGCATTCCCGTTCATCAATACTTGAATCCCCGTCGTTGCGGGAAGATTTGGCAAGAGGTCCTAATTCCAGCACCCTTTAGAACACCTTCTCCCGAAAATCTGCCATTTTCAACTTCTCCTCACGCACTCTCTTTAGTGGTCAGGGGGTGGTGGGGCTAGGGGTAGATTCCAGACGGGGGTCACCATACCACACAATGCTTTAAAAAAATCAATCTTTAGTTATGGGCCCTGTGCCAGTAACAGCACTGGCATTGGCCCTAACTCTCAGGGTACACTCTGAGAGCTTTCACTCTTTGTATAGGGCAATTCGAAGATGGGGCGAGAATTGTCTCGTTTGGGGCGCGACAGTCGAGATGTGGGTCAAGAGTCACGAAGAAATATTATGGAAGGAAATGTATTTGTTGAGAGATATATTTTAGATACAAAAACAGGAATTTTTAGATCCGTGTAGAGAAATTATTCAAAGAATTTTGAAGACAAAATTTGCATGTATATTCCATCCATATCCTCTGAACAATTTATTTGTATATAACTCTACTAAAATTAGTAAAATATGTAAATTATATAATACAATTATACATGTCATATTATTTATAATATTTATGATATAAATTACATAACCTCTAAACATGTAAAATTCGTTTAAATTTACTGATACCCATTTTGTAGACGCATACGATTGAAAACTGACACAATAGACAAAATCTGCTTTCGCGAAGTCAATAGCTTTATTATAGTACGTCTGAAAGTTCCTAGTAAAAGTGAAAACAAAACGGTGTTTGTCCGAGCTGGAAAGTTGTGCGCACCGAGTCCGGGATGAACTCCTGAACAGCACGTCGTAATAATGCGGCTGGATCGGTCAGGGCGTAAGAACGAGTGGCGACGTAAACTTCGATTCCCGTTCCGTCTCTCTTTCTTCATGCTTTCAGAAGTCCCATGCATTGAGTGGAGTCGAGAGAGTGAGAGCATTCACTTGTGACTTTATTTTATTGCGCTCCTTTCAGGGGTTTATTTCGTGTGAAATGATTTGGAGTGGAGGTGCCATTGAAAGCGGCTCCTCCACCAAGTGGGGAGAAAGATTTTCTTTTTATAAAAGCTTTATGATTGATAAAATTTTATTGTATTTATTAAATTTCATATGTGATGGTGTTCTTTTAAAACATTTAATAATTCACAAGTACAGTAAGTGTACTACTTTTCCCAAGAAAAGAGCAATCTATTTTCATTCTGTGCTTTATTGTTTGTTATACATGATGAAACAAATTGAATGTATATTTAGACAGATTTTCCCAATCTTTGAATAAGAGTATTATCAATTGGCTAAAGAAACAATTATTGCAATGGCAATATCTATGAAATGTCTGAATTGACCACTTGAACACTCCCTTATGGCTAAACCATCTTAGCACTGTACTTACTTCATTACAGCTATCGCTTACGATAATGACATGCTATTTTGGCGCCCAACAATAAACATGTGGAAGTAGGTATAATATGCCTAGTGGAAGTCTCGATATGCTTTTCCATTGTTTACAAGAAGAATTAGAGCGAACTGAAAATCAAAACACAAAAGTCTGAAAGAAAAGCTCGAAGCATAGAAAAATCCTTATAAAAGCTCTGAATGTTTGTACAGATTATGCAGATTTTATTCAATCTGAAACTTCTGGAAATATAAATTGTTCTATTTTGAACAATTGTCCCCGATTATTGACTTAAAAGCTTGCCAATTGTCCTTGTCGATTGCCGGAGGCTGCAGCTCCTGAGCGATTGAGCTGTGATCTGATCTCAAAGTCACCCATCAGTGAAACACGTCCTGTGACGTCAGTCTATTCATGTTTCCTAAATAAAACTCCTTCAAGGTAAACGTATCTTCTTCGAATCTCTTTTATTGAAGAATCTCTAAAGCAAAGCAATCAAATGAATTGCTTCCTTCTGAGTACTTTCATTCGATGCGTGCCTTCTCTATAGACCTTGACTAATGACTAATAGTCCAACAAGATTCGATTCTTCTTGAGGAATCATTTTGGATTTTGTGACTTTTTTGTCATTTAGGGGCGGTTTTATTTGATGGCATCCTAAAAGCGAACGAGTATAGTTGCTTCGAGTTTTGTTTTGCGACGCTTGCAAACTCGATTAGGTACACGCTAAACGGATTTCGAGGGAATCCACCGGAAATCGATTTGCCAAATCCTAACCCCCGAAGCGGAGATCGGGAATATGGGACATTATTTTTTTCACGTAATATCGGTTTAAAATTTTTTTCTCGCAACACTCATTTTTTCTCTCTCTCCTCTCGTTCGCTTCTATTTTATTTATGACGGGAAATGTGAAATGTTTCAATGCGCCGCCCACTTCTGCCCTCGTTTAGTCCCCCATGGGCGTGGGTTCGATTCCCAAGAAGAGAGGCCCCGCAATTTATTGGCTCGTACCTCGTTAACCCTGTTGTCATTGCGTGCGTCGTTAAGAAGCCGTATTGATTGCTCCAGTTGTAATTAAGAGTGGTAACATGAGACACACAATGGCTGTTTTCATGTTCCCAAACAGGATTGTTGCGAATGAGAATGCTATCAAATAGATATCAAAAACATACCTAATTTGAATCTCGTCGCGTCACACCTGCTAAGCTACATGACATCTCGGGCGAGTCGCGGCCATTAAGTAGATTGCAACATCGACACCAACTAGACTTCGATCACACTGACGGATTCCAGTACTGCAGAACACTCGCGGTCAAGAGCTCATAAGGGAGACAAGTTCGACGAATTGAGATGAAACTCGGAGAATATCCAATATTTTTCTCAGAATTCTTGACATTACGTATGGCCAAAGGACCACCGATTTTCCCTTCGGCTGTGTCCGCCAATGTTGAATGTGAACCGTTGAAGATGGACTGTCCGTCAAGCGATAACGTTTATGAGAAATAACTCTTTGTGCATTTTAAATTACTTTTTGAAAAATTTTCTCCTATAGAATTTATGAGCGGTTTTATTTGAAGTTTCATATTTCGCTGAATTTCAATATCAGTGGAATTATGAATTTAGAAAACACTCGTAACTTTTGGAAATAATTTGTTTTTAAAATAGTGATCATCAATGCACAAAGAGTAATTATTCTCTATACTATAACGTTTTCGCTTAGACATTTTATCTATCTTCAACGCTGTACCCGCAATCAAAATTGACGAGAATAGCATCCCAAACGTAAAGCCAAGAATACAGTAAGTAAACTGCCCTGTTCATCATAACAATCATTGCCGTGAAATTAATTTCATCACATTGCCTCTATTGATTGAGCGAGCGAAGCGAGCGTCTCCTTTTGACTCTTTTGACACGGACCTCTGTTTTTTTTTTTTTTTTTTTTTTATTTTTTTTTGTTTTTACTTTTGGCTGCTATCTGGAGCAATAGAAGTCGCACCGTTTCACCTATCGATCTGAAATTTTGCACACATGTAGAGACAACCTTTTCTGTTTGCTGACCCAATTTTTTTTTGAAATCCATTGATTGGTTAAAATTTAAATAAACATCTCCTGATAGGCTGAAAAATGAAAATGGTCTTCGACAAATGTGATCAACCTTATATTTTGCATGGTCATTAAGACCAACATTGTCTCTTATTTTACAAATTTTCAGCCAAATCCTCCCATTGGTTAAAAATTAAAAAAATATTTCATGTGCTTTTTGAAATTTAAACCAGAACTGTATGACCGATCAACTTAAAAATTTGCATGGTCATTGGGTTCAACATTATCAGTATTTTTGACAATTTTCGGACTAAACTGTGTTTAAATTCAAAAGTTATTGACAGTTTACGGATATTTTGCGTGTTGGCTGTCATATTTCTCTAATTTCACATTTCACGGCATCTTCGAATCTTCAGTTCAAGGTTGTTAGAGCAGAAACTTTCAAACGTATATGAAACTGATGACCGTTTAAAACGAGATCCTGTGATTTTTGAAAATTAACAAGGAATCGTTCAATCCCAAAGGTTTAATCGATCAACTTAAGTTAAAACATTGCGTGGTTATTGGGACCAATATTTTAGGAATTGGGACATTTTCGATAAACAGAATTTCGGTTCGAGGTGTTGCGCGTATCCGTGCTCGCTCATCAACGCGTTACTCAGAGCGTTTTCCTAGTATTTTTATATAGGACAACCTCTATAGTCGATTGATAGCCAAAAGTGAAGCAAATTACGGAAGAAATTACACAGTTCTTCGTAGAGTGACTCAAATTCGAACAACGTATTTAAACTGAATGAAACTGAATGAGTGACGATTTACGTGTGAAACTGGTTGTCTCTTCAACTCCGTAAAGCGAGACAATAAGTAGGTTTGCAGTACGTGAATTGTCAGTGTCTCTGTCCACGCCTCTGACAATGTCAGCATCAAGTGCAGCCTTGTCCCGCTGCGGGCATTCCGGCGTCTCCGCGTTACACTTTCCACACTTCCAACACTTTCAACACTTCACATGCAGTCACTCATAGGGCGACACTCGCACCGGAGCTCCCCCGCCCCTCCCCCTCCCCCGCTACAGAGACAAGATTAATATCCATTACTCAACCCCCGCGACCCCGTGACCTCCCCCCCCCCCTCCCCCACAGACCGCAGAGCTAGGTAGTCTCAGAGATCGCAACTTATAGACCCCAGAGATGGAAGTCAAGTTTTCTCAAAATGTTTTCGGTTTTCGATGGCATGTGACCTTCGCATCGCAACAAGTAAGTTTTCAAACTTGTCTGCTTCATTTTTCACGCGAGATGGATTTTGTCAAACTGTATCTTAATTTTTTTTAAGGAAACTACAACTTTTGTCACTTTATTTTGTCGTTGCAAAACATCAAATGCTCTCTCAAAGCACTACCCGCGCTATTAAATGATTCTGTGACAACTTTGAACATATTTTTGTCCGTACATATTGTCTTTCTTCTCTCCAAGCATCCAATATAACAGTTCAAAGTAATTTCACGAATGTCAACGTTTTGGGAGGATTCCATCGCAAAAGATATTGCCTCATAAATTTGACAGTGGTCCTCAATGAATCCCAATATATGTCCAGACTCAGTTTTGGTTTGCCGAGAAGAATGTCCGCCCCCCCCCCCCCCCCCCCCCCCACCCCCCATCCATCCTCCCCCGCCCCTTGCCACGAGACTTGATGTGCCTCTCAGTGATATTGATATTGCCACCCCCCCACCCCCACCTCCGCACAATCTATCTCTGTAGAACTGCTGGCAGAAATGCACCTATATGCAGTTCGTTGCACATGTGCTGCGCTTTTGTCAAGTGCAGTGCGTCATATAGATAACAAACAAGCATATTGCAGTGTTTTCACTCGGATATTTCATCAAGACACTTGGAAAATATGTCAATGTCGCTAGCTGCTTGTCTATTTCATAATATTCCCCATCTAGAAAAGCTCCACATATTTTCCATGCATTTTCTTCATGGCAACACGCTTTTATGAAATTCTAGGTATTTCCTTTTCTCACTTTTTTCCTCGCCTTCAACCCTGATATAACATGGCGACGGAAAGTTAGTTTAGATATCACATTTTTTATGATGAACAAAAAGTGTTGAAATAATTCACCTGCTTGTAGTTTTTGTTCGGGAGTGCTCACAATAAAGCGTAACAGAATCGGAAGAGAGAGATGGTTGGTGGTTGCCCAGCGACCATAGCTCATTGTCTTCGAACCAAAATACCGTCATGCATCACTGGAGCCTTGCACGCATGCGCCCTGGAAATTGATAGCCAATCAACACCGACCATGATGCAGGAAAAATAGGGTATTTTATTTTTAGTTGTAATTAATTTGTGTTTCGTTTTGGGGTATAGAAGAAATTGACTACTTTGAATTTATTGATTTTGTAGTGATTTTTTTATGTATTTATTTTTTTACTTAAATAGTAATTGAATTAATTGAATTAATTGAATTGAAATTGGATCTCAGAATCATTGCATCAAATAAAAGATTTTATAAAAGAGGTAGTACATTGAATTTGATATTTTTCATCAGGTCATAAAATCGATTCAGCAAACAATAAAAATGCGGTGTCTCTTATGTAAATATACCAAAAAGGGAACGAACCTCTTCGTCAACGAAACCCCAATTTTATTAATTTTATATTTTAAATTTGTCGAAATGAAATGTCATCTGCATTCCATCATCTCGATATTTCAATCATCTCATTCCTCATCGAGAAGTTTGTGGGGAAAACCACCCCGGAAATCTGCGGAGTATGACTCTGATAAAAATCCACTTCATGATATTTTCTATTACCGATATCCTCTGTCGATTGCATCAATAAATTGGATCTCTCTTCCGCTATAACTTGGGTCAGTTGATTTGCCGTGGAGTCACTCAAGAAAACTCTTTCAGACAGGCAGAGCCGAAGATACAACGATTTACTTTAGAGCCCGACCAACTGAATTAAATTAAGATAAAGAAAAGATGATGAACCCGCCAAACGTGAATCTAATGCTGAACGACTCTGTAGGTTGTGGTGTGTTGGACCCAATCACAGTTTATCAGAATAAAACAGGATTTGTTTACGATGTAATACATAGGTTATTTCACTTCAACAGTCAACTAAAGGATGTCAAAGGAGTTGGGAAGAGGTGAGGTTGAATTGATAATGAAGAATCTAACAGATGCTGTGTTTAAAGAATATGGGTTTAGAAACCATGCCAACATTTTTGATAGTAATTTGCACGTATTAAAAACATTATATAACATTTTTACGGATCGTAATAATGATTTTGTATAACAGATGTTAGCCCCCCGTTATCATTTGAAACAACGAAAAACATTCATATTCGAGTCTGAGTTTTGGCCACGCTTCGAATCCTCCGAACTGTCTTCTTAATGAAGTCATTAGACAGATGGATACCACAGATTGTCAAATGTTAATAATTACATCATCGCTGGCACTCGTGTTTTCATCAGTGGATCGAGTAATCAAAGTGTCCGAAACGCACCCAATAATTACCCGACAGCTGGTTTCATCCCGGCTGCAGACAGGTGGCAGCTGAGCTACAAACTTACACAATTGTTCCGAGGCGAATTTCATAAAAGATCGGCATTATTATTAAATTGGCTTCTTTAATATTTTTTACAAACAAAGGGGGTTATTTTATTGGTTGAAAGTAATAAATTGGTTCCGTTATGTGTTACGGTTGTGATCGGGGTTGGCTGCGAACAATAAGTTATGGAAGCCATATTGGATCATTTTAGGGGATCGTTTGCTTTTCTTTGTTCTGATGTAGGCTATCATCGGTGACAAGAAAAACCGAGCACGGTTTTTATATTAATCTCTCTTATTTAAGTACGATAACGTTTTTAGTCCGACACAATTAGATGTGCATGCCAGATTGCATCTATTTGGGGGCCTATTTGGGGGCGTTACTCTCTCTCGTCTGAACAGGGGCAAGACAAACATTATTTCATGTTCATGATATTATTATTTTTTGTCGGGGTGATTTTCTTTGGATATGGATCTATCGGGTAATTTAATGGATCATTACGACGCTGCATATTTTGATAAAGTTATTGTTGGTGTCATGAAAAAACAATTTTTTGTATTAATCTTCATAATTTACTGTTTTTCTGTGTGGAGTTTTGTATAATTTGATATGGATATCTACCAGAGGCATTTACATGGAGGGGTTTTCATAACTGCTCTTCCGATATTCGTGGTGTCTTTTAAGTCTACTTCTTTTATTGTATTTTTAAAATATAAAAGTTGTTCTAACCACATTTTGTTTCTTTTGTTGCAGGTAAATTGAACATAACTCACGCCTAGGCTTCGGATACGATTATAGAGAACTTCATAGGTAAAGTAGAAACCATCTGCATAAACAGTACGATAAAACCTCATTTGGTAAGAGATTTCAGATGAGCAACAAATTTATGGACATTTTGTTCCATTTCTCAACCATGGAGCAGATCCTTCTATTAGCAAAAGCTATGAATCAAGCCCAGAAACGTTCCTACCTTAAAATATACACTGCGTTTATACCGTAACATATTTTGATATAAATTTCGAGATAAAAGTCTGGTCGGGTTTGCGAGTTGCGCCATAAAGAGGGGTGGCAGGCGGGTCAGAGGGGCAGATTAATTGGGGTTTGAAGATTAGGCGTAATCCATGCAAGCTGTACTTTTCATTCTGCCCAGCCGAAGATTAGCTTACAGCGCCGTATTTTCCGTGTCTGCAGCCCGTTCCAACGCGGCCATGGAATAACAGAAACGCAGAGCTAATGGCAATGAGCAGAGAGATAGATTATATTGCTTCCAGTGATACGTTGCCAAAAGGATAAATGAGCCATTTTGATAATTAAATAGTTTATGTTTCACTGAATGACGGAATGAGATGAAACTGTAGATTCTTTTTGTACTTGTAGCTTTTTATTACAGAGCGAAACATTGTACTCCTGATTAGTGGTGATTGCAATTAATTTCATTTACTAATTCTATAAATGAAAAAAAATCCTTATGATATTACTACATTTTACTGGTCATAAATTATCTGAACTGCATCATAAACAATTGTTGGGTTTTGATAAATTTGTTACTATGTGCGTTGTGTTGTGTACATTATTTTGATTTCTTCTATGAAAACTTAGGATTAAAGTTTAAACTCACATTTTATATTAAAATAACATTGATTTAATGTGTCATTTCTATCATTCGTTTAAGTAAACACTAGCCAAATTTCCCAATCTTTGTAGGTACAAAATCAATTACTATAAATAATACATTTGGTAGAGCAATTTAGTAGATAAAATTCGTAAAATTGAACGATTCCAGATTCTGTGGTTCTATTTATATTTTCAACGCTCACTCTAGCTGTATCTACGGTGGTTAGGGGGGGGGGGGGGGGGGGGGGCAAGAAGGTAGACGGCAGTTGTATAAATCCCATAAGTAGACTATATAAGCGACTAAACCGAGCTTGAACCCAGGACTCCCAATCCTGTGGCCACCGCCAGCTATTTGAAAACTCGTACAGAACCACTAAAAAAGTAATAAAAATAACAAAGTATTTAAACCGAAGATAATAGAACGGATTCCATTTAGCTTTTATTCGAAAAGTCCCGCGCATTGTTCGAGAGAAAGTAGTTGCGGCCAATTTCTATTTGCTCTTCTCAACTGTGGAAAATTATGGCTTGTACAGGATTAACCCATGGAATAACAATTGGCGACCATTTCGCATTTTGCAGTCCACCTTTATAATCGTTATAACCCATTCCCTACATGCAGTTGTTTTATGTGACACATATCCTGTCTGTAATTTGTTTTCATAATGCAATTGTTTGGTTTGAAAATTTTTTCATTTGCTTTTAATGGTTTCCGGAATGGAATGGCGAAGCGTTTATTGGATGTGCCAGAGACATTATTGAAATTGACATTCAATTATTTTTAAATGGTCACCGTCGGCGTGTATTATATCTGTCTGTTGGCTGGTGGATGGGGGGAAGGGGGGGGGGGCTGTTTTATGCATACATATGTGTTAGTGGTATGTAAAACTTGTGCTATAAACTTGAGTATAAAGTATAGCCTCGGCATATATCTTTAAGTAAACTAAATCCAGATAAGGGAAAACACTTTCGCGTGAAATACAGCAATGTCCTTTGTAAAATACAATGCAGACTCGCAGAGAAGTAATGTTGGCTGTCAGAAATGGACCATAGCATAAGGAATCTTTAACAACCCTATAAGTTTGTCTGTAGGTATAATGCAATGGTGAAAATAATAAAAACTTTACTAATTAATTACATAAACTATAAAAACAATACCAAACTATATTTTAGTGATAATCATTATGTAATTAACAAGCATAGTTAAAAATTATTTTATGAGCCACATTAATTAATTTAAATTGCTGTTGTGTACTTTATTTTAATGAAATCGTTAAGAGCCGGTTTTTCAATGCTTAATTAAATCAGTTGTTAATCTTAACAGTTGATTAGGAATTATTGCCATGATGTCAACCAATGACACGGTAGTTTTGTCAGCCTTCTCGTAATTTTAGGGCTAAAATGAAATACATAATTTTTATATTTTTACTTATACTTTTATTATCTAGCATTTCACTTTCTTTGTCTGTCCCTTGTTTACTTTCAGTTCATGTAGACTTAATATGTACAAAGTAGCCACATTGACCTGTCGATGAAGTAATCCCTACTTGACTTTAGCAGTAGCTAAGTGCTTGTAAGTGCTGTATACACTTGATAGTTACTCTCGAATACATCACCGCAAGCTCCCTTGTTTATGTTGTCGACTTATGGAGTGAAAGTTTATTGGTTGTGTTCATGGAATTACCACCCATGCACACACACTGACATACCTCCCAGCAGTCCCCGCATAAATCAATACGGAATAACTGATATTGTTAGACACTGTGTTATGGACAGGTGGACGCGTGTTTTTAGAACTAACTTGTTTATGAGACTCATAATGTACTGGTTTACGATAGGAAATACACCTATAGGAACTTCGAATGATTAATTACAGTTAGGAGCTTTGGGCGACAGAAGATTAATATATTAGAACAATAACTTCGATTCAGAAACAAGTAACATCACTATTGGAAACAAGTGTGTGTAGATTTTGAATGTGGGCCTAAAAATTAATTAAATATTTTTTAAATAAACTTTAATTTTGATGCCTTTCATGATTTAGAACTTTTTCGAGGACCTCTGCATGAGATATTTAGTTTATTTTTACAATATATATTGCCATTTGGTAATATTTTTGCTCGTAAAACAAGATATTGTTATAAAGTATTAATATAAGTTTTTTCAATGGCATTTTTCCCGAATTTTCTAAATATTTATTGAAATGCCGAGTAATATGATCGTACATGAGGTACGTTCTGTCATAAAGTACAAGTTCTGTGCTTAATTTGAGCCAATTTCAAAATACTCCAAGTATTATTTATGAAAGCACCACTTTGAACTCTTTGATCACGCCAGTAAAATATTGTTTCTTTATACAATTTTAACGTTCTATCTAGTTGAGATTGAAAGGAAGTTATTTTCTATTCGCGAATCCGCAAGCCCCAGTTACAAGAACACGATATTATATTAGATTGATTGTCTAGTAAAACGTTGGCTCATGTTTATCATGCTACTTTTAGACGTCCGAACACTTGATTGATGCATATACAGGCCAGTTTAATAATAAAACGCGGAATTTTGATGAGACGGTATAACGAATTAAAATTCTTTTCAAGACACAATAGGCCACGAACACGGGGTATTTTCAGTGCCCTATAACAAGCCAACGCGAGTTTCGGTTTTGTATTGCAAGAATGTTAACAAGGGTATGTATGTTAATTCTCAATAAAAAAAAATACGTTTTATATTATTGAACAATAATAAAAACGTCAGCAACTGCTTAAGTTATACATACAGCATTTAGATGGTAATCTTTTATTTTGTTGTTTTAAATTAAAGTCTCTGACATTAATTGCAGCTTATTAAGCGAGCGGTGCGATCGTTTCAATCGGACACATTTTGGAACTCATTCGTTGTACCTAAACATGAATAGACATCAGCTGAAAAAACAAACTGCACGTGTATTTTTTTATAATACAGAGTTAACAAATCAAATGTTTAAGAATTTGCCTAATGAACTTTTTTCCTTCTGATTGTGAACAACTCAGCATGACAATGCTCGCTTATCAACACGTTATTATAAACGTTTTCCCGTTCTTATTTGCAACATGCGCAATATATCATTGCAACTTAGGGGTGGGTTTAGTTACATAATATTTTATTCTGCGGCCGCTAACAAACCTGGCACCGACACAACCCTTCTGCTTGTCCTATTGTCAAAGTTGATTAGAATAAAGTGTCACAGTCCGTAACCACAGTTAGGCCAGTTAATCATAGGCTCCGAATTGCGTGTCAATTACTGTAACCCCGATTAATGGTATAATTTATGAGAGCGTTATTCTCAACCCCCTGCGTGGGCCCCCCACCCCCCGGGCCCCTCACATGCCAGTCAGGATTAAGGCAATGCTTACGTCTATTAGAGAGAACTTTGCATATGGACGAACGCAGTCGTTATCGGATGCGGAGTTACATGACAGAATCGGAGAGCAACGGTCGACTGTCGAATCTCGAGTGGATAGCCTCGAGGGGCGGCCGCAAGGAAATCGATTTAACTCGGAGGTTTTGACTTTGATTCTCGCTGAGCCGGATTAATTTTAGTTAAAGGTGACGTTTCTGATTGACTTCGTACCTGTGCATGTGTACCTGGGTTCCTGTGTGACCTTAAAGGTATCTCCTCTAAGGCGTAAAATATTTCGTAGGCCTTAATAAATCAACACGCAAGAAAATCTATCAATTACAACATATTTAACGAATAAATTAATAATAAGAATGCATATTTAAAAAAAAATATATATTTTCTTTGTAATTTTATAAAATGTAGGTAATCTAAATTGTATTATCAAAAGACTTATTTAGTGTGATAGTGCCAGTGGCCAAAATATAATAATTTAAAACAATGTGCATCATCTTTTTTATCAACACAAAAGTGAGTGAAACAGCTTTATAAATAGAAAATAATTGATTGGAACAAATATTAATTCATTATCGTTGAAATTACGGTGAATATGTGAAAATTTAAGCCTCAGAGAACTAATTTTCCCTCCCCCCTCTCTACCATTCAGCAACCCCATTCAGAGGCACACTAAAACGGGAACACCTACGTCCGCCTAACAAGGCTCATTTTCATGACAATGGTCAAATCAAGCTCATAAAATAATACGGGCTTGTTCCATGCGAACAAACTCTGGCCATGTTATCAGCCTCGACCTCTGCACATAACATGTATAAGTCACACTGCAATTGGCGCCCAACTCGCTAGCACGGCACGCAAGCGAGCACCGCTTAGACGTTCTGTTTCAGCTTGTCATTTAGATAGACAAACACACACACGGACAGGATAGTTGGCTTTATCCATATGATTATAATGTCATCAACAAATGATGAAATGCTTCCTCCAGGCCGCCTATTGATGACGACTCAACATGCTAAACACTACAACATTTCTACGTATGCGTGATTCAAAGGACTTATTTAACATTCAATAAAATAAATACCTATTAGGATTCTGACTAAATAGAGGAATAAAAATGTAAATTAGGAATATAAGTATGTTTTATGTATCTTTTAACGAAATTTGTTCCTGTGTGGTCCTCTAAATTAGTACTAAACATAATTATAATCAAATTAGTTAGATCTGAGATCGCATGCTGAGAGGGGAGTTCGATGGAAACGAAAATAAATTTGATTACAATTTCTATATTATTTAAATTCAGGCAATGGTCAGTGAATGAGTCCCTACCTACTCAACTCAATTAAAATAGTGCCTGTTTCCGTTCTTTTAGGAGCTGCCATCTGCACAAACACTCTGATATCAAGTGAACGATCGTGGTAATGGTTGGCTGGCAAATACAGCCGCGAACATTGGGGTTGGTTCAATTTCACATTTGCCACGTGCCCGATCTGAGTTATAGGACATATAAAATAATACAGTGGCAACAATAACGGGATACCATATGCATTGTGCGGTTATACACCCTTGATATTAAGCCATTTTAGAAACTCACTTTTTATATTAAGCTCATACGAAAAAAGGTTCCCTCTCTACCCCTTATAATATAATAACTTATACATATTCAATGCAAAGGGGCAGTCATATGTTACAAAGTTTATAATACGGAGACTTTATTTGCCGGTAACAATATTTTGTCCCCCTCTTTTTGACATTCTTGCGGGTAGGTTTTCATGGGTTGGTGATTATAGTTATTAGTTATGACGTCACGACGACCGCAAAGTAACGAATGATCGATGAGATTGAGATTCATGGAGACTCATCATCACAAAGCCCGTGCTGTTGGAATACAGTTGTGATTCGGGGCTATCATTTATTATGAATTATGATTGATGATGCATGATTACGCCAGTGAGAGACAAACAGAGTTCCGACTTTTCGAAACCCCCGCTGGAATTCACCCCCCCCCCCCTCTTCCCCTCACAGGCGGGGGTGAGAGCAGTGGATTGAGTTGTTGAAAAATGATTTTGTAGATTAGATATACGTGGGAGTAATTATTGAGTTATTGATGTGCCACGTTTCGTCTATTGAAGGGATTTTTTGAAAGTCATCCCCATTATTTGGGGTTGCTTTGTGCTGGTTTTTGTATTATTAACAACGAATTTGATTCCATTATTACACATTTTTTTTATATAAAACAAGACAAGACAGTGTAAAATATCATGTCACACAATTTCATTAAAAAAACTATTAATTATATTCGGTTCCATTCTTATTTTTTTGAATGAAATCAATACAAAATAAAATTTGAAATTCACACAATTTCTTTCGAAAACTAATTTGGCATCTGCCAGCTAGTTCTCAACTTTTAAGCATCCAAGTAAATATCTCCACAACTTAACTCTAAAGTTCACATTTCTAACAGAACATTTCTGCTCGTCGTTTGAATTTGTCTCCCCTCTCCCGAATTCGCGGAGTCGAAAAGAATTTCAGTCTTCGAAAAAACCCGCTTTACGGGTGATTAGTGGAAGCCATCTGTATCGCGCAAACTCAATAAAGTCTCTAGCCGACAAACCAAGCATGGCCGCTATTTATCTGTTAATGAATTAATTGCGCGACACTAATTAATTGTGTACGTAAATTACCCTCGCGTCGGTTTGTGCCAAGAGGCGTGGCTGGTCCAGTCGCAGCGTCTTCTGTCTGATCTCCGTGACCCGACGCGCCTTGAATCCGTCGTCGGCTATTTCAAGCTTGAATGCTGGATCGACGCCCATAAGCCACGACGTGATTGGCGTCGCCGTCGATGTCGGACGCTTAGTGCGGGCGTCGGAGAGCCGATGGAGTTAGTCACGATGTTTTGTTGGGGGGAAATTAAGACGTTGTTTGTGACTGGTGACAGCTTCTCAAATGTTTACATCATCCTATAGAGTTGAATGGAAACGAGTGAAACACCTGCCAAATTCAAAATTACCATTACTGATAAGTGATTACTACTATCATTTATATTTAACTTAGGTACTTGTAAATAATAAAAAAAATCGTTAAATTTACAAAAATTAAAATAATAATGTATCACAATGTGAAGAGATCGTAGTTGTTTATTTAAAAAAAAATGAAGCTAAGTTAAAGTGCATGTAAATAATAAGAAATAAAACACATTTCCATGATGTATATTGTTTTTAAAAAGTGATCTATCTAAAGATCTCTAAAGTTGACTGTGAGATACTGAAATCATAGAGTAATGAGCTAAACCATTGATTAGATACCATTGGTGTATCAAACTGTATTGTTATATAACTTTTTCCACCCGCTGTCAGTAGCCTATATGTCATTCTACGTCAAAGTATAACCAAGTTGACGCCTATAGTAAATTTGGGATTGAATTCCGTGTGAGGGGAAAGGCACGTCAAACGTGGCGGTATATTGAAAGTGAATGGTCCACCTCCTTCAATCTTTTTGAGTTACCCAAAGGTGGAAGCAGATTACTTTTCTTTGAGCAAAATGTTCCACATTTTACACTTCCAAGCGGTCTTCAACAGATTGCAATTCCATTTGCTGCATGCCTAACTCTTCTAGTTTGTAATGGTGTCTGAAACCGGTGCAATGGTGTAATAGTTATCATCGCTATAATCAAAGTCAATGCGTAAAAACAAGATTTTTACTTCCTTACCATTTGTCACATTTTACGACATTTTATGTTTGTTATAAACAGCCGTTAAAACTAGTGTTATTCCATTTACAAGTAGACATTTATTTGAAAGGCATTTTATCTCAAAACTATCGTTTTTCAATAATAAATATAAAATATTGTATCTTTGTTAATTTTGAAGATAGAGGCGTTTTTTTAATGATTGAGAAAATGTTCTCAATAAAATCTCGTAAAACGAAAATGTAATTTTGCACCACAACTTGTCAGACCATATCACAGTATAAAATCAAAGGTGCTACTCAAATAAAGATACAAATAAGAAAACTTTTATAAAAGTGCGAGTGTACCTTCAAGCTCCCAAAGATGTTCTCTCACTTTCCTGCATCATTAACTTGTATTCTGAGTTTTGATTCGGTCCATGCAAATGAGCTGGGGTTGCCTCCAGCCTCTTGACAATGGCAACAGTTTCCAGTCACGTCTCGTCTCGAGTGCGTCTCGGCGCCCGACGTCGAGCGTCGTTCCAATGAATGCCGAACGAATCCAACCCAACTTCCGACACCTGACATGTCTATCTCCTCTCAAAACGGATAACCTAATTTATTACTGTCTCTGATTTAACACCCCTGGCGCTTGTATATTTGATAGAGATAAGAAAAGAGGGAGACGAAGAGATTTTTAAAATATGACACTAGACAAGGAAGTAATGTTGTAAAACGCCAGAGAGCTAGCTCAATTTATTTTAAGATTCAATTTGATTAAAAAATGTCCTTCGTGAAATATCCATCCATTACTTAGCTGTGTTGTGTTGGTTTCTTAATAGTTGAAGAGGACGATATTCTAGCGATCTAACTGGGCGGAAGGATTCGACTGAGACGGAGCCAATTTGCGTGATAAACGTTCTACAAACGGCATACATAATCCTTGCCGCTAATAATCACATGCCTGATGACTTAATAGGCGACATGTGCTCGGAAAGATGAAACATGTTGAGATGTTTCGATGTTGGATTTTTTCCCTCCGTCTGCCTGTGTGATTGTGTTTTTCGGAGGTATTTAATAGAAAGCTCGTTAGGCTGTTGGAACTGTGCCTAGAAAAGCTGCGCTTTTGTACGCCTCATTCTTCTCTTCTAATGATACTTTCTTGGAAACTTGGACACGATACTTGGTGACCTGGAAAACGCTAGAATCACGACACCTTCTATTCATTCCGGACGAAATAAAAGTTATTTCGAGAGTTTTTTTAGTTCAATAGTTGTTGTTGTCAACTTGAAGCTGAGGATTTCGTCTGTGAAAAACGTGTAATTCATCTGGTTATAATAATGCACTGACATTATTCCGTGACAGTCAGTTTAAACTCTCCGAAAAGAATTAAATAATTTTGTAACAAACAACTTCAAGACCCATGCAACGAAAAGGATAAATGTAGCAAACGAAAACTAGATTCAGAATCTTGAGTTGAAATCAATAAACTACGTCATATTTGTGTTGTGAAATTATGATTTATAAACGGGCGGTACCTTACGGTGTTCTTTTCCTTATACACATGTTCGACTTTTTGTGACTTGTGTAATTGAAAATTGTGTGCTTAAATTTTATTTTATTTATTTAATTTTATTGAAAATAAATCCCGGAAGGTGTAGTTTAAAGTTCTAAGTACTTTCAACGTCTAATTATAATTTTATTTTAGTAGTGGTCAACGTTCGCACTGTACTGCAACTTAGGCTAATGGCGACGGATGGATGAAAGTGATATTGGGAAAATAATGATGGTGAAAAGAAGGGTAAGGATGGACGGTGGAACGGAGATTGTTGTCATTCCCATTAGACATTCCCAGTATTTGCCCCTTGAGTGGAGAAGGAACGATAGTCAGGACCGAGGGAATCGCAACCAGGACCTCTGGAGTGTCTGGAGCCAACTTTCTGCGTTCAACTTCTCATTAGACACCTAAATCTCAAAGACGTCAAAGAAATCTGAGAGAAATTTAAAATTGTCTTACGGTAACCCTTGTCATAATGACAAGGGCAACCACGTGACACCTACAATTTAAATAATGACTTATTTCTCGTCATCGCAGGCAACCACCTGTATAACAATCCACCACTCTGAGGTGTGCGCTGAGGTTTCCAACCCATCTTGTTGATCACATCACGCTCGGCTCGTCGGTAATCAGCGTGGCGCATTGTGTTCTGTCTGCTGCCACGCAAGCAGGTCGTAGGTCACGCTACTCCTGCCACTCACTGTCTGCCAGCAGTGAAGACATCCCAGGTGACGCCAGTTGCGTGCGCGAGAACAGATTAGAAGGAGAGATGAAGATGTAAAGAGCGTGCTGAAGAGAGACGGCAACCGAAGCTGAGGGGGGGGGTTTTCTGTTGATGAGAATGTAATAAGAACAGGGATTGTTTGAGACGACACGACATCGACTTCTTGTGCACTTCCTACAAGATTTATCTTCTTTACCCAACTAATATTCAACATGGTTGCGATATCCAATGAGCTTTCCGGAAATCTTTAGTAATTATTTTCATGACTTCCCCTTTGACATTTTCTAATCTTCTCTCCTTTCGCAATCGAATTAACTGGAGTTGTGTCGCGGAATTGTCTCGTGCGCTCTGTGATTGGTTGGTTGGGCTGTCACGTGATAATGACAACGGTTCGTGTTGATGAAGAAGTAATCTTCTTATCACGTTCCACTTGATGTCGACATCTTGTTTCGAGACGCGCACGCAAAAAGCTCGCGAACGAACATCTCTCTCCGTTCTCCTCATCGATTTGCTAACGGCCGATATCCCACAGAGTTCACCTCAAAACCGTTCACTTTGGCCGCGAACATCGAGCCAATTTCCTCGGCCAATGAGTCGGACAAGGATTGCATCAGTGTCATACCATTTACTATCACTTCGTTGTAGATACGCAATTCTCTCGGCAAAAGCTCGCCGCTTGTTTCGCAATCTAGAAGAGAAACTACAGGAGCTGGACGGGAAATGGCAGCTCCTTTTCCAGATTATGCCTACATTCCGGACAACTCAATATCATAGTAAGTTAGGTTGCATCATCACAATTACTTCTATTGTTACTGCATTACGTAAATGTGTTGGCAAGGTCGAGCTTCAACAATGGGCGGCCACAGTGATTGTTCGGATAATAGGCTGTTCAATTGAAGATACTCCCAAAATCTGACGGCTTTTTATGCTTCATTCCATCTAATAAATAGTGTTTAAGACAAATCGCGCCATAAGAATGAGTATATTGGTTCATAACTGATTTAATGCAATTGTTGGTTTACTACGAACGATTCATAAGTGTATACATTGCATATAAATTCAAACATTATCATATAGCGATCTACTTTTAACTGAAATGTATGTTACTTCTACTAAGGTTGAGTCAGTGCCACAGGTTTAAGTATTCCAGCTTCTACCAAGCTTTTACGACATATCAAATTCAGCTCCCTGAAGCAAAAACAAGATTTTACACAGCTCTCAAAAACACATCCTCCGTGCGCAATACCTGAGTAAAATCTCGAGCTCTTTCTGTCGAGACGTTTGTCAAAGGAACGCTTTGCTTTCTCAATTGCTGCATTCGATTTCTTTCATTGCTTCGTTTACCTTTCGAAAATCCATCTCCGACAGTCGCGTTTGAATAAAATATATTCAGCTTCACACTAAGGGGGGGAGGGGGGGTCTCTATAAATGTCATGGCTTCGTGTTTTCTCGCTTCCTTCGTCTGTTATTGAACAAAACGTCTCATTTTACTAGAACATCAGGAAGTTGGTAACATTGAGACAGTCTGAGACTCATCAAACAAACCTAAACCAATGCAATTGTGAGAATCCTCGTGGACTTCAGAGGCCCCGGGTTCGATTCCCGCGACCATCTTTCATATCTGTGTGTTTCTAGGCAAAGTCCCCCGCCTTGATTATTTCTATCATCATCATAATCATTCATCCGTTGCCATTATCCCAGTTGCAGAACAGTGAGATTCTAAACATCACTAATATTCATCACTTAAGTTCTTCAGTATTATTCCAGAGAGAAATATATTTTGAGAACATCATAATGATTTCAATGTAACGTTCTCTGAAATAAGTAATCGTTGACCAAATGAGGGCTTCCCGGGGTGATAAACTGGTTCTACATCATACCAGCAGTATTATGAAAGAGAAGAAAGAGGACGGTTAGGTTATGAAATAGTTCGAGAGCTGACCACAATAATCACTATTATTCATAACGCAAGAGCACGTATCTTATGCAAATCACATGAATGAGCTGCAATATCTTCCCTCCCACCCGGGGGTGACACGAGGGGTTGCGCGAGGGGCCCCGGGCCTGACGGGGGTTTGACAGTGACATCTGTGTGGCCCCCTTCTGAGACGTCAATCACATCGTGGTGGCGGTGAAGTTGTCACGACCCTCCGGTCGCCTGGCGTCGTCGCCTCCATCGGGATGAGGACGCCGACGTCCCGCTGGGCGTGGGAAGAGAGTTCATTGGCTAGTTGTTTGGGACACTTCAGGGGGGAAGATTGGTAATAATAATTTGACAGTTTGTGATTTTTCAAGTGTGATGTTATTCAATTCGTGTTCGGTTTCAAGGGTCTTTTTACAACTATCGGTAGGAAGTCCTCCAACTATTCACTGCAGAATAATATGTTCTGGATGTGTGGCTGGCAGGGAGACGAGTTGAAAATAAAAGCGTGGAATGATCATCGAAATCACAGCTGACGACACGTTTTGTTGTCACATTCTGATTAGAGCGAATGACCTGTTCAGATGTAAAAGTTGGATGTTGCAATTGCAAATAAAATTGGATTTAGCGATTTTGCTGTTGGTTTGAATTGGGTGTACAAATGTGATTCTATGGACTGGGATAGGAAAGGGAAATCAACTAAATAATTATGAATTGAACGTTCTTTTTAGACTGAAAATGATTATTCCGGCTTTCCTGCTGATGGTATAATTGGAATGTGTGAGAATTATACAAAAAACATGTTTTTACCCCCATCGGGTATTTGTTAAAGCCATCCACGCTGAGCCAATTGTCACAGTTGGCTTATATTTTATTCAATCCTCTGCTTCAGAATGCTGGTTTGTGGAAGCGATAGGACTGACGACTGACGGCTGTCGGATGTCAGTCCCACGTTCAATTACATTTCAACCCCTATATTTTAGTTACATCCCCCTGAAAGAAATAGCGGAACACTCTAATCTTCTCTGAGGCCCATCCTCGTTAGCTGCTTAATGAAAAGAAACGTTGAATCTAAATAGTTCTCTCGCGAAGTTTGTCACTGGCTAATGACCAAACACAAAAGTTTTAATTTCACTACGCGGAAATTCTGAGAAAGTAACACAAAAGTTATCTCGAAGTGGCAATTTTAATTGTTGAACTAATCCCAGAGAGATCAATACAAGACAAGTTATTCGGGTTCCCACAATGAGTAGTCCATTTGTAAAGAAATATAATTCGAGGATTCGTTTAGACTGAAGTATAGTGTGTCCATTCACACCACAATTCCGCATTGAATCTTTGTATTACAAATTCTCTTTTTAAAAAACGCTGATCCACTCAATATCTGACACATGACAAGAGGGGGGGGGGGGCAGACACTCCCCCCAACCCCCCGCGAGCTTCGTCCGCCCCAATCCACCACATTATGTCACTTTTGTCACTTGAGTGGTCTATTGTTGGGCGCCCCGCATTGTTACAAGATTTGGATAAAGTTTTAGTGTCACAATAGGGGACGCTTTGCATTAGCCTTGCTCTGTAGCTGTTTCTTTTGTACTTAGTTGCTCCTCGCACTTCAAATATGTGCATGATTTATAAATTTACGCACCAGCGGGAGATACCCCAAATCATTTCCGGTATTTTATTTTCGAGTGTGACAAAATTTATGGCAGTCTTAAAATGGAGGCATAATACATAATTCTAGAACTAAAGTGCTTTTTTATGTTGCGTGTAAGTTGATGAACAAAATGGCGACCGTGACAGTTGTTGAATTGCAGTTTAAATGAGTCAACAATTACGTCTATAATTGAGACGTTTATTCTAAAATACGAAAACCATTATTTTCATTGATAGGACGATTAAAATGTAATTTAAAATACATTTGGAGTCCGCAAGTAAATGTTGAAAAGTAGTGACAATTTGGAAGAATGCAGCATGGAATTGAACATCCGGTTGTGTGTGTTAATTACATCCATGGTTCCGACCAATGGGAGGCGAGCTGACACGCATGCGTGGTGCCAACTGACCGTTACGTCATGGTACAAGGGGCACAAGGCACATCTGACATTTCTTTCGGCCAATAGGAACAATCCGGGTACAATTATGTGGCGACCGGAGCCGATCTGCTACGAATAGGAATGCATTTTGGTATTTAAATAATTGAGGAGGTTTCACGGGTTTGCTTTGTCTGGAATCGATAGTTGACCATGAAGGTGATCAATAGCAATGACAATTTTTTCTATATTGGTCCTTGGGAAATTGCTCAGTTTTATTGCAGCTGCCGAATTAATGTGGTGACCGGTTCAGCGGAATAATGACATAAATTAAAATATTTTTATGGGGTTTCGCATATTCTGTTATAAATATATACGATACAAACTAATTAAAGAGACAGTCCACCAAATTAACTCTCGAAATATGGAGGACATGGACATGAAATGGGTACTAAATTTTCGTTATCGTATAATTTATTTTTCCCTCAGTCAACAGTAGTCTGAAGAAACGTCTCTCGAAGAGCCACTTTCCCACATTTTCTCTCCCCCTCCACGTCCCTTGTCAACGTTTCGACACGACCACGAACCGAGCTTATGCTTATGCCCTGGTGTACCTTGTCAGATTCCTCGATGTTCTTTGCGCAGAATAAAACTTTGCCCGAAAGAAACACCGATTTGCTCCACGCTTGCTCGGTCTTGAAACACATCTCAGCACGAAGAACTCTTTCTCTGTCTCTAAACATAAACTAATAAACAGTTTGGTGAAAATTGAGTTTTTCTCTCTCACTCCACCCCCACCCACGACTGAAAGTTTAACCGTCCGCAATGAAGTTAAAGAAAATGTGTGAAGAAGTTGAAAAGCGGTTAGAAGTAAGCTGAAATGAAGTCATGGACTTTGACTCTGTTATCGCAAGCAAAAAGTTTTCGAAACGCTTTCGATTCCCCTCAAAGCTGCATAATGGAACAATTTCATTCCGTTTATTACTCAGATTTAATACCCAACTCACTCTAAGAAAGATACACCGCACTAATTTAACACAATTATTATCTACCTATATAATATTTTTAACTTTGCAGTTACTTTTCACTCAATTTTTACTGAATCCCCTATCACTTCCATCGGATGAGTTTTAGAACTGTAGAAAGCTTCCGAAGCTTTAATATAATATTATAATTTCAACCTGTAGGTAGTTAAAATTGAAATGAACTGTGTTTCAACAATTACACTTAGTTCTTGCATGAAATCTATGTAACCAGTGTAATGATATCAAATTGTGTTAGATTAATTAATTTAAGGGTAGCTATCAAGGGTAACCATAAATTTATTTGTCAATTAAGACAACGAATGAATTATAGGAAGGATAATATTTAGTTTCAGGAAACGAAACCGAGCTATCGAGTGTCAGTAAAATTGTGAAAATCTCCATCCGTGTTTAATTTGGCTAATTGATGCGGCATTCGCTTACCAATTAGGCAATTCGATCACCTTGATTCAATTAACCCTTGCAGCGTGGAGCAATTAGTTAATGTATAATACATTTTATCGCTGGCCGTTGGTCACGAAGCCATGACTCGATAAGTCGTGATCGATAATCGCAGCGAGCAGCTTCGACCTATCGAAGATCGAACGCGTCGATTCCCAGACTTCAAGATTCAGATTATAGAGTCGAGGACTTAATTCGAGGTATTAATTAATTATTGGTGCCGCCTTCTTTAGATAAATTTACATAAATCGATTTATTTTCAATGATAACAAACGATCCTCACAGAAATAAACAAAACAATTCGTCGTTGTCGTTTTCGAACGTTTCCTTTTCCGAGTTCCATACATTTATACTATCGATACATCGATAAATCGAAACAACAACGAAAACAATACCATTTCCCAGATAGAGATTCGATCTTAATTGAAGAAAACTTCATATAAATCGACCCTAAAAACGTCATTCGTGGAGCAATTCTTTCGATTGCTATCCACACCAAAACCAATATTATCTAAAACCATGCAAACTTGCTCTAGCCGTCGCCACAATGTCTACAGCACCTTATGCACACAAAACACACATCGTGTTCTAAACAAATATCATTTCCCCACTCATGAGACCTAATTGCAAGCCATTGTTCGGCCGGCGCATATATACATTATGCATGCGGCTTTATGCAAAACTCGTTGATTAAATGTATCAAGATCACATTATATGTTAGTTGTGATGCGGTCTGGTGACATAAAGTAGTCCCTATAAAAACATTCCACTGATCTCAATCAGTCCATCCCTTACTTAACATTCTTTCATCAAATGATCATTCGAGATAATGTTTTATGCACTCGAGTATTTAATGACATGCAATTCGACAACGCCTACTATGAAAAAGATCAAGCTGTAATAACAATACTCTTATTTTAATGAGAAACAAAATCGCCACCATTAAAATTAAACCAGCATCATTATAATCTAAGATGTTTCATAGCTTACCTTTAAAAGGTTAGTA
The DNA here is from genome assembly GCA_934045905.1 of Leuctra nigra. Classification (NCBI taxonomy): domain Eukaryota; kingdom Metazoa; phylum Arthropoda; class Insecta; order Plecoptera; family Leuctridae; genus Leuctra; species Leuctra nigra. Next base: position 7,545,085 of record OW203762.1, on the reverse strand, counting down.
AACTGTCAATTTCTCTGATGTATTTACCGATTGAGTCAGACGCACGAACTTATGCATTGTAATGGGTTTGCTTGTTTTGTCGATTGCTCCGTCGATAAGGACTCGCCTTGTCCAATGGCATGTGGTGGTCTCTTCGGCTCAATCGATCAATGTCGATGCAATACTCAATACAAAGCACAATCAGGATCATAATCAGGACATATTATAGTCTTATGAATAAGGTATAAGTAAGTAATAATAGGTATTATATTGTGTACGATTAGGGATCTAGTATGGGATCAATATGGCCGTGGTTTTGGGTTCAGTGACGTCATATATGACAGTTTGTTTGTGAATTAAATGGTGTTTTGATGCAATTTTATACGTCACGAAATGGCAATAATAATGACTTGTGAACATGAGCAAAGAAAAAGTTGTAGTTGTGTTTTATACGTAATTAAACGTAATGGCTCAATATAAATGTAATTTAAAATGCAAAATATACCCAATTACAGCATATATGTATATACTTTTATTCTGAAATTATGGAGAGATAATAGTCGTAAATGCAATCACGTGCTGTATACATGCAACTTAGAGCAAATCTCATGGATTATTTTTATTTGTCGAGCCCTTAGGCTGTCTTGCCTTATTCTGCTTTAAACGTTGATGTACACTGGCTTATGTCGTCATAGTTCCAATAATAGGCATGCCCACTGTTCTCCACTTAATTCTTCCTCCATTTTTAGTTGTCAAATGAACTGAAAAGGGTTGAAAGTGCATCGTGATCTGTTTCTTAACATTTTTTGTCGACATCAAACGTGTGGGCAACTCATCAGATCATAGATCTTTCAGTTTGCATCACAATTTTAAACGGTTTCATTCAATAATTTGATTAAATCGTCACTGGACTTCAAAAAATCAACCAATGGTTAAAAAATACAATTTGACTCAAAACGAACATAGTTTTATGCAGCAAACCGGTACATTCCACCAACTAGGCCCCACAATATCGCCTCACCTCATTGAATTCTCCTGTGTGAATCTAAGGCCTGGGGATGGGCCCAGCATCATTCCTCTCATCTTTCTCTCTGAGCACTATTGGACCATGTTTAGTTACTATGCATGTAAACACAATACACCAGGCAACACCGTCCAACGTAGCGGGTTGGGGGTGGCAGGGTGGGGGGGGGGGGGGGAGGCTCATCACAACGGTAATATCATTACATTGCCTACAATTAGCCACCCCCTGTTTCAAGAAGAGGGGAGATGGAAATCAAAATTCTCTTTGGAACATTGATAACATCCTGGCATAAAGCGGAGTCGACTTTCATGAGAGAGTGTTCAGATTTATCATACGTCATTGACACCGGCGAAGAGGAGCTCATTGTTGTCGAGGACAATGAATCAGTGAGACTAATTCATACGCGGGTAACAAATCAACATTTTGTCTTGTTTTTGGAGGAACAAGCCAGCGAAGAAAATCCTTTATATAGATGTGCAAACATGACAAATGATAGCCGAGGATCGACCGGGGAAAAGTTTGTGGAAGTTGCAAGTTGGTCCATCAGCGAGCAAGAACAATCTTGCCGATGGTAGAGAGCTATAAATCGCTGTGATATTTAAGTTGGTAATTGATTTATCTAATTGCGGCCGTTGCCATGGCGACTGGGGGTGAAGCGACAGCGTCTGACCGTTTGGTCCGAAGTGACGTCCGTCGCCCGAAGACACTCGGCCCGGGCCAATTCACGCATTTTAACTCACGTCAATTTACATTATAGAATAACTCACTACCTTTTATACAGACATGTGAATAATTTCGTTTTAATCTGAGTGGAGGAAATTTACATTTTTATCTCATGAATATAGTCACGTTGTTTCGTAGTTAATTGTTTTAATGAGTCAATCATAGGCTTTGTGACGCGTTGTTTCTCTAACACGCAATTGTTATAATGTTATAAACTGTGCAATGGCGTTGACAATAGCTTAACGAATTATGAATAATTTCGGTGATTTCTAACTGTAAGGGAAGTTGTTAAGGGATTATAAACATGCTAAAAGTGGAAGATTAATGGTTAGTCGTTGTACTTCATCGTCAATTAAAATAGGTTTATGTTTTTGATTTAGAGTTCTGAGGATTGTTAAATTTCACCACTTTCTATAACCTCACCCGAAAGCACAGTTGTGAATTCGTTAATACATACTTCCTAAATAACATTTGATCCAATCAAATTAATCAAATATTAAAAATACTTATCGTGGTCTTTAAATGTATAGGTACCGTCAACTTATCAATTCAATATAAGTGTCCAAACTCTGATTTGGGGCACACAAATTGTTATCAGTTATTGCAATTTATTATGCTCAAGAAATAACTATGATAACAATTTTTTACATTTTCAATAATTCGAAGGTTCAAAATCTATGACGATTAGGAAATATAAACTCATGCATTTCCATCCGTTCAATCGACTTACCCCATTCATTTTGCAACATATCCAAACGTGCGAAAACACACCTTTTAATCACAGTTTTAATTGTTGTTCCGTTATTGATGCCTTTAACTTCGTTTCACAAAACGCAATTTCCTCGAATAACCGATTTTATGGAACAAATTGTTCGATTTTACGTCATGGATATAACCTTTAATATGTTACAATCAACTCAGGAATTTTAATTGAAAAAAATCGCTCCGCTTCGATATCCTAAATTCAAGACCTTCATTTACTGGAAGTTCGAGTGTGCCTGCCTTACATGTTACCGATGAGACTTTGATTGGCAATAGCCTGGTCGTTCACGTTTGCGGCGAAGATATTGTGTTCCGTGCCTTTGTAATTCAAATTCTCTCCTCTGTCAAAGAACTCAAAGGGGTTTATATTTTGTCCGAGGAGAGTTCATAATATATTAGCTCCACGAATCGAGTTGTCTGAAGGGAACCAAACTTCAATTCGATTTCATTCAACCTTTTTATACACACCGCTATTAGTAGCAAAATGACAGACGTAGAGTTTAAGAGTTGACCAGTTTGTTGCTACATCAGTTGAAATGAAATGACGAGACATCAAATACATGAAGGCAAAAAAGAACTTGTTTTGTATGAAAAAATGAAATCGTGGTCCGATTTCGACTTGGGTTTGCTCAGGTGATGGGAGCATAGAAACCTGACCCTGGAGCTCGAATGACAGTGCTGTGAGAGGAGACACCCGATACGGTCCCCGGCATAATGACGGGCGTTAATTGGCCGGCGGGAAGCTGTGGGTGGTAGGGGGGGTCATGGTCTGAAGCATTCTTATACACGGTACATCATGTGTATTGATTTAGTCATGAGGCCTTTTGTATCGGAAAATGAAAGGATCATTTAATTATTTATCTACATTTCATAGCATTTATGTGCAGAAGAAGTGTCTTTGAAAATAATTTTCGTTTATTCATTCAAGCTGCTATAAAATAACATGTTTTGATAATACCAACAAATAAAACATTTTTATGGTTTCCGGCCTTTATTCACATTATTATTTCTCACTGCTTTAAAAATGTTCTCTTTCCGAATTTATTTCGTCAGTGTCTCAACGAATTCGAGTATTGAAATTTATACTCGATACGTCACGATTCCCTTTCTGAACTGTCTTTATTTGATACTAATTTGCCAGTCCAGAGCGCTTCAAATGAGTTACATGCATGCTTGCTCGTACATTCTTTCCATCTATGCGATCCAAAAAAAAACTCATTTGACCTCTCATTTGCTTTGTGAACTTCGATCTCTAATAAAAGTTTCGAATTTTCTGATAGCCAAGAACGTGGAAAGCCCTTTTGTTGCCCTCGAGTCGTAAATGAAAGACGGCGAGAACGAACGAAGAGGAGGTTGCTGAAGCTGAAAACATGATACTCCAATTAAGTCGAATCCGCTTTCTATTGGCACAATACCTTTTTGTCGACGCCATTCGACCAATGGGATCACGTTGTATCGGTAGAGTCCAGCTGGGGACAGCCGTCTAGGTATTGGTGAAATGGGAATATAAATTGGGGCTCGCAGAAAGGCATTCACGATCCAATCATCCATGGCCCACGCTGCCCCCTGCAGCCCTACCGACTACTGCTGCCCCCTGCAGCCCTACCGACTACTGTTGCTCCCTGCAGGCCCACCGACTACTTGGCTTCCGAAGTAAGCTGTGAACTTCTAGACGGAAGAAGCAAACTTCATCCCATAGCAGTCAGGGTTGACCAAGAGATTTTTTTTTTTTTAGATATAATGTTAAACTTTGAAAGTGACAAGAGAGCTTTGTAAAAATAAATAAATTCGGAATTCAACTGTGAAAATGTCTTAATAAGGTACCATTTAATGATGTTAACACAAACTTGCTACACATAATAGAAACCGCTATAAATATATCTGTATCTCAGAGGTAGAGGGCCGGAAGTCCATTACAATGATTCTTGTTGTGAGCTCAAAAACCAGTAATTCTACATTAATTCAATCATATCTGTAATGGTGACACGAGTCATTGTGGAAGATAATACTTCAATATACGTGTATTTGTTGATATAAGTCAAATCGCAGTTGATATGATGGAGAGATTAGATTATTTCAAAGGTGTGCAACGCAAAATCGAGAAAATTGACGTGCGGAAACAAATACCTATGTTCAAACCAATAATTTTAACCAACTCATTTATGAAAAGTAGATGTTTTTCTGACATCGCTGCTTAAATTGCCAATATGTAGCCAAAATAAGTTTTATTTTGTCATGTTTACTTTGATCTTTATTTCAAGTACATGTGTTCTGGCAACACTTGAACTTGTTCGACTCAATTTGTCCACCCCTGGTTTTATCTGCGCTCGACCGGTGGCCATTGAACAACCTCCTGTCAACGTCTGATCCCGGCGATTGGTTTCCCGAAGTCGCCGCGCCGGCTCACTTCGCCAAGAGCAAGACTCGCGTAATAAAAAGCAAATTCACTCTTGTCTCTCGTTGAAGCCGTCATTAACTTGTACTTGTCTTGTCCTGCAGGATGGAGAACGTATCGCATTGTTGAGCGACTTTCGAGTCTCAGAGGACTGATGGGATCGAGGGCGAGAAAGTTCGGATACCAGATCTAAAATGCAGACAAGGTGAGTGAGAGATCATGTGATACCAAGCAATTTACTCACTTTTAGCTTATTATTTAATTTCAAACAACAAACACAATACTTATTAAGACATTAAAGTGGGGTTTACTTGAAAACATAGAAATTAGAGATTGGAACGAATAATTTAGGAATAATGCTGGGTCTGACGTGGGAAAGCAATGCTAAATGCAGGAGTAAAGTACACAAAGTCAGAAGAGTAGGATAAAATAAAATGTATCTGTACATCTGAGGTAGAAGGAACGAAGACCATTACAATGATTCTTGAGGTGAGCTCAAAACACAGTAATTGGCTTCATCTAATCATTCATTGGGTAAGACTTCAATATAACAGTGTAATTGTCAGAGCGTAGTTGTATCATTTCAAAAGTGTGCAACGCAAAATCGAGTAAATGGACTTCCGCCCTTCTACATCTGAGGTACAGATATTGTTAATTTAGATTAACATCAGAGATTAGGTGTAAATATGGATCAGATTCTAGAGATAAATAAGATTAAGGTGGATTGAACACATGTTTGAGTTGTTTTTCTCCGAAACCGATCGCATATTTCCCGAGCCACCTATACGTACTGAAATTCGGACGTTCCGAAATAGAATGATTTCATTATCGGCATAATAGCGGCACATTTGTTGGCTTCCGCGAACTCGGAGCCGAATCTCTCACCGAAGCGAATAACTATTTCGGAGTTCCTCTCCACTTCTCCATATTCTAACGCATTTCGTATTCGCGCGCCGTCTGCTTTCTATGTGTTGTTCTTTCATTCTCAACTCTCTGGCCTCTTATCAGAGCCTTCTATATTGCACAATCCTCTCCTTCTGAAACTTTTTCCTCCTTCGGTTGTGTTTTCTCTTCCCGGCAACATCATGCTGCTTTTTCATGCACATATTCCCTCTCCTCTCCCAGGAATCGCTGCTCATCTCGTATATATATGACAAACAAACAAATAACGTATAATGCCACAGACTTCTTTTAAAACACAACTTTTTTTGTCCGAAGTTAGAAGCAAAAAGTTTTGGCAAAAATGTAGTTATTTGTTGTAATGCTGTTGCGAAGTTTGCGAATATCGGTGTAATTCGGAAGAATGCCTGCTGAGAAATCGAGTTAGCAAACGGTTTATTCTGCAGTTTCAGTATTTTTTTCGTGTTCCCGAAATATTTGCAAATGCGTCCGGTGTGTACATATTTGCAGATACAACAATGTTCTCTCGCTTTAACGAAGCGCACACAAAATCTGCCGCAGGGAAATAAAACAACAAATATTTATTCGAGCCGCGATGTTTTGTGTCCGATGCATTAATTGTAGACTGTCAGTGCCAGTGGCAGCCTGGCACAAGAATCAAGAATGCGCTTTGCGGAACCGTAAGGGGAATAGAATTAAAATAATAGGAAACTACACAATTTAGCTTATTACTTTTCATGTAACAAAATAATTCCATTAAATTATTTTTCATCGTTTTGCAATTAAAATGAAAATCATTACAATTTAGTCGATGTAAAGGGCAACGTTGCGGAACATTCTCCTTGCTGCTGATATCACGCAACACAACCCCTTCTATTTTTTCACTGTTTGGATTGTAACTCGCTTCCCCCCCCCCCCCCCCCCTACCCCCAATTCCCTCGCCATGGTTGATGGACGCCTGATTGATAAGCCTAATCAATTAGATTACAGTAATCCCCCCCCCCTCCCCCCCGCATTGGTTCTCCATGGACCCAGCGCTGCGTTCACCAAATCGAAAATCTAATTTCGAAACATAGAATCAGCCTCCGTAGACCCGATCACTGAAGTATGGCTGGCTATTTATTAAAAAAGGCAATTTTAATTTCGCTCCGAAATGTCAAGTCAGCGATGTGGGGGTTGGGTGTGGGGGTTGGCAGGGGGGGGGGGTGTCCCACCTGCGTGTTATTTATGTTTCTTATTACTGCAAGCCGAGAGCAGGTCGCCATATTGCCGATACATTACATGGCTAGATGCAAGTTCCGGATAACAAATCTCATAATATTAGAGTACATAGTGAATGATTTCATGCATAATCCATTAGGTAGTTTGATTTTATCAAGATTTTACGATAAGGAAAAACATGCTGTACTATGATATTTTTTGTGGGAACATTAAATTGATTATGATCACAATTTTAGTTATTCATTTTAGTTCATTTTATGCGGTTTGAAAATACTTTATGGATCTAGAAACATAAACTATTTTCTACAATCACATTGCATGTAGCATTAACTTTTCTTGACTTCCTGCTTTCACTATGATAGAGGAACAGGTCTTTAGGAAGCTGTACTTCTAATTTATTTTTTAACCTGATGAATTTCTGTTACACTTAAAAATATGTATCATGTTATTAGCGTAGAATCAACATCCCATGTCGTTGACATATGAAGCGATTGATTCATCTCCTCTATTCAATCCACTGCCACAAAGAATGTTTGGCTTCATTATCAAAATCAATATACCGATACTTGAGACTCTGCGAACCGTCTGTCCTGGTTCTCTTCTATCTGTTCGGGGCAAATCACTGCCCCCCCCCCCCCCCCCGCCCTATACGTCAGCAGGAGAGGGTTAAGTCTCGCGCTATATACTTCCTCATCCAAGCCCCAAGAGCGAAATTGAATTTACATAAATTGATCCAACGAAGCACTTATTAAAACTGCTGATCGAAGAAAATTCAAGACAAGAGCCCTTTCCGTATTAGACGCGAAATGTCAAGGGATTAGGATTAGCTATACGGGAACACCACCTAGATTGTATTAGATAAACCAGCTGGGCGGATTCTGCAGCAGTTAACTCGAGTAAAACAAAATAAAATATAACAGAGAAACTTTACAGTAATTTACATCTAGTTTCCAGAGATGTCTCAAGTGATTATAGAAACTTGGGGACGAAGATTCTTGTCAGTTTACCTTATAATTATTTATTTCCCTAACTGGTGAAGTAAAGTTTTAATTTCTAAGTTGGAACTAATAATTAGTCTCGTCTGCTCGGAAGTTTCTTGCACCCTCCTGCCGCATCATTGATCACGCCGTCACACCCTCCTGACGGCGACCCCTCGCGTGTGGAGGCGATAACCCTCCTCAGGAGCCGCGTTGATGTAATTAAAATCTGCAAGAATCTCAATAATAAAGTCGACGATGCGAGGAGCCAGTCACGTGACATCACTTGAGGCACTTTAAGTCTGAGAGGTTCGTGGATGTTGTCACACTCTGTACTTGTACTGGCAGTGACAACATGATCATAATAGAACAAGACAACTAGATAGCACATACAGTACCTTCTAAATCCAAAATCTATAAATTTTTATTCATTCAACGTTAAACTCAGTCAGTTGATGATTATGTTAATTAAATGAAGCCGGTTACGCTCAGTGAAAGGTAAAAAGTTCGAGCAAAATCGAAAGAATATTTTATGAAAGACTTTAAGTTAGGAAAATTATGGAAAAATGCATGGTATTAAAAAGTTCACTGGCATATTAATCCTAAAATTGATGACATTAAGAGCTGTATCAATTAAAGAGTTGTTCAAATGTAATAGATTGCGGCTAAAAATTACTTATTTTGAACATTGTTTTAATTTTAATATTAAATTTTGACATCACATTCCTAAAGCCAGCCAATTGGGGGTGTTAATCATTATACATCGTTAACTAAATTCCCGAAGCAAACAATTTGCAAGTCCCATTCATTAAATCACAGCACTCTCTAAAGCTGACCCGAACCTTTAGTCGAAGCCACGCGAAATAATGAAGAAGCGGAGTCAAAGTTGGTCCCTTGAAGCCCCATCCAGCGCCCGATATGCGAGTAGCCAAGGTAACCAAGTAGCTCCGACACTCCACACTATCGCCCGCGCGAGATAAAGTATAAGACTCATTAAATTAGATTAACTTGAGTATAAATTACAGGAGTTCCACGGGCGTCGCGACGACCGAGCCTACTTAGACGACTGACTGCAAACACTTTCATAAATTACATCCTAACTTACCAAATGAATCCTCTGCCGTCGCGGGAAATTATTTCAGCAGCGTTTCTAAGAAGATGTTCGTTCGGACCTGTTTTAAACATGCAAAGAGAGCGAGCGTTTGATGCTATTTTTAAAGTTCGTTTCGTGCGAAATTACTGAGATGGATTTATGGAGTGAATTGTTCGTTTATATTTTGCTGGTTAAATTGTGACACTCTTTATGAAGTATAAATTACGTGAGTATGTAATTAGGGTAATTGTGTATGACGGCCAAAGCGAGGCGATTAAGAAACATTTTGGAAGTGAAGCAGCTCGGGATATAAATCTGCGGGAATGTGAACTCATGACACATGGAGAAGAAATTTTAATGAGCCACGCAATCAACTGTCGGTTTTGTACAACATTTTACTGCTTTTGTTCGTTAAGTTAATTTTAAACCACTGTTTTTTTTTCAATACAAATCTATTATCTGAAAATTAGATGTAATATCAACTGCAAATATAAAAGAAGAGTTGCCCATTTGATCCGTAACGCTGACAGTTGTGTTTCCAGTGGACTACCAAATGAACCTCGTAGACATAAAGATTTACGCCAAGACGTAGTTGTAAAAAACCAATATGTGGAAAATCAAACTGCATTTATTGAACAACTTCTGTGTCACAGTCTTTGGCACAGTCTTTGTCACATTTCTTGAAGGAAATAAGAACATGTTTTAAGTTCTGTGAGAGAAAGTTGCTTCGTGTAAATGCAAAATTGTGTGAAAACTGGGAATGGGACACAGAAGTTGTTCAAGAAATTGTACCGTGTAAATCGGGCTTTAGAAACGAGCTGCGTAGTGAATTGGTTATTTGCATTATGTTTTGTTCCCGGAATATTTTCATAGATTTGAAACAAGATAAATAATTTTATTGTGGGGTAGGAAAGTACAGCTTCAAATAAAATGTATTGGAATAGTAACTCCAATTCAATTTCATTTTTCCAGGCACAAACTAGCTTCAAACATTCTGTCTATTTTGCAAATAGTCTAGCAGTAACTCTCCACTTCTTATTCGCGCCACAACCCCGTTTGTAGGAACCAATTGACGAGTGCAAGCTTAACACCTCTTTTCTCTTGTTTTACGATGTCATTGCTCGCCACGGGGGACCTACGTGCTCGGCATCTACATAGAAAGGGGCGAATTGAAACGGGATTGAGATCATATTTGCTTTAAATTTAAACCCGCGGTGGCTGTTCTACATCGGCAAGTAAGTCCAATACAAATCCCGCAGAAATGTGAGATGGGAGAAGCGAGTGGGATGTGTATCGCGAGGATTAGGTTTTAATTATCTTAAGTCGTGAGTTTATGGTTATCAATGTGGACAACAGCCCATGGTTATCTATGAATAGGAATGTTACCGTGCTAAAGTTGGAATGGACAAATTCTAAACATAATATTTTCGGTTATGTTGATGGTTTTCGCATGATACTGAGTGTCTAAAGGCTGAATTACACGATTCAAGTTTCCTTGACCCTTTCAATAGGGTTGAATTCAAGACTTGGATCGTCTAAATGAAAACATCGAAGCATTTAACACGTTTCCAAGTCTTGAATTTAAGACATCTCTTCCGCCTTTTCAATTAGAACATGTCCTATTTTCTTTCAAGTCTTGAAATACTTCAACCAATTGTTAATTAACCGCAACTTCAATAAAAAATACACATTAAATCGTCTAAATTCTCTTTACAGTTTCCTTGAAATCAAGGGTTGAATTCAATTCCTTCTAGGAAACTTGAACCGTGTAATTCAGGCTTAAGTATTTATTGTTGACATTTTTATATTTATTTAGTCGAGATTTAAGTTGATTAAAGTGTCAATGAATAATGGCCAACATAAAAATTAAAGTTCGCATTCAAAATATAACTTCATCATCTGGATATCAGGAAAGTTTTTGCTACAATGTTGCGGATGTTATCTACATAGAAATAAAACAAGTCGAGTTTGTCACGGCCTAGAACCTAATAACGAGCTAACTATCATCGTCAGAAATCATCACAAAACAATTATTGTGACTTTTTTACCGTCGCTCAAGCCACATGGCCGATAAAACGTGTGTGATTAATGCGAGGTGTGAAATTATCACGTCGTTGTGGCTGTAACTCATCGCGGTGTGCTGGCGAGGATTTCGCTCTTTTGTTTTCCCCGCCAGATAGATAAGTCACACGCCGCGACACGGGACGGGGAGTTTTCACGCGCATTATGATGAGTTTTTAAACGTTTTGTTTGTAGCCGCTCAGAACCCGTGGGGTTTCATCATTCATAGTTCATGAATCTCAGTCAGAGAAATATCCAGATTACTTGGTGGCAGAATTAGGACGAAGTTGAATTTTCGTTTCACAGTTATTAAAATTTCGTAGGAGTACAGTAATTCACATAAACAAGCTTGATGATACGTGATACGTGATATTTTTAAATTAGAAGTTGAATTATGATTTTGATCAAGATGTCTTAGTTATCGAATGTATCTTATAAATATCTATATTTTTGGTGGCAGAGTGCGGGAAAATGTTGAATTTTTGTTTCGTAGTATATTCATTCAGTTTACACATCCTCTCTATGTTCATGTTAAATATCTGTACGAGCATTATTCACATTGTGGAAATTACATTGGTGGCAGAGTGTAGGATAATGTAAAAGCTTTCAATTTTTAATCAGAGATTTATTCTTTTCAACATTATGCTTTACAGTGCTTTATGACGTCATGCATTTTATATTTAATGGATGTTATTTATTTTAAAATAAAGAATTGTGAACCTTCCGGGGTGATTCTATGCCAGCATGGATTATAGTATATACATCAAAATATGTTAATTGTTCCACTTTTGTCAAAGAATACCTACTGAAGATACAAACGTTCCACAAAAGTTTCGTCATTTCAATTTCATAAACGTCTATTTTGAAAACAGCACTTGGTGGCATAGAGTGGTACACACAGAGAATCGCCTTCACGGTCGAGTGGTTTCAGTTGTGATAACAATGCTGGTGCACTCGTTCAGTTACCCACTTCAATGCACAATGCAAATATCTATTCCGTAATGACAGTTGACTGGCCAGTAGACAATACGCGATGACAGCGAGCGCGATTTATTCCACTGCATTCATTGTATCAACGCTCTATAGAAACTATTACAATAACAATTATATTTCAATGGGCGATTTCTGGACGCTCTGGAGCCGGCCGATAAAAACTGATCAAATAAATCTTTTGACAGTTTAACAAAGGGACAGCTTCATTCGCCTATATAAATACACTTTTTATTATTATTGTCGATTTATGAAACAAAATGTATGAAATTGTATCATCATAATTACTCAGAACGAACAAACAATAGTATTTTGAATTTATATGCAGATTCGTTGTATGACTTTCATTAACTTTTTCTCGCTACGTAAACTTTTCTCTAACTTTTTTTCCAGTACGATCCCACTAAATTAGGTTAACACTTTTTGCCACCCGTTTTAATAATAATCTCTGCGGTTTTATTCTAGGGAGTATACACATCCATCAAGTTATAATATCAGAATATTAAATTGTCTAATCAAATGAGCTCCTCGGAAACTAAGTTGAAACGCGGTTGCGCTTATTATGAGCGCTCCATGATGCTTTAAGATATTGCAAGACGTTCTTCGACGTAATAATTCAAGAAATTTCGCTTCTTGATAAGTTTACTACACCACTAAAGTCAATATATTAACCTCCTAAGGTAGACCCAATTTCACGTTATATACACAATAAACATAAAGTACGAAGAGTAATTGCTTTTGCCGCTTTCGTAAACTTGTGAGTAGGCGTACTATAATACTTATGTCGTTGGAAAGTGATATGTTTATTGACCACATTTTCATGTTACTTGGAATCATCGCTGAATTTTTGCATCATTGAATGTTATAAATCACTCGCGTTATTTAGAGTTTAAGTGTCATAAAGTGACTAAGTTACGCACGTAGTTTGCATAAAACACTGGAGTCTAGACGGTCTAAATGACACGTGGAAAATGCACGGGTTGCAAACCGCTTGACGCATGTGCAGAACGGTCGAACGCGTCGTTAGGAAACGACTTGACTTGCATTTCATTACTTGGTTTGTTCAAATGTCTTGTTAATATTGTAGTATTTATTTTTGTTGTAGTAAACTTTTACGGAGCATATTATTGGGTGCGTCTTGGAAGCGATGTTTGTTGGTTTTACGAAGTCGAGAAGTAAAGGAGGAAAGGATTCCCGACATTCTTCTTCCTGGAATCCACCCGACCTCTTTCTTATCATCTTCCAATTAGACAAAATATTGCCCTGCGAAATTCCCTATCTCTCCAGGTAAATATATAATAGAGAAACGTTGTGAATTTGAGAAATGCAGTGCTGATATGAATCAAAAGCAAAAATACATTTTTGAAAACTTTGGAGAGACGTCATTTGTCATTCATACTTTTGGACATTGTTATGTCGAAGGAATCGGATTATACACGAATATTTTTAAAGTTTGAATGTTGTCGGTTTACATTTTATTGGTCAAATATATTCAGTGACAAATAAGACATGTGTTGATTTGGAGATTAGTTACATAACATTTTAGTTGCTGAACGAATGAAACTGCTCTCTGAATTCCCTCTTCTATATTCTTGTTGGAATCTTCTGGTTGACGTCTCACTTATTTGAATAGAGTGTGGGTTTGAGAAATTCCCCGCGATATTTCTTGCTTATTTCAGCCGGCATTCTAATATAAACCACTCTCAACTTCTCTGCTGAGAGATGATATCAATATTCGCCGAGTTTACACGAACTATTACCATAGAAGGGGTGATACAAACATCTCGCATATCCATTACCTCTGCAGACAGATTACCATGAGACTGGATTAGCAGCACAAACTAGACTCAAATCGACTATTTATACTGGAGCAGGAGATTTAAAATAATGTTATCTGGAAAACTTGAAACTTTACTTCTCTAAATCATCACTTCTGAACGTACATTCTTGCAATGAATGTGTATGTTTCTAGTGTGATTCTATAAACCCCTTTATAGATTACTTATTATTTTTATTATCTTATTTTATTGTCGTAGTCCAGAGATATTCACAACATTTTCAGAAGTCTGTTTGAAATAGGAAAAATATTTTAAAGGGGTTCTCTTATTTAAAAGTGTGATTGTTGAGTTTTAAAACGTGGAGACAATAATGTCATCATGTGCACCCTGCCATAAAGATAGACAAGTTTATATAAAATCACAGATACTCTCATATCGTAGGTGGCATTTGGAATTTAGTCCAATCTATTCTGTAAATACTTGCACATTACATATTTTCATCACATAGTTTTACATTCACTCATCGCACACAGAACTGAGAGAACCCCCCATTAAACTCAGCAATGAGTCTGCGTCATCCCTCACACGAGAACAAATCCCAGTGATCTCCCACTGACACACATCACATCCCCCCCCCCCCCCCCCCCCACCCACCTGCCAGTCTATCTGGCAAAAGCCATCAGCTCTAGGTAATTAGTGCACCGGGCATTATTATTGGCTCGCGGCGCACATTAGCTCATTAGCGTGGTCCGACATTGTCCAGCTATAACCAGGAGCTAGCGGCGTAAACAGGCCCGAGAGGCGAGCTAAACAGTTGGTCCATTTGCATCACAATAACACGGTGGATTCGATATTCAAAGTGCATGGATGCAACTAGTAGATGCATTATTCACAATTGCCTCGCTTATTTTTGTCTCCTCGCCAAATGTGATGCGAATGTTCAACAATGTTTTGGTAATGCACTTCGACTTGATGCTTGACCCACTGAATTTCAATTTTCTTATTCCGATAAACTTTACATTCAAGATTCGTTGCAATGCTCTGCTAAAACCAGTAGTAAATTTTAAACGGTCATTCACCGAATGCCATTGGTTGCTGCCATGACAATTTAGACCAAATCAACTGTTTAAAATTTGACAGAGTAACTGACCTTAGGGTTTTTAAAAGCTCTGTTAAAACTAGTACTTAACTACGTTTAAGTGGTCATTCAGGGAATGTATTGTTTGTTAGCAAAACTGTTGAACAATAATTATCTCTTTGAAGCAATTCAAAGTTTTTGGACATTTCGTCATGTTTTTTGTAAAATTATTTATTTTGTCAACAGTTTCGATTTTAATACAAAATCTTCCTCAGGACAAAATCTTCCTCAGGATTGTCCTGAGGAAAATTTTGATATGAAAATCGAAACTCTTAAAAAAAATAAAAAAAATAAAAAAAACATGACGAAATATCCCTAAACTTTGAATTGTTTTAATAATAATAGTCATGAATCTTTAAAAACATTATCTCTTCGAGTTACGTAATACATTTTGACTGAGATGACTGAGTCTGTATCTTAGAATCATTATCCTGAGTTTCGATGCTCCCTCAGATCGATATTGTAATTATAATCATGTTATCCCCCCCCATGACTATTGCACCCGGCGCTAGCCCTGGCGCCTCTCCATCCTGCTCGCCTCGGACCACAAGTAATTAGACCACATCGCCTCGTCGCTGACCGAGCGCGAGGGGAGATCTGAGATCGTGATCTTCTGAGTCGAGCCACGTATATAGGACGCTCTGGACCAGGGAGGCTGGGCATTCCGACCGCAGCGCTCTTGCGAGTGTCATAGATAGGGACATTGCAGGTGGAATTAACACGGGGTGACTCAAATGTCACATCCTGCAGGCAAAAATGTGTAAATTGCATAATATGTTTACTTGCTATACCCCTAAATGTGGATATTCTAGAATAAATTGTGTAGTGAACAGTACATTTCTTTCGTGAACGTGCTTTCATATTTATAGTTTGCACGTGACGTCATCTCATTGTTTGTTGCCACCATCTTGATGACACCATTCAGAATAGCTGTGATTCTGTGTTTTTTTGTGTCGATGTTTGATAGTTTTAATTGTCACTTGGGCAAAATTGTGGGCTCCCGAGAAATATTTGTATGAAGTGACAAAGTATATCGATGTACCTCCATTTATTAGTTACATCTGACCCGTCAACGTGCCAACATAATGGCCGTCCTCAGAGTACAACTTCATTTTTTTGCATTTCTGATGTAAAACAAAAGAAGCTATGAATTGCGATTTAAAATAGTTTTGAAGTGCATCTAGTTTGTAAACACCTTTTAATTAGTTCTATATCATGTTTTTCAATAACTATACTTCATTGCACTTTAGCATCTGTGATATCCTGAACGTTAGGAAAGAGAATAGAGATGCAGCTCTGTTTGCGAGATTTGTTTTACTATCTTGCATAATAATAATTCAAGTTGACTGCATATGGAGCTCGCTTTATTGTCCTGTTGCACGCTCGCAATTAAATTATTTAAATAGCAGTAAAGGCAACTTATTTCCACTGTCAGTTGAAGAGAAAATCGAGTAAACAGAAGTACTGTTTTGCATGCTGCAATTTACGTCGTGAATGTAATCGTTTCGCGTACGAAACGGCGTTCCATTCCGCTCGCGAGACGTCAGGCGTCAACTAGTCTAATTATTTGTCTTTTCTTTTCCGACATATCTTTGACATCATGACAGACATGATTATAAACTGTTTTACATCTGTCGAGTTGCCAGAGCAAATAGAAAAGTTCTGACGTCTCACTAAATATTGCGTGTCACTCAACATTGGGTCTCTTCTCGGTGTTCAACGAATACTATTATAGTTTCTAACTCTTGACACATCTACTCTGCAAATTAGTTACCTTTCCACGCTTTCACGAGGGCTTTTCCGCGGGATACGCTTTCCATTTTCCCACTCAGTAGCTTATCATTCTAGAAACAACTTTCTGTCTTTTCCGGAAATGAAACGAAATCGGAGACGACGCCTAAAGAGACGTCGTCGCGTGAGACGCCGTAATTCTGTGGCGTCGAAAAAACCGATCGGTTCTGGGAAATCTACGGCATGCAATTGACGTAATAAATACCCGCCCAAAAACACTCAAATAGCGTTTTGAGACTAATTTATAGGTCGGGACATATCATGTTCGGTGTATCTTCATTAAAATGGGTTCGAGGTGCGTGGGGTATCTGGTTCCATTCATTATTGAACGTTATCTCGCCATCTAGGAGGCACGCTATAGACACGATTGGATGGAATTGAAGATGTTATAAAAGCATCCGCCCATTTACTTAAAATAACTGCCAATATCCTTTACAAGACTGCGCAATTATATAATCACAATTTTAAATTGGCTCTGTGTAGGATTCAAGTGTGAAATGATAATTTTTGCGTATGCTTTACAATTCTTAAAACATTGCATCGTTTTCTAAGTAAAGTGATATAGCGAGTTTCCTGTAAAATATAAACGGAAGAACGGGTTACCTTCATGAGTCTTTTGGTTGAAACGTAACACATTGTATGAATCAAATTTATGCTAAAAGTACAAGAAGAGTTGGGCAAAATATGAATATTCTAATCATTCCACAACAATAAGTTTATGTAGAAGTTTGTAGATGTTTTTAAGATGATTTTCATTAAAAGCCTATCTCGAAGTTATAAGTATCTATAAAATATGGTACCTAATTTCACAATTTTGCAACATTGTTCAGATAGATTTTGGCACTAAAGTTTGCTAATATACGGTTATTGATTAGCATTATTCAGCACGCACTCGCGTACGTAACGCAAAGTTTCGCGATGATTAATAAAATGACGCGATTGTGCTGAATCAGCTCGTATTTTGTCAGAGCGCCGCGCATCGCTGGAGCTTGAATTTGAATTGTAAAATATTGCTTCGGGGTGAAACAAACAATGCCAGTTCGTTAGCAGAGCGTGTCACGTGACATTGTGTGTCACATTAAGTTAGAGTTGACGCTCTTGGAAAACTGGCGTCTGAGAAATGCGTGACGAAACTTTCAACGAGGGATAAAATTTAAAATGAAATGGTAGACAGAAGTAACCTATATTTCTTACATTCAAGGAAAATAAACTTGGAAGGAATTGTGAAATGGAAGAGAAAATGTGTGTTATTTTTAGCTTTGTACTTGATCAAACAGTTTATCGAAGTGGATAGGTACATTGTTTGTTTCGTTATCGTTGTTACATTATTTCCAACTGAACTCACATTGATATAGGTCAGTGTAATATTTACTAGTTCACAAAAAGTACAAGTAACAAGGCTCGCAATACTTAATATTTTTGAAAGTAGCAAATTATGAAGTGGCCGATATTAATTTGAGTTTAGTGGATATGATACTTTTTATAAAACGTACAGAGAAGATTATTTAAATTTCTTGAAAGTTACTTGTTTGATGGAGGAAAATAGATTATTAATTTGACTTGTGTATAAAAAGTGTTGAGAGTGCTGTGATTACTTCGACTTCTCAGCAACTCATCAAAAGCTCTAAGTTCATGCCCTGATTGCCAGCACCTTAGCCATTAAAAACAACATGACTTTGGAAAACTTTCAGAAGATCTTAGATGAAGATTGATGCAAGTTGCAAAGTCGAACTTTTCTTGCACAACCCAACTATTTCCACCAACCTTCACTGTTTTAGTTTATTTCTATTTCCAAGGATCAATGAAATGCAATGTCGTTGACTCTAAACTT
The DNA here is from genome assembly GCA_934045905.1 of Leuctra nigra. Taxonomy (NCBI): domain Eukaryota; kingdom Metazoa; phylum Arthropoda; class Insecta; order Plecoptera; family Leuctridae; genus Leuctra; species Leuctra nigra. The sequence continues at coordinate 7,526,422 of OW203762.1, read as the reverse complement.
TCGAAACTAAACTTTTTCTAAAGTCAATCCCATTTTCTCTACCTTATCTCTAAGCTATAGTTTACACGTTGCAACCTATGTAATTACTTCTGGAAAATGGTGTACTTTTAGTTATATCATACTAAGAAAATACCCAATCACAACATGGTTTGAAGCATAATTGTGTTTTTATGCTAGTGTAACAGCTATTATACAAAAAGATTTTTCCGTTATCGCGTGGTCCCAGTTTTAATACAAGTATGCTAATACATTTCCCATGCGTGATTAAAGGCGACCCAGACTCAATGGCGACTCAACTCTTATCCACTACAACTAACATCATTCCATAAATATGTATTTGACAATTGAATAAGTACATTTGAGCGACTCGCAAATCGATTCCATTCGTATTGTATTTCTGTTATTGCATTTCTGTCCGTGTTGTGCAGGTCTTATGATCCAGTTTGAACTTTATTACGCCGTTAAGTATATCAATCTAGGTTAATTTTATACTCTATAAAAATAAGTTTTAAAGTTCAAATGACTTACTTTACATAATGCAGTTAGTGAGCTATGCTGTTGATTTGGCGAATTCTTAAGTGGCAAAATATCGTAATAATTTAATAAAGATAATTATCTCCTTGAACAACTGTTTGTTAAAATAATTTTTTTGTAAAACTGAGCCCGCCGAGCTTAGGAAGTAAACTCTAGACCTGCGCTCTAGACTTTGACTTCTTGACTGAGGTTTTTTGTTTGTTTTCCTCAGTCGAGAGGGCAATGTTGGGAAGGTTCACTACTAATAGAGTTAGACCACAACCGCTCCATCCCTAATCTTCTTGATCTTATTCTGTGGCTTAGGTTTCGACCCGTGCGACATTATTAAAACTCTCGCTTTGCCTTCCCGATGCGTGTAGACTGCGATGTCCTGGCCGATATTGTGGAAATCAGGTTGTGTCGCGCCTATCTCGCCTGTATCTCGCGTCGCTACACGCAGATGGCCCGCTCTTGCACGCGGCTTTGCGCGAGGTGGCTTTTCACGTCAGTCAACTCCGATCCTGGTCATCGACACAACGCGTTGAATACCAGTGATTGCTGATTACTCATTGTTTGGAGATGACTTCGACTTGAGACAGGATTACAAGTGCGGAATTATATATCGGAATCTTGTTTGCGTGTTGCCGGGGATACGCGAAGGCGTTGTAAGTAATACATAGTGATTAATTGTTGAGAGTAATGAAAGGTCCTTACAGCCTCCTTAGTTTAACTATGCGATTGATCAGATAAAATAAGAAACATTATACTAGTCATTATTTCGCAATAAGTTATATACATTGTCTTTGACTATTTGTGTACAAGCAATTTGTGGAATTTACAAGATTTTTTTTCTTCACTGAGACATGCTGTTCGCTTTTTCAATGCTCAATAACGTCAGCTTTTCCGCTTTTCTAAACTTGGCGTCAATGCGAAAGCCATTACTGCAGCTTCACTGCTTTTTTCAACCAACAAAGCTGTTGTAATTGGCTCTATCCTTATTTCCAAGACTGACTATGCACTTCTAGCAATCTGTGTTCGTTCTGATAATTCCCTATATTGTTTTCTTCGGCGCTCTCGTGATTGGACTCGTCTGGGACGATTGCCGCCCCCCCTCCCCCCACGACGCAGACGTTATTACTTATTGGCATTATCCCACCGCCGCACCACGTCCGTCTAATTGGTCGAGCTTATCCTGCAGGAGACGGGGGGGATTACCAGCTCCTGTTGTCCGACTTTACTTCCTTAGGGATAACGCCTCTACCTTGTACTTCTCCCCCCGTTCCCTAATTCCCACACGCAGCTTCCCTCGCACGCGACTCCTCGTGCCCACACGGGAACGCCATCGCACGGATCAGGAAATAGGATTCGAAGAAGTTGGGGGAAAAACAGGATTCGTGCATTAGATCCATGCGCATGCGTCAAGGGGCAAAAGATAAGCGACTCTGACGTAATCTCTTTCCGGAACGAGGCGCTCGCGAGACGAAATTAAGAAGTTTTTGTTCTTTCTCTTCTCGTTTGCTTTTTTCACGGTTCTTTTAGTATTGTATCTTATTCGGGAGGAGAAATGAGACGCCGTCAACATTTGTGAGGGTTGCTTTCATGGAGATTGAGCGCCCAGTTTCGACTAATTGAAATTAATTGAAGTTACAATTCACTGACGAGAAAAAACGAGGCGGCTTGTAACGAAACAACAATACGAAAGTCTCGTGAAAATAAAGCGAGAATAACGTGCGACTTATTTTTTTTACTAAATCCGGCACCTCCATCGACATTACTTCGGATTCACATTGTCGACGGAAAATAACCCAAATTGATAGATCATGGCCCGGCTTTTATCACCCTCTACTTCTCCTAGACTTCTTTTCTCTCCGACCAAAGTAAATCCAACACCGCACTAGAGCAGAGTTAGAGGCGACGTGGGAAATCATTTTTAAATCGTGTGTAATAGCTTCTGGAGAACATCGCAGAGAAAGTGCAACGGCGTTATAATGTATCTGCGAGGGTGCGAGGGAGAGAAGAGATGGTGTCTGCGCGGGTGCGAGGGAGAGAAGAGATAGTGTCTGCGGGGGTGCGAGAGAGATAGCGGCGAACTAACGCGCAATGACACTGGTCTAAGAGATGCGTGGGGTGGAGCAGATTCTTCAACACAAATCTTCAGGGAGTGCTCGATTTTCAAAATGGGAATCATATCCCACAATCCCACTTTAATTATTTTATGATGTCCTCTTAGAAAAGTGCGTGTAGCTCAACTCCGGAAATAAAACACTCCGATCCAACGATTCCAATTTGTTCTATAACAAGTCGGCTATAACTCGTGTTATACAATCCACCTTAGCATGTTGCTTTATAATGTCTCAATCCTGGTTTATTCGAAACCTGATATCGACATGGAGTCTTCAATAAAATATGATTTCGTAGAAAACACGCGGGCGGCAATTGTTTTACGAGGTCGGTTGTTTTAGACTTAGACCGTTTGGAATTAGTTTGACCCAGCCCGTTACCCTCACGCCATTCGCTGCATAATTAAAATACGTGCATTAATAAAGAAGAGTCCGAACGTGGTCCTAGAAGGTTTAAACCTGAGCCGGTTGCAAAGGATTCATAATTCACAGAGCCTACGCGATACGAAGCCACTGAATGTGTATCCACCGTGGTCCAGACTAGTTGAATTTCACTCGTAAGGCACGGAGTTTAATTATAGGGGCACAATGGATTACGTTTTGAAATATAATTCTTGGGGGAAAGTTTACCACCCCAGAGTTCCGACTTTTTTTCGCAGACCGTTAGCGTTTTTATTCTGGTGTGAATAAAATGCCAAGGAGTTGAAGGTTCCTAAAAACACACTGAAACTTAGGGGGTGATAAGTGATAACACTAAATAAACGTAAGTTTGTTCAGACTTTTTTTTTAATATCGTACATTTTAATAAGATAATCTAAATAACTTCATCCAGAGTCCCCGGGAATTGTTTATATTTAAAAAAATGTTACGTGGGAGCTTCACTGAGTAAAACCGGAAAATACCAACTCGCAAATCTCAAGTGAGAAAGTTTTGTAAGTCATTTTATGAAGTGGCTAACAAAATAAAAACCACATCGCTTCGACCAAGCAGCGATCAATCGTAAGAGGTTTATCGAATATTCTCCCAACGGACATGGCTCTCTCATTTAACCCTCTCCCCCAGCCAATGTTGTAATCTCGAACTACTGCATCCCCTGCAAGCTGCAACCCGCAAGTCACACTGGAGGACTTAATGCGAAGGTGCATTTATACAGAGGAGATACGAAATAGAGCAACAGAAGCGTGAGGCAAATAATTGGATTTATCTCCTCGAAGAATCAATCTGCAGTAAATCTCGAGTAACGTGGGTGTATGGGACACGCAGTTCTCTCCTTGGATTCCAACAGGTACGAGAGAGAGCTTTGTTATTCGGGAACAATACAGCTGCCAGGTTAATTGGTTTTACAGTTTCCTGGTCCAGATCTCTATATATATAGTTTCAATAAACCCATTCTGTATACTGTGATGTATATACGCTTGTATATGTATTGTTAATTCGTTGGAGTAAAAGTAAAAAGCCATTCTCTGGAAGCGTGTGGTGGAAACAATATCGAGAAAATGTAAATTTTGATATTCGATACAACGTATAACGGACAAAAGCTGGGTTTATAACAAAAAAATATGAAGCTAGATAACTTTTTATGTGCTGCTATAAAATGGTGTCGGATAGCTCGGGTCTGGTTTTTCAAGCGACTTTGTCGAAGCACAAATCAATCGATACAATTCAACTTTTTTATATTTTGATTTTAATGTACGCTCTACCGGTCAATTACCTATACTGTTCAATTATAAAGTACTGTTATACTTTTCTGGATTTTTTAGGAGTAGCTGTGACATTTTCTATTGATTTCTCAATTTAAGCAAACAATAGTTTGTTTATCCGTCCCTTGGCTATTCAATGAAAGTCGTTCTGCCTGCTTGAAAGTTGAGTTATTCGACGAATAATATTTTATTCGGAGTTCGAAACCAGCGTGAATATTTCGATAGTTTTTGTTTTGGCCATGTTGAAATAACAGCTAAAAACATGTTGTTGACTGTTGAGTCAGTTGATCTGTGTGTATCTGCAGGTTATACGTTAGCTGGTTACTTTCTTATAATACACCATAAGCTTCAGAAAGATCAACGACGGCTGTTTTTGAGTGCTTTTTCAAAACACTTTTTTACCTTAATGCTCCCATAGTCTTTAATGAAACCAGACACTAAGTTGACTTAATAATCTACCTCCTGCAATGACGGCATCCTGTGGCCGACGATGTAGAGTGTCAAGTTGTGAGTTCCGCGTCGACCATCTGCGACGACATCATCATCGTGGTCCACAAACCTCCACCTCCTTCTCAAACATATGGCGGTCGACCAGGTAGGACATTAGCAACGGTTCTTAGTTACAAGGGATGAAGACCCGAAGATATAGGTTTCTTTTGTTGTGGAGTCAAACCTGATTGTTGGAGGAGACAGAAAATGATAATCTAGATGTTCATAGATGTTTTTAAAACTTCGGTTAGCTTAGGTTTCAACTTTTCACCTACCGTGTCGTATTGTTCCATTTCTATACAATGCGGGTACCTTGACGCCTCCAACACAATGTAAAACTAACATTCAGTGATACAAATAATCATATAATAGTCGGTTTTTGGTTATAAAATCATTTTTTGGAAGCCAAAATGGGATTTTTTTATTCATCAACAATTTTTTTATTTCATTAAATCCCTTCCAAATTTACTCGTCATATTAATCAACAAATTATAACGTTCAAAAATAAGAATTTGAATGCTGATTTCAATTTGAAACAATTTCAAAAGCACACTATCAGCTGCAGCTTGCCATACTTCACACTACGATCATACTATACTTCCACTATTCCATACATGCATTTTAATAATAAACATTATTTTAGAACATTTGTATGGCATTATGTAGTAAACATTATTACACGAGTAAATGTTGACATTTTTACACTGATTTTTAAATTGTGAGTATATCAATAGTATACTAATAAGAATTTTGACTTTGAAAAAAAAACAATTATGTCATAAAGAATATTATGACATATGAACGACTTCCATGATCTCCCAGAATGATTTCACAGAATCATCTTCAACTTTCGGGTAGTTTCCTCTCTTTTACTCACGTGAACAACGGGAACGATGTCGGCAACTTGTTCAACATTCCACAAACTTAAATCCATGTAACCTTTTCCTCGCCATCAAAGTGTTACAATCAGACTCTAAACTCCACACACTTTCCACTGCCTCGAGACTTTTCACCTCGTCAACTGTGAATAAATATCCGCGCCGAGTCAATGAAAGGTGTGTCTTGAAGAGGTGTTTGAGTTGTCTGGATTGTGCTCGGACAAGTGTTATGACAACAGATGATGTGCTCTTGGAGATGTTTACTTGGAGATGGACCAGAGTCTGTGTTTTAGCCTCTCACATCAGACACTTCTCTTCTAGTTCAGAAGTATTCAATCAATATACGAGACCTCAGAGGTAGAAGGGAGGATGTCCATCGCAATGATTCTTTACGTGAGCACATAAACTTGTTATCCATCCAATAATGTCCAATCATCGAGGCGTTATTTACTAAATGAGCCAAAGTCCAAAATATCCCAAATTGGAACATTAGTGCTAAATATTGATATTGATAAGAATAGGTATTGATACTCTTTTATTAAAATTTTCTATAAAATAACTGATTTGTAATAAGATACTTTCGTGTTTAAACTCAAAAAAGCCAATCACAGTCCAGAATAATGTAATATTTTATTCTTTTTGGAGAATATTATTGGGGAAAAAAAATTCTGTAGTCACATGGCAATTGATTATCATTTCAAAAGTGTTCAAGACAAAATCGAGGCAACGGACTTCCGCCCTTCTACCTCTGGCGTACTGATATATTCCAGCTGAACACAAGTTCGTGATGTATTGTCTGTTTAATTGGACAATCCGCTTTGGGAGTACTTTAACTTGGTGGCCTATAAATATGTGTTTTGGTAATTGTATAGAGAACAACTCTAATAAAGATAAAAAATCGACAAACATTGCTTTATCAATTATGAATGTAAAATGCGAAACACGTCACGGCAATTGAAGGTAATCGGTGGACCGTGGCTCATGATCCAATTATATCATGCATGTTGAATTATGTGTTTTGTGTGAGCAGCCGCAATGAACAAAAAGGTAGAGATGGTTTTTGCAATTGTAATTCTTTTACAAAGTGCATCACACAAACTGCACCGCATTTCGTGCTCGTTCCACTCTATAGCTGCTTTGCATATTTGAACAAGAGGTGTGACAGACTTTGCAACTAGAATAACAACTGTACTTCTTTTTTGACGAACTCGAAAGGTCAAAACTCTCAAGCACTTTTAAATACATCCTTTTTCATGTGAAGTCGAGTCTTAAGTAAAATTCGACGATTAGATAAAAGTTTCAAAAACATGTGCCAATTAATTTTTAGGAATATTTAAAAATAATGAAATCCACATCAGACAAATTTAAATGGTTCCTTTTTTATGACCACCTCACGAACGTGTTCCAACTCACTTTTATCAATCCGTATTCAAAACTCTAAAACACATTTATAATCCCTGGAAGTGAAGCTAAAATTGAAAAACTTTTTTCCCCAATAACCGAACCGAACACAAAACCATAATCAAAGCTACCTTCTGTTCTCTTTGTCTTTGGTCTCATCGGCAGCTGTCAAAGCGGCAGCAACTTAATAACTGCGGTGCCACCTCACGTCAGGGGGAGGGGGGGGGGAGGGTGATTGAGGCGCCGGGATGATTAAGTCATCACCCTGCGCATGGTGACGGCTCGCATCACCCACGTAACTAGCCCAGCACCGCGGGGTCGAACCCACCTCAATCATTCCTGGAGATTGGGTTGCTTTTTCTCCCGATCATTCGCTTTTAAAATTACCGATACACGCCATATGGTCAAATAATTATAGGATCATGAAAAGGTATAATCGTGCTGACTGTGAAAAGGAAAGAAAAGGCGTTGGAATATAATATACGTTTTTTTACTTTGAGATTTTTTGATGACTTGATTTAAAAATGCCAGAGTTTCGAGATCGGAGAATTTGACGTGCAGTTAGGTATTATGTTTTTTTTAAGAGTGAGATTGTGAGCTTGCATTTGGCAGTCGAGAAGTCATATGTGAGAGTTGTTGAATGCAGCGCAAGTTTTGATGTGAGGTAAAGCAATATCACGAGGGGGGGGGGGGGGGGTGAAGGTATTCGGAGGGTTGTGTGGCGGTGGTTTTGCAACCCAAACCTTCAAACATGTTTCTACTTTGAAATACATATCCCTTCATGAGGCCGATATTACTTTTAAAAATCAATACATTGTTGTGTTTGCGAATATGTAGCATACCGTCAAGATAATATTCATCCACCTTGGTACACCGTATGAACCATAGAAGGGTCCTTATACACATAGTTATCGACTATTCTGGGAATTTCAACTCTATTTTATTTTTAAATTATAAAGCTCGAAATTTGAAATTAAGATCGTTAATGCTGTATGAATGATGATGATTACGTACCATTTTTACTTCATCTATAAAATTAGATAGAATTATCGTTATTAACTCTTATTTACTGTATAATTTCGCAATTTTCAACTCAACAAACCTTCAGTGTTTCTCATACTTTTTATTCCCAAGTTAGATCTCATTTAAAAATCCTATCCATTATCATTTTGTACCTCAGCTAATGAACAAAAGTAAAATAACGCTTTCCTCTGAGCCCTCATTTCCTCGAGTAACTACGCGTCTCTGTTTCTCTGCGGCGTCGGCGTCGGCGTCGGCGACGTCGGCGGCGTCGAAAAGATCCTGACATGTTTCACCATCTCCCTCTCCAAACTCCAGTCACGTCCAACTTATAATAAATGCAATTTCGCAGTTGCCATTCAAAATTACTTCCACTGTGGCTAGATTTTATTTCCATATACAAACGGAATAATATTACTGGGTGCACGTACTGATAACGAGGCCGCTTTGACAATAGAGAAATGAAATTCTGCCTCGCAAAGTTTAGCTTTTCCATGAGTATGTTTTCGACGTTTAGATTGTCGAGCTTTATCACATGCAGAATATTGATGTGATTTATAATATTCTGATAGTTTTCCCACAGCTTTTGTGTTTTGACAGTAGGAAATAACTATACCTTCTATCCAAATATCCTATATTATCTTCAAAAAGCCTGTAATTTAAAAACAATAAACGAGTCCGTATGGTATGTTTAGAATTCACTTTGAATAGCCTAATAAAAATGCTAATTTGACGGAAATTTTTACAATGCTGGTACAATGTGTTATAATTTTCTTTTATCAAAATATCCATTGGTAACATGCAAGTATCAAGCAGGCATCAATTATTAGCTATAAAAATGATAAGTGCCTTGTTTGTTATAAAAGTGTGGCCTGTATTATGTCGTTATGACTTGATATACTGTGAGCCAGGCCAATGAATATAAACGATTTTCCACAAATAGTTATCCAAGTAAATTATCACATGCTACTTTTCCAATAAAATTTTATTGCTAACAAGTTATTGGTCAGACAAATAATGTCTAAAAGTCATCTGGCCCCCTGTTTTGCACATGTTATATATGTCTGGAAGCAATAAGAATGTTGCGTCTGTGGTTTGTTAAGACTATGAGAATGATTATGAGATGACAGTGCAGAAACATTGGGTTTAGTCGAGAACCTTTCCAGTATCTGACCCACAAAAAACTTTGACGATTGGAATCTTCCACCTTTCGCAAAGAAACAGGGTCAAATAAAATGTTGTAAAATTATACAAATAAACTTGGTTTTTTCGGTCCATTTCCCTTCCTTCTTGATCTTGTCTGTATTGCAGTCCTTTTCACCTCGTTCCCACCTTCACATGGCACTGAGGTAATGAAATAAGAGAAGTGAAGTACTCCCGTCTCACTTCCACCGACTGGGACACTCGGCTCTCTTTAGGGAGCAAGCGAGACGCAATTACTGGGGGAGCATGCAATTGGTCCACCGCGATATCAAGGAAGATACGGCAGTAATGAAGATGTTCGTTGCAACACTAAGAATAGGTCAATGAGATAGAAAGACATTAGATGTTATGCTGTTCTCATATTGATCACTCAGAATGTGTTATATGTGATCATTGGGGTGCAGTAAACTATACAATACGCAATATGAATTTAATATTAGTAAATTTAATTAATATTTTATGTACATAATATAAAATCGTGTTATGCGCGTACTTACATTATTTAAAATTAAAATTAGTTGATGTAACCAAAAGATAAAATTTTAATTAGGTAGATACTTACATATTTTTTATATATGTTTTAAAATATATTTAAATATGATGCAGTTCAATGTAGAAAATTGATATATAAGTTAGAATTGTCCACTTCTACACATGCCAACCAACTGATCCACTTCAAAGGAATTACTGTGAAAATACACAAAAGTTGTATCACACCATGTTAAAATAGTCTGAAATATGCGGACGTGCGCTCAAAAGTTCCTTATAACCTGCTCCATTTTACTCAAGACACGTCGTTGTTCTTCTCGCTCTTCAATTCATTCTTCTCTCGCTCTCTTCATTTTCTTTTCAAAGCTTTGCGATTATTACAATTTTCTCTGCAAAGAGTTTCTCTGCTTTTCATCATTTTCTTCTCATCCGTATATATAGCTGCTGGGTATTGATAGATATAGATATCGTCGATGAGAGATATTATGTAGCAACGGAGAGAGAGAGAGAGAGAAAAAGAGAGTGAGGAAGGGAGGAAAGCTCCTAAACTAAGCTCAGAATTAGATCACGAATATCTAAATATATAAAGGAAAGTTTTGTCTTTCGAAAACTTTGACGTAGATTTTCTCTTCGCGTGAAAATATTCATAAAAAAGTGACAATCATGAATTTAAAACTTTTTCGTCTCAACCTGATGTCTTTCAACAACGCCGTCCATCTCTGTCAAAATTATGAACGTTTTATGAAATGTCCCAAAGAACTACCTTCGCCTTTCTCTGGCGAGTGGCGCGCGAAAACGCGAACACGTCAAGGCGCAAGACGTTGGGTTGGAAACTGCGCTATCAGAGCACAGAGGTTTTGCACACCATCAGCATTTCCAATGTTATCAACTGATGAAAGATATTGGAGATATGGATCTTTGCAGATGGATTATTGCAATAATGCATTTCTTATCGGGAAATTTACATTCACCCTCATGGAACAGTTATTTTATTTGTGAATCAAATATCTAACCTACTTCAGATCAGAATCCATCTCGTCAATGCTTTTAACTCTAGTTGGTTTACTGCTTTTTATTAAGGAAAATGTACGTGGTCTGCAGACATTTTAACCGAACATGTCGTATACCTAGATTTAACTTATAATATACAAATCTGCAACTCAGAGGTAGAAGGCCGGAGGTCCATCTTCTCGATTTTGCGTTGCACACTTATTGAATCATTCAAGCTGTCCTATCAATTGCCATTTGACTGATGTCAACAAAATAGAGTTAAATTAGGTACGTCTGGCACACCCCATACCAATACCAATGAATTTAAAAAATATATAATTTGTACCATAGTCACGTCCAATAGGTTGTGTTGGGAATTAACATTGACTTGGTATATAATTCTTCCTTTTATTACATTACATAATGTTTTAAAAATATGCCGGGTGGCCCAAAAGAACACATTCACGTTACAGGGATGAAACCTTCCAAATATTTAGTGCGTAATTAGCAGGTTCACGCACCTAGTTAAATTGACGTATTCTCTTACAAAATGACTCCGTCACCAACACAAATATGATTGAAGTACTGGTTTTTGAGCTCCCCTAAAGAATTATTGAAATTGACTTTCGACCTTCTACCTCTGAAGTACAGAAAAAATATATAAAAGTGTAGCATTTTCGCAATAAACTAATTCAAACTCTCGACAGGATCTTCAGGATCTTCTGTCTTGTAAGCGCTCTGCGATTTTGCAGACATTTCGGATGAAACATATTGTACCTCTGATTATTCTAAGAACGAATGAATGTTGTGTGATTCCAGATAGCGGAGTGGGCAGGAGTGCTGGTTGCTATGGCAACTGACCCCCCAGTCACGCCAGAGCGTCCGGCCCTCTGGGACATGGACAGCGCCGACTACGAGTGCGACTGTCCGGGGCCGCCGCCCCCGTTCCGTCTGCCGCCCCCGCCGCGGCCCCCGTTCTTGCAGGGCTCGGACTGCTCGGAGTCGCCCCTCGTTGGCCTAGAGACCTGTGATGCTGTTCCTGTGAGTACACTTCTCCCATAATCCCGTTTACTATCTACTCTCGTTGGCATTGGAATTGTTCGTTAGAAGCCAGTGCATTTTGTCTTGGTGAAAATCCGGTTGACTATATTGAAATATTTTATTTGTGTACACTTTTGAAAAATAATTTTCACGATTTTATATTATTACAGCTGACAAAATTAAATTATTTGAGCCCAAATTGTAAAAACTATCCTATCTTATACTATTTAAAGCATCAAGACTATTACAACCACCGGAATTTTGACAAATAGTATTATGTAAACATGTAGGTAATGTTATTTTCCTAAGTTGTACAATAAAATACATACATACATAAGTTATTCAGCCTTGCTCGGTTTGTGTAATTTCTTACAGATTTTAGCAATTAGTATTTATTTTACATAAAGTAGTCGCTTACTTACATTTAAAATTCAATAGGCAATTGGTATAATTTTTAATATTTCAGCACTTGAAAGATTCAATTAATATATTATTTGATCCGCACAGATTTACATCCAATTGCCATTGATGTGTTATTTCTAAACTTAACTTTTGATCTAGGAAAGAGTACAAAGTTGATTTCTTTCCTTTTCCAGAATTGCAAAGTTTTAATGAGGCAGTCAACGAGGTGAAATTAAAATTAAAACTGTTAGACAGCTAATTTAAAATTTAAATTATGATTGCCATTCACAGAATAAAAATGCAATTGCATTAAAAAGTTTTTGATTAGAGACTGAAATATATTAATTAATTAGCAATTACATAGAATTTGCAATGTCACTACAAAGTTATATAAAAATCTCAACTGCATTGTTTGTCATGTCAGTTTAGCAAACAAGTGCAATGTAAATTATAATGATCATTACGGTTACTTTTATTATGAAAGTTGAGATGCACCTGAACTAGAGATTGTGTTACTTTTGTAAAGGGATGTGCAGTTTTCAAGGAATCGATCGATCATAAATCTAGATTTCTTCTGATTTTCAATAGTAAAATCATAGGTAGCAACAAAGTTGTCACAATGGTAACATCATTGTTGGGTATAAATTGAAATGTCGTTAAGTTTCTGATGACGTCCCGTCGTTTTTTCATCGTATTGTAATATTACACTTAAATTTAACTTTTACGAATTAAATTTTGATTTTTTCAAATTCGATTTTTATAGATTAATTTTTTATTTTAATTTGCGGTTAATGTTCTTCCTGGTTCTTCTATAATCAGAGTTTTTTTTGTATTTAAATTTAATTTTTATTGACAATCTTTTTTGAATTTTTTCAGTTGTAAACTGTGATTGTCAATCAGTAAAATATCATTTTCACTCTACTCTTTCCAACTGTTACGAATTCTTATCGAACTACTCAAAACTTCTAAATACTCGTTCACGGATGAAATCATAGTAAACCACAATCACGATAGCCCTCCACGTACTCGAGCAAACAAGCACTCCACCGTGTATAAAATAACAACGTACGACTTGAGCAAACTGGCTGCCTCTTGGACGATCTCTCTAATATTATTAAACTCAATGGAGCGTAGTGAATCTGTGAATCAGCACAAAGGTGACGCATTTCCCCCCGACAACATTTCAGCTGTTGGTTGTCAACACTTGTCGACGTCGGCGTCGCTTTTCTTCTTATTACTTGAACAAGAGTCACGAGTTGTTAATGTCTTTGCGCGCCCCAAGCAGTAGGCTTATTTCAAACTAAACCGAACATTGGGTGGATTTTTAAATTTTTTTTACTCTCCGTTGTCGCTGATTTGTCATAAGCCTAGCTCTATCGTCCGGGATTTTTTTCCGTGCCGTTTCTCTCGTTATGAAATTTGTTGAGAGTAACGAGATGGATGGGGGGAGGGGGAGGAGGGGAAAGAAGGAATAAAAACACGCTTGAGATGATAATGAAAAATTTTAGTCTTCGGATTGAGTAATGAGGAGAATGGAGGAAGGAGGAAAGGAGCTTTTATCCCTCGCGAAGACAGAGGCCAGTCGGGAACTTCCTGTTCAAAATGGATGAGATGCATTTCCAATAAAAAGAATTGGGATTATAAAAATAAAATTGTAACAGATCGAGATTATTGAAGTATTGATTTCATGAAATATGAGACTTTTGTTTACTTAGCTCCTGAAATACGCAATTTACTGTACTGAGGTAACTAATTAGTGTTGATCAAACTTATCCTGATCTCTTTTCAACTGCATCTGTATAATATGATGTCATGAAAAACAAACGGCAATTCCCAAGATCTTCTTGTAACAGGTTGCGCCAAAATACACGAGTTTTTCAACAGGACGGAGTTAATTTTGTTTTTAAAAATTATACAGAATGCCTGCTGAAATAGTTACATTTTACTGCTGTGAAAAATGCGTTGCTTACAATAAAAATGATTGTCAGATAAAATTATTATTGTGATGAATTGAAGGTGGAACGGAGGCGGTAGTGGCCTATTAGTAGGGAACCTTCTTGTTATTTGCTTATTGTCTGTATGGCCAATTCTTGAGCTCTCACGTTAGACCATCCACGTTTTGGAAATGTTAATAAATATGCAATCGAACCCGGTGTGATCGCCTCCACCAATGAAACAGCTATAATTCCGCTGGAGTTATTGTCCCGTGCCACCAGGAGAGGAACGGGAACGGGAACGGGAGAGGGACCGGTACCGGGAGGAGCGATGTGAATGCGCGGCACGTGTTGTAACTCCGGCTAATGAGGCGTCGGCGACACATGTTCGCGGCGTCGGGACGCTTCTCACACGTGTTCACATCCAACCGGGTCCATGCACAAGTATTCACTTGAGGCCTGATGATGGATATGAAATACGTTATCTTATTATATTTTAATAATTAGTCAGGAGGCACTTTTATGAAACATTTTGTCTTCTAGTAGCTATGAGCGGTTTCAGTTTTCGACGATTTTCAAATTTGACATAATTCTCAATTTGAAATTCGTTAAAATCTTTTATATACGTGCCTAATATTTTCCAAAAAGGTTGTCCATCACTTTTCAAAGAATAATTAGTAATTTCTATCATCCAACTTTGTTCATGAGCATATTAAAATCTGAAGACGGTATGACAATAATATACTTTGCGATTTAGAGTATCCTGATACCGCAGTTCTTAGTCTTCTACCAGTTTTCTTGACTTTAGGAAATAAAACTGTTAACAGTTTATTCATTTTCTGCTTATTTCTCAATGCATATTATAATTTTCTATAAAAAATAATCGTAGGCACAATTATCGTGACCGTTCAAGAATTTTAATCTTAGCGTACCATTCAAATCTAGTAGTTCTGCACCTGACTAAACTCAAAGTGTAAATCATTCTACACGACACACATAAGTCTCTTGCAGAAGGGGACAAAATTATACCTCAATATGTTATCAAGTTTAAGCTGAATTAAACCCAGAAAGTGAAATGTGAGAAGATAGACTTTTAGTATAAATATAACGCTTTACACCCCTCGTATATTACTGCCACGCAGCTGCCTGGCTAATTTGATCTTTAGTACACATATGCATAAGGGTGAGAATTGTATTCCATGTCGTCAAAGTGAAAGTTATAGGCATCTTGTGAGAATACATCGTCTTAGTTCACGTTCTCGACGACAAATGGCGCTAATAGAAGGTGGCGCCATCTGCCGAGTATTGTGGCGCCATCTGGTGCACGACGTGAGCGCCTCGCATGCAGTATTCGTAATCCATCCCCCAAAACGCGCGTAGTCGAGAAAACGAGTCAAGATGGTGAAACAAATGCGAATGGGGACGAGTGAAACAAAATGGCTCCCCCGTGGTGGCAGACAAGATGGCCGTGACGTTGATATGATACTATTATAAAGTCATTGTAAAAAATTACTAATGACGTTATTACTTTGTCATTAAATGCATCAAATTTATTCTGGAGGCGACAGACGGCTGACATAAAAAAAATAGAAAAAAGCACGCTACATAAAAGTTTTGGGATAATCGTGATGACGTAATTAGTGAAGACATTGGCTCGCAGTGCTAACTGGAGTTTAATTACTGTTTATTATTACTGGCTGAATACTTTGTTTGTTTTGTATACAGGCAATTAGCATCTATACCTGATTATCACTTGTCTGTGACATTTGCAAAGTGCCTAAAGATATGGAAGAAAATATTCACAAAAATCGAGTTGGATTATCTTTTAGGGTCAGTTTTTCAATGCTCTGCTAAATTTTAAACAGTAGATTAGT
This sequence comes from Leuctra nigra, assembly GCA_934045905.1. Lineage (NCBI taxonomy): Eukaryota > Metazoa > Arthropoda > Insecta > Plecoptera > Leuctridae > Leuctra > Leuctra nigra. The sequence continues at coordinate 7,510,368 of OW203762.1, read as the reverse complement.
ACTCTCAAACTTGTAGTTCTTATTCGAACTTTTGCAAGTCTCAAAGTAGTTTTCTAAAATTGTGTGAACTTTACTGCAAGTTTTCTTTCTATTTTAAAATCTATACTAGTAATATAATTCGGCGTGCATTTTACATGCGTAAACGCCGTTGAACAAGGTGAAAATATCATGTAAAGTCTGAGAATGATTTTGCAAAGTTTCCCAATGAATTTCCCCGGATTCCTGGCGAAGACTCGGCTTGTCGTAAGCTCTCCTCCACGCGTCGGGCGCAAAAGTGAGCCCTCGTCGCGGGTCACAGAAGTGCGGTGGATGAATAAAGAAGACGCGAGGCTGGGGAGAAGAATTCATATTAAAATACCACCAGCGGGCGAGCTGAACAGCTTCTTCACAGGAGCCGGGACTCAGATGTCAACGCGAGACCAGAAAAGATAATGGAAAACTCAGCCACGAATACTTTTCTTAGAATTACAAACAACAGATCTTAATATTCATTCTTCAATTTAGGGAAAAGAACGTGGGCTACTTTTTGTATGAGATTTTTTTTTGAGTGGGTGAGATTGCAAGGAATGTAAGAAATCGCGTGTTATGTGTTGTAATTCTGTTACTTTACTTTGGGCCCACGTAGAGGGTAAATTGGGGGACATCGTTTTATTTTAAATTTTGAAATCGCATAAAAATGTAAGGATCTTTGAGGATTTCACTTAAATCGTAAGTAATAGCAGAAATGAAAGTTCTAGAAAGTATAAAATATAATAATAAAGCAAAGAGCCCACGAAAATAGATAAAATTGGTCCTTCCTCCATCTCTTTTTCAAATAAAACACGCAATCATAAAGAACGTGGGGTGGGAGGGGTGGAACGGGGCGGGAGAGAGTTCCATGAAAACTGCGGGATTCAGTGAGAAGTATTCACCATTGGGCTCGAGGCGGACTTATTGGTGAAGCAACATTTAGCAACAAGCAAGTCGGACTGCTGAATGACCATTGTTTCATTCCGTACTTCGACAATACGTAGCTGCTCAATTCGATCGACTTTTCCAAGAAGTCGAATGTCAATTTCATCTATTATTCGAACTTCAACTCGTATAATTAAACGTTTACTCGTATAATTGAACACGTACAAACACTTTAAATTTATTTTCACGTGGGTCAAGTACGTTTAATTCTTCATTATAGTAAGTACTTTTCATTAAACCAAATACCTATATTCAGTTTTGACACCATCTAAATACAATTAACGTTTCTTCTGAAATGAATATTTTAGAAAACTTTATTAAAATCTATATCAAAGAAATGGTTCCCATCAGAGAAATCTCTCTATGAATCGAACGACCCTCACAAAGTCCATTGAGCTCTGCGCCAACAGTCCCGTATTTATATAAGAAAAAACAGAACTTAAATAAACAAATCCACTACAAAAACTATAATTCGATGTCACAAGACTGTTATTTAATGCCCCTTTATTAAAATGCAGCTGCATTAATGCAATGCTCTTTCTTGCTTCGAAAAAAACATATGCGACGTCTTCTTTTCCTACACAAGCAGTCCGTATAAAACTTTGTATATCAAAATACAATGTGTTTATTTTAGAGTGCAGTTAAATACAGTATTTAGTTTCCTTAGCGCAAGCTGTCTTCACTAAAGCCAGTATAATTCAATGTTTATATCAAACGGAAGTTTCGTGGGTCGTTTATTGTTTTGTTTATTCAGATGTTGGCGGCATTGGGTCGTTTTAATGTGGCTGGCTACAAACCAAACCTCCTGCAATGTCACAATCTATAACGTGCTAATCTACTCGTATAACGTCCAATTACCTTGCAAAAACAATTACTTACACCCCACGGATATAATATAACACCCAGAGTAATGCCGTTAAGCGTTGAAAGTGTTTACTATTTGTCACCGATGCTTTTAGGTTAATGGCGGCCATGTTTGTTTTCATGAGTTAGGTTATATGTTATTCCATACATTTCCATATACTCACCTATACCATATTTTATGATTATTGGAGGGACTGGAATATTATTATTTTATTATACTGTTGCCTTCATGCAAATATTGTTTTATTATAAAATATACATTAAATTACATTTTAAAACTCTGCAGCTATTGTAATATAATATAAAACCTAATTACACAATAAACTAAATGCTTATGTTTATTGCCAGTACTTATGAGAAAATAATAAAACAAAATTTACATTTAAGTACGTTAATATTTTTATTGTCATAACAATAATTAAGAAAACAATAATAATTATTTATAAATGCGGTAATTTATGTAAAACTGATAAATCTCTCGTCAATTTAACATTTTCCCGGTGGCATGATAAATTAAGTGGAACGCTAACACTAATTATTTCAGTTTAATTTAATTAATGAGCTGCATTTGGAATAATTCCCTCGTCATGACCTAACTAAATCACATAAATATAAGGGTGTAAAATAAATTTTACATTGTAACATTTTTCAGTACCTACATGGCAGGGTACTTTCGTCTTACCAAAATCCATGTCCCAAAATGAGTATTTCACCTCCTCATTTCCGATTGGTCGCATCTCTTTGACCAATCACACGCTCTGACGCCTCACCCTCTACTTCAAACATTAATCTTCATATACACCATCTCGCTTGTGCCACCTTAATGAGTGTGTATATTTGCACATCCTAACGCGGGCGGACGCATAAACTATTCGATTAGCAGCGCGCTCTGGTGTCACCCATGTGTTGAATGAGGGGGCTAAATATAGTTGGAGTTATTCATAGTTGGTGGCGCTGGTCGCCGGAGAGAAAGACATCACACCTTGACGAGTCTAGATTAATGGATCATGAGCGTTCTGTGACACAAGGGGGAGATAAGGTGGATTGGGTTTGGTAGTAATTGTTTTTGATGGCATGAGAAATCTACTGGATTTATAAGTATTTAATTTAATTTTGTTTTTGTGTGTGAACTTACGCAGGGAAGTGTGTTTCCGCGATTATTTGAAAATTATGCAAGTGATTTAAAGAATTCAAGATTTTGGGGAAGATATGAAATGCTATTTTTGTATGGAAGATCAACGAATCAATTGTTGAATATTAGCCAATTGTACATTGCATTGCATTACATTACATTATGTTACATCACATTGCAAAATACTTTTAACAGTTTTCAAAGTTTACTACATTGAATTCGGGCGGATTTTTCTCTTCCCTCTCTGATATTAAAGAAATACAGAGATTTGTACAAATGTGGTTGACACTGTATCAGAGACGATACGGATTTATATTATTTCCCTTCTAACGCACTTGATGAAAACACTTCAGAATTGAAAATACAATATAGAATAAGCTTCTTTATACTGCTCAGGCTTAGAGAGACGAATCCCGCAGCTTGTTTTCTTGGCCAGTTTTTCATCTCCCATGCGCTTCGTCTTTATAATGCGCCGGTGTTTATTTTCTTAGCTCAAGTTCTATTTGGCTTGTCTTTCCACCGCATCCACTTTTCACAACATCTCCAACAAATGGGTTTCCAACAGAAACTCAGTTCCGATTTTTAAACGGGGATTCGGGAAAAAAACACTCCATGAACAAATAAATATTGGATTTTTTTTTGAAGGTGGTGAGAGCACTTTTGCGTACTCCTCTCCGATCTTTTAAATTTCTTACGCTTCCAAAATCATCTGCATCGTCAGGTTTTCACGCCAGTTGAAAATCTTCAAGTTGTCTTGTTTTCTTGTTGACCTAGGCAAGCAAGGTCAAAGGTCATACTGTCTGGGGTGGGTTTTTATCTGGATGAACCGTGATCAAGATTGTATTCATCAGCTGAAGGGGTGGTTTATATGCAAGCCAACGTCAAAGAAAAGAAATTAAAATTTGTCGTAAGAATACAGAATTTTTAATAGATTTATGAGTTATTTTACTTGAACACTCTTCTCTAAAGTTTTCAAAGTTTCGACGATTTCACTTTTTAAAGCTTTCGCTCGAACAAATCTTTCAACCCGTTGAAGTTTTCAAAATAATGTAAAGAACCATTTCTCGTTATTCCCGTGAGTATTTAAATTTTTTATCAAACGCTTTGCATTTACTGATATAAACCCACTGGACTGTTTACGTATCAGCAATTTACCTCATTTTGAAAATACAGAACAAGCTCAGCAGTAAGTGTCTTTGTATGTACCTCCCCATGTGCCCTTTGGGGGTATCTCGAGTGACAAGCAAAAGCAAACACGTTTTACAGCGTCGTCTAGTATCAACAACTTCAACTATACAAGTGGGTTTACCTTTAATTCCAACTATAATATCAACGGTTCAAATATTTTCACTCCTATGTGGTTGGGTTGACTTGCTAAATTAAAACCAGCAGATCAAAACAGAAACAGAGTCATGACAAATCTGTTGAAAATTTCACTTTGATGTTGCTAAATTCTGTCACAGCATGCTCTTCTTTGTTCCTTCATGATTCTATCTTTTGCCACTCAAACATTCGAATTTCTATATGGAATCCAATTATTCAAGTCTTAAATACGAAAAGGTAGCGATCTATTATTCTGTAACTACCACGATCGCAGTCACGTATCTCTCCCAGCGTGCATCTTTCTACCTACCTGTATTCTTATTCGCCGTTTAAAGCGTCAAATCGATATTATATCTTCTCGCTTCTCTCTGAATACACCTTCATTATTTTCTAAATCTTTACGAGAATCTTTGAAAATGAGAAAAGTTTTTAACACGTGTTGGGAAGCTCGCACCAACAAGTTTCTATTTAGATTTTTTTCTCTCTCTGCTTCTTCAAAAAAAGCCTTTACACAGGGATGACGGCTGAAGCTTCTTTCCTTTTCTTCTGTTTTTTTCAAAGGCAACACTTTTCAATCCACATCTCCTGAAAGATTGCTTTGCAACACAGCAACTCGTGATCAAGATTCACACTGGAGATTCTCCTTAAGCTCGTTTTATATTTCCAAAAACAGATGGGTATTCATGAAGAAAGTTGCGTAATGGAAACGTTTAGAATTCTGGAAAATATCACATATCAAAGACATTTTTAGTTATGAACAAGGAATTGTAAATGTAAGTACATCTTGCTCAATACCGAAGAAATAAGTCCATGACAAAATCTTGCTATACAAATGAATAAGTCTGGTGAAATAAGTCCATGCATATCTTGCTATGATGAATAAGTCCATGTTTATCTTTCTATGAGGAATAAGTCCATGATCTTGTTATTACATGAGGAATAATTCCATGATCTTGCTATACACGAGGAATAAGTCTATGATCTTGTTATACATGAGGAATAAGTCCATGATCTTGTTATACTGGAGAAATAAGTTTATGAATATCTTGCTATGAAGAATAAGTCCATGATCTAGTTTTACATGAGGAATAAGTCCACGATCTTGTTTTACATGAAGAATAAGTCCATGATCTTGTTTTACATGAGGAATAAGTTCACGATCTTGTTATACATTAGGAATAAGTCCATGAATATCTTGCTATGAAGAATAAGTCCATGATCTTGTTTTACATGAGGAATAAGTCTATGATCTTGTTATACATTAGGAATAAGTCCATGATCTTGTTTTACATGAGGAATAAGTCCAAGATCTTGTTATACATTAGGAATAAGTCCATGATCTTGTTTTACATGAGGAATAAGTCCAAGATCTTGTTATACATTAGGAATAAGTCCATGAATATCTTGCGCTTAAATTGCAGCAATAACTCCCTTTGAATGCAAATATTATAAACTTTTGGGAACATAAAACTATACTGAATTGAATCATATTTTTATTAACTAAAATTAATTCAACATGTTTCCATCATAATATAAATTTGTTAAAAAACGATTCCTCTTGCTACAGAAAAATATCGATTTCATAATAATCTTGCAAATTTCCCGATCTAATAATGTCGTATACACAAGTGATCTTCCTTCACTCAACCCTGGAGCGTGTAAAAGTGTGGTCTCTCTCTCTCAGACAAAGCTAACATGAACAAGCGCAGTGTCGATACATAATGGATGGTATTCAATAAGTCAGGTGTTGCAAGGAGCGACGGTGTGTATTTGAAAGCAACCGGCCGGCCAGGGCGAACTCTTTGAGAGGCAAACGCCGACCAAGAGAGAGACTTTTCTCACGGGTCATGACACAAGAAAGTCAAGAATTGTGGAGGGAAATGAAAGGAAACCCGAGGGGTGGTCGCCCTCTCTAGCGGCGTTGACTTTCATGTGTAGGTGACATTAGTGAGAACGTTTTCATAATGGAAAGACCTGTGCGAAGAATTGTAAAAACATCCCAAGAAGCACCTGTACATTTTACCGGTGCTAAAATATGACAATATTAATAGTAAAGATACGCCATTTTGATAATTGAAACTACATGAAATGTGACGTGTTTAGCAGAAAATTTTATCAAAATTGTCAGAAACTTTTCTAAATGTACTCTAGAAAAATATACCTGGAAATTTTGAATACAAAACCATGCTAAAAGATGTTTACACCATGATCCAAAACTTACATCAAATTAACTAAATATAATATGTATGTACCCTTGGCCAAACAAAACTTGAACGTTCAATGATAGACTGATAAATGTAAGATCGCACCATCAGAATTGTCAGCTTCTAAGCGATCTCATTGTCTCACTCTAGTAGGTGCAGACCTCACATTTCAATGATAATAACAAGCTTGATTGGTTATGGGACATCACCAGCAGTCATTCAAATTTGTTCAACGATCAATTTTTGTTTTGCCGAGTGTACGTTTTAAACGTCATGTGATTACTTAAAATACCTGCAGATAAAATTGAGAACACTCTAGACGTATATATTATGTGCGGTTACACTGTAAAAGTGTTGTTATTGTGCTAAAGCACCGTGCTCCTCCATTTGCGCGAATAAAGTTTGATTTGATATCCGTGTCTGAGGTTTGCGCCATGTCTGATGTGATGTCTGTCTGCTTGCAGGTGATAGATGCCGAGTACCACAGCAATCCTGTGATTCCTTCAATAGCGGTAATAGTCGTGTGCTCCGTGCTGCTGCTTGCCATGGTGCTCATAGCGACCGTTCTAGTCTGGAAGTGAGTACCTACCTTTACCTTGAGTGAGAACATTATCAATGTCACCTGGAAGAAATAATACTCACTTGATTTTATGATTCCGAGTTTGTTTTGTACGTGTCATCATGTCATTGTTGCCATGATCTTGATTGCAGATTATGGTTCTTTGCTCTTTTGGGGAGATTTGATAGTTTTAATGAATTACTCGCATTACAATAATTCATCGATTAACCTAAATTTATAAGTTACATCTGACCCGTCAACGTGCCAACATAAAGTCCGTCCTCAGGGGAAAACTTCGATTTTTTGAATTGCTGATATCATAACAAATGAAATTCGCAAGCTATGATTACGATTGTTAAAACTGTGAACATGAAAAATATATTTAAATAGTAAAATTCGTTTAAGCATCTCACAAAATGTTCAGTAGATGTCAAAAATTATGTTTTGTGCGGCTTTGTGTATTTTTATAAGAAACTACAACATGATATTTTAACATCTAATGATGAGTTCGGGACAAATCAAAAAGTGTTTGAACTCGAGAACTTAATTCACTCAATGAATGAATTAAAATCATGTGTTGAACTATATAGTCGTTTCGCAGCCACATCTACATACATGAGTTTCCTATTTTTGAAAATAAGTTAAAACATCCAGAATCTCGTTACCTCCACAAAACCAATAATTTACATTCCTTCATACGAGTTTCAGCGCTAACAATCTCTTCTCGAAACTTCGCTTCGAATTGATATTCCAGATTCGTAACCCTTGCTTTTACCTGTCAGCAAATGTATACAATTTTATTAATAAATAAACAAACGAACACGAAACTGCATCACAAGAAATCAATTACACCTGTACCATGACAGCTTAATTAACTCGATGTATATACGCGATGCCTTTGATAGTTAGTTACCCACGGAGCCGGCGAGGCTGGCAGCAACAGTTGTTCTTGCTAGCTTGATTGAACTAAAAGCCGCGGGAAACCGACAGTTCAATGTGAATGTCGAAACGTTCGAAAACGTTTCAAACTTTCGAACATTTCCCCCCACCTACTAGTTCCGATTTCAACCGTTCCATCCGCCCGTGTATAGGCAGTGGAGCGCTGCCTGTCGGGGAACAAACATGGCTTCACAGCACTTACTTAATTACGACTAAATACTCGTTTTAGGAAAGTTTTGCGGGTGGGTGGCTGAGGGGGGGGGGGGGGGGGGCGAAGACGAAGTTTGAGACGGTTGTTTCGTGTGGAACACTGTCTGAATGTTGAACGGAGTCTTGCCACTTTGCCGAACTGCTATAATATTAGCTGCGGGCTTTTATTATACCTACCCCTTGTAGAGTTATACTTTGTCTTGCCATTTGATCGGAGCAATCTGGCAGACATCAAATAGTTATTGGTTGCCATCAATTGTAATTAATTCACAAAGAGATTCAAACACTTGTGATGGTTGAAAGTAAGATGTAACATTATATCAGGTGTACTTAGACACATTCATTTGTGTTTAGGTATAAGGAATTAAATATGCCAATTAATCGATGCTATCTTTAAAATATATTAAATTCAGGTAACAATTGCCTTAGGTAAGTCACACAAGTATTTTCTGCATCGTCATCCTCCTTTCTTCAACAATTTCTGACTCTTTCTAATTCGTGAAATTTTTATGAAATATTTGCTAAATATCGTCATACTTATAATGGGAAAAATAGTTTACTGTTCAATTTTATGAGACGACATAATAAAATAATAGACGGAAAATGTAAAAAAAAAAATGTAGACGGAATGGTGCAAGAAATAAGTTAAGAAGTTGTAGCACAGTTGTAGCTTCATATTACGCTCAATTTGAATGGCTCAAAATTTTTCACAAAATTTAGCAAATAGTCACAAGAATAATAATTACCCCTGGAGTATCTTGCACACAAACAACTTGTAGAATAGGGAAGTACCCATTTTCGAATAGTCACCCCTTGATACCGACACCGCACGACTGTGGTTTTCCAATCACTGATGATACATATTAAACCGATCTTCTTACCCTTCCGTGTCGGTTTTAGCGGTGCTTGAGGTTAGACTTACGTGAGACTAAGATTTTATCTTCATGCCAGGCGGGATAATTGCACCCCACATAATCATAATTATTTTATAATCACAGTACTTTCAGACATTTCACAATTGTCCAACACAAACAATAGCTGCATGTGGATTTATATTTCCATAATGGAAACAATAAAAAAGTCGATTTAATATATTAGCTTTGCGCTAATATATTCCATATATAAAACAGATGTTTTGATGTTTGTACAAATAACTATGTGCTGCACAATGCAATAATAATAATGGCGGTCACAAGAGAATATCTGTGTGTTTTGGAGCCAAGGAATTAATTACTTGTTGGTACACAGAACAGAGTATAGAATGAACGCTTCGTTAAAACCACTGCTCTACTCTTTTAATTCCCACAAGTGCAGACCGCAGCCGAGCCACCGGACACGGTCCTGCATTGACACGGTCCTGCGATACGCTGTCCTGCGATAGGCTGTCCTGCATTGACACGGTCCTGCGATAGGCTGTCCTGCGACAGGCTGTCCTGCGATAGGCTGTCCTGCGACAGGCTGTCCTGCGATAGGCTGTCCTGCGATAGGCTGTCCTGCGACAGGCTGTCCTGCGATAGGCTGTCCTGCGATAGGCTGTCCTGCGACAGGCTGTCCTGCGATAGGCTGTCCTGCGATACGCTGTCCTGCAATTGATACCAAACGCAATCTGTTTGCACAGAGTCCACTTTTTAACATTATTTACATATTTAATTAGAGTACCTATTCCTTGCGAGATTAGTAAAATGTAATTGATTTAGTTATGGCGAGTACCTCTGTAATTCCATAATGTCCCATTCTGACAGCTAAGTTACCTTTTCATTGATTTAGAAACTTCTCAACTCCACCGCAGCACCAAAAAGCGTTCGACTCGTCCCCGCCACATCTCTCTGCAACCCTCCTAGTCCATGACGCAACCGGAGTGTGTGTGCATTCGTCAGCAGAATTCATTCGACAACATTTACTTTTCCTATTCGCTCGCGCGCGAATTACTGATTGCAATTATCCTTCCATACAAAGTCCACTTCACGTTCGAGCGCTCTTCGATCGGATTAACAAAAGGCCTATCCTCGGATGCAAGTGACAAGTATGAAGTGAATTGGATTCCGAGTCGAAATGAACCTGCATGATGTTCACAAGTAGTGTGGATAATACCTCAACCACATGCGCAGTGATCGCCCGATGCGCGGTAGAATTTCAAGTGTGCGACTTCGAATGGTTTTCATTGCGGATAGGTTTTCAGTAATCGGAACTTGTGATAAATACTCGTATATCAAATGAATATACTCTCAATACAGGAATAATGGTGAAATGTATTGTGCTTTTGATGATCAGTTTAATCGTACATCCATTGAAGTCCAATGGATGCCATTTTTCTCTTCCGCTATATTTTAAAAAGCTTTAATGTGCACTTGAAAGTCATGACTTATAAAATGAAAATACTCATACTCTACTCTGTTCAGATTAGTTTAAAAGGAACACAAAGCATAAAAAAAGTTTAGAGAGTTATTTCATTTTTCTCATAAGCACAATGTCTCTATTCCTACATCTTTTGGTACTTGACGGTAAAATTTTTGCCATGATTCTTAAGTAAATGCCGATACACTTTCATTTTAAAAAGCGAATATTTAAAAAAGCAATGAAGTTTACCAGTCTAACTACCCGGTTCCAACCCAAAAATCACTTTGTACTTGATCCAGAGATTGTGTTCTACCTCCATGTGAGAGGCATCCCATTATGTCTGCTCTTTGTGTGATTGAATACTCGTCATAAACAGAGGTCCTGATAATAGAGCGTGTATGATCCTTGTATTGAATAGCGACATCCACCGCAGCTCTGTAGGGACATGTGGGGGCAAACATCAATCGAAACACATTCCGATGCATGAACAATGCCGTGCTATCGAGGGAGACAAATGTTCATTTCACAAAACAATTTCACAATTAGTTGATCAACATTTTACTGGTATTGCCGCTGAACCACTGAATTAAATATAGAGAGAAGTATACGCGCTAATGACCGCTTTCAATTAAATTATCTGAGCGAAAATAGATATGATGTGAATGAACCTAAACGAGGTGCCGGGTCAGTTAAACGATTGCTGAAATATCCATAAAGTTTATTACAAAATTTAAAAAAGTATTCTTAATTTTATCTTGTGTGGGCTTACAAATTTTATAAACCTACTCTCACTAAATTGTCCCGAGTTTTAACTTGAATTGCGATGGTTGCTGACATTAACGACGGGGTTGAGGAAGAGATTGACATAATTAAGTGCGGCGATGCTGGAGCGTGGTCACGGGATATTGCTGGACCAAGTGGTTATTCGCCAGAGATCGTTTAGTCTTCTCTCCTCGCGCCGCAGCGCCAGTTCACACACTGCCCACGCGGACAAAACTCAAACTCACGCGAACAAAAGAACATGCATTCTTAAACCTCGACCGCGAGGCGAGAATGTTCAAGTAATGAAGAAACATACTTGAAGAAGTTCCTTTCTTTCTTTTCTTTGCCCTTTCTTTCTTTTCAATTTCGAAAACACTTGTCTCAAAGGGAACAAAGTATCCTCTCTTCCATTTGCTTCTCGTGGCCTGTCTGATATGGAGCCATGGTCTTTATGCTCATAATGACATGCCTCATTCTTTTCATCGATGAGCTTCTTTTTTCACGCTCTCTTGCTGACAACGCTCCACTGTGTTGCATGATCATGCGAATCGCGTCAACCAATCACCGTCCGATTTGATGCAACATTTCACTCGATAACTTCCAGCTAGATACCACATTTGAAAGTAAGAGTAATTGTTTTGAAAAGTTTACTCTCTATTGTTTGATCTTTTTGCAATAAAAAATGTTACGAAAGATCCAAGTCAAAAGCAAAACAAACATCATGACAAGTAATTGATAATCTTTTGGTGTATTTCTTCAGTATTTGCTTTCTTGAATACAATAAGAATGATTCTTTGGAGAATACTTCTGACTCTCAAAACGTGCAGCGTATTTTATAAAATATGAAATCCATCAAAGCCCTCTTGTCATTTATCATCTTATATGTCACTTCAGGGGGTTCTTTTCGTTTGAATGCCCTTCGCAATGCCAAATACTGGTTATTTTTCATAAAAAGACACTCTCCTGAAAGGGATGTTTCGTGATCAGACAGTATTTCAATGGGGGAGTCGAATCCTCTCCCGTAAACCACGGACCAAACTTGAAGTTGGTAGTCCAAAAGGGGTACATAATATAACAATAAAGAAGCTGTCGAGTCATCCTCGATGTAAGGATATAGATGTCGGTACAATAGCACCTATTGATTAATTCTCGTGTAATGTGTGTTGTATGACGCCATGACAGTCGGAGAGGTGCGCATGCGCAACAATAGACCGACGATGATGTGCAAGTTACACCAACAGGGGCCGCGCGCCTCATGATACGGCGTGCCGCAGGGTGCCGTCTTAGGGCCAGTCTTGGTTCAACTGTCAATAGCGATCACTACAATGGTGTAATGAGATTTGAACAGGGATGATTGACGTGGTACACGACGATGGGAGATTTTATATCCGGGACACGGAGGATAGGAAATTAAGAACACGCCCGATTCTTAATAGGTTTGCCTTTTCTAGGTAGAGGGTTGTTATCTTGTATTGTGTTTGTTGTACATCTATAACAGGTGATATTCTGTATGCACTTTTTAGTCTCATAGAAAAGGATAACCGATCAAGGATCAGTAAGTCTTGGAATAATACATCGTATTAGTTTACTATCATGATTGGCCACTATCAATATTTGTGTTGATCAAAATTCTTTGTCAGGCATGACGAATAATAATTAGGTACAACTACAACGTTTACACAATTGCTGTACATAACTTTATTATACTGGCGTCAAGAAAATAGGGAATGCATTTGATTTGAAACAAATTTACCACCACACACTTTTAAATTTGTGATCATCATGAAACAGTGTGACAACTCGGTCTATAAACCACATCACGGAAAAGCAATTCCACGTCAGTTTTACCCCAAGTCGTATAACATACTGTCCAAAACCGAATTAGCGTATTTACTGACTATATCTTACATATAAATAACACATTTGCGTAGGATGCGAGCGTCAATGTTTGTTTCCACAAGCGTTTATGACTCGGGTATATTTTAACAACTCTATCCATCTAAATCCATGATGTTTTGAGCCTCGCCTGGGGCCTTTACATCGGATCAAAACACACATCACATGACTCTGGTCTGCGTGTCATCCACATCTGTCTAATGCCGTACCAAATCATCAAGACAATGCCTCGACATGCTTAATTAATAGCTACGTAATGAACAGTGGGATATGGAGAACTGCAGGGAAAATAGCGTGTTACTTTTGTATTATGAAGCGAAACAGCTGGTGCTTTTCTTTAAGCAAGATGACCATGGGGTTAATAATACCATGGTCTTTTTAAATAGAATTCAGGAAACAAAAGGGAACTAAGTGTTATTTTTTATGTGTTTCTTTCGTGTCTGAAACCTTTTTTCATCGTTTGGATTTCCGTTGTGAATGTTATGAATGAAAATAAAACCGAGAGATATACTATAGTATGATATTTACATAGGTGCTGAGAATGAAAATATCCTACGCTTTGATGTGAGGTAAATAACGTGTGTGAGAGAGGTGATTGTTTTAGGGGTTCATAAGCGCTTGTGTTTAAACGTTGGCGGTGTGTTTAAAAGCTGCCATATGGTTGTTGCTTTGATATTAGGTTTTGTTGCCAAGGTATTCGAGGAGCTAAACAGTCTCGTTTTCACAAGTTTTAGCGGCGCGATTCAGAAGCTCAGCGGGAGTTGGCAGGAAGGATTAGACTTGAACTTTCAGTCGTTGTTGAGTTGATGTTGGCACCGAGTTTGGTGGAGGCGCCGTGTCAGTGGAGGCGTCGTGTAAGTGGAGGCGCCACATTAGTGAGGCGCCGGTCTTAAAACGTTCTAAACTTTCATAGAAACTAGAAACAAAAATGTAAATTTTTTATTATATAGCAATCATCAATCTAGTTTGTTGAAACTTTAATCATTTTAATTTTATGTCTTTAATTTTAAAAAAAGTGTTACACTTTGTAGCTACACTGACCGATTTTCTGAATAGCCTTGCTTCTAATTATACTACACTGATATGCCATCTGCAAAATAATATCCTTGTTTGATGAGTTAATTAAAATATTTTCGACAAAAAAAATTAAGCCCCAAAAAAACATTTCAGACGATCGCATGTTTCACCCGCTAAAAATATTTAATACAGATTATAAATAATTTAAAACGACATAAAAAGTTACAGTATTTTCAAAAATCATGGCACACGGACGGATCGGGAATATGAAATCGCCATAAATAATTCATCACATAAAACCACTCGGGTTTTTATTACCAGGTCTACCTCTGTACACCGAAGTGTGTCAATTATTTCGGCGCTCGCTATTATTCCTCCAGTGTTTGTGGCAAATTGTTGTTGTTTGCATGTGTCGGCCGCTGGATGGAGCTAGATGCATGCAAATATAGAAATTAGCGGGCTGCTCCGGGCGGCGCTGTAATTCATCTCGATGTCGGTGCATAACGAGATCGCGCGCCACCCGGGACCAGCGGAAATGCGAAATATTGCTGCTTTTACTCGTGTCATCGCTGGCCATTGGGCCCGATTCCAGAGATACATTTTTATACATCTGTAGCGAGGGAGAGGAAATACAATTGAGATTGCATTTTTAATATAAATGTTGTTTTTGTCACCACATTTTAATTGCAAAAATATATAATTTGATGAATTCATGTTTTAATTCCATCACAAATGATTTACGATTCTGCGCCCTATAAACAGAGAGGCTTAAGTCCATTATTTCGATTTTTAATTGCACACTTTTGGAATAATGTAATGATCTATCAAATTCAAATTTATTGAGTCAACAAATACAGTTATATTGAAGCATGATTGAAGTACCTATTATCTGACACAATGACTCATGTCACCATTACAAATATGATTGAATGAAGGCAGAATTACTGTGAACTCACCTCAAGAATCATTGAAATTGACTTCCAACTCCCAATTGATGAGAAATCTTGACAGAAGTCTTACATGAGAGCAAGAGTATTTTTCGACGCAATGGAACGCCAAACCTTCCCTATACTTAGAACATTAATCCATTACGACATTTTAAATCTTACACCTGGTTATAAAAATATTTATTGTATGATCGCGATGACAGTGTCAGTGAATGAATTGTAAACTGAGCAGCAATTATGTTCGAGACTTGGCATCGACCCTCATCAACTGGATATTAGCCACGATTCCGAGTTCTGAACTGTCTGCAGCTGCCAAGAGTCATCAGAGCATCCTAGATGAACACTCGCAGCCTCTTGGTACTCATTGTCTACCTGAGACGCGTTTGTTCTCACAAGACTCCTGTTTCCTTCGATAGAGATTTATCCTCTTCGATCACTTCACGCTTTTCCGAGAAAGAATATCTGTGGTTTTAACCCAACCTTTATTTCTGGGCAAGTCTGAAAGAGGTGTTGTTTAAATTAAGTTTTTGAATGATGACGTTCGTAATTGCTATTGTGTAAAAGATGAATTGCAGTTTCGAAAGGAGATTAAGTAACACCAAAAAATTATGATTCAATATTTAATTCTGGCTTTCCTTTTTTTACACCCACTTCAATATCGTATTGTTATATCAATTTTTCTCGACCTGAACCTCGGAGGTCCCGGGTTCGCTTCCAGCGACGAAACCACTTTCTTGACAGAATTTCTCGTTTCATTCCAAAGACAAGTGATGGGACGGTTCCCTACTAACAATCCGTGACCGCATCATTCCCAGCATCCACACTTATTCTTTATCGTCATTATCACTCATGTCACTGTCCGTTAGCATAATTACAGAACAGTGCAACGTTATAAATACCATTGAAAAAAAACTTTTGGGAAGGTACTCGGCACAACAAAAATTGATCGGGGAACAAATTTGAATGACTGCTGGTCATGTTCCATACCGATCAATAGTACTTGTTATTATCATTGAAATGTGAGGTCACCTACTAGAGTGAGACAATGAGATCGCTTGGACTGACTTCTGATGGTGCGATCTAACATGTTTAAGTCAAGCAGATTTATTGAACGACCAATTTTAGTTGTGCCAAGTGTTCTATCGACTTCTTACAGCCGTTTATCCAGCCTGTAACCATGATTTTAAAGAGGATAGCTTAAATGAAATCTCCAACTTAAACATGATTGTATACCTCTAGTACTTCGCACTTGCATGTGGTTGATGCTACGGTGTAAAGTGTCAGCTTCTGGTCTACAATGACGTCGGGACTCTGCTAATGGACGGTTTGGTTCTTAGCAGTGCTGAGCAAACAAGCCGCGCTCAAGTCACTCTGTTGACCGACCCCAGGACGGTAAACATCGTACCCTCCGCCATATTGGAAGACACTCGTTGTCTCTTCAACGTCACATTGCTTTCTTTCGCTCGGTTTCTGTGTCCCGACAACAATTTGAGTTAAAATTTGCGCACAGAACTTGCTAATTAAAACCATTTAAAACGTTTTTACTTGTTATATAATTTTTCAGATTAAAATCAATATATTATTTCACAGATTTGTGTACTCTAAGGCCTTGTATTATTACGTATTTCAAGATAATCTTACTTCTCAATAACTTAACTGCCTTACGGAGAGCTATTTGGCTCAGGTAGTCAAGGTCCCTGGTTCGACTCCAGCGACCTCCTTCCTACTGTCTTTGTGTTTTAAATCAGCTGAGAGGCAAATGATGGGAAGGTTCCCCACTAATATACCGCGACCACATTCTCCCCACCGTCCAATCATCCTCATCATTCAATCGTCACCATTAGCCAAGTTGCAGGTCTGTACGACGTTAAACCAACACGACAAAAACAGCTGTCAACATCGTGGATTTCCTAGTAGTTACTCAAACGATTCCAATAAAAAGTTTAATCAATTAACTACGTAATAGGTAGTAATTGCAATATCTAGGAATCAGTTAGGAGCAGTCGTGTGGGTGACAAAGCCCGAAGCATTGCGACATTCTGTCCTGGCTCTATAGTTGTTCCATCGCGTATTCAGCTTGATTTCCAGTGGGGGGGGGGGGGGGGGGGGGGGGGTGTTAATTAAGACGAAGATCATTATTGCTGGAACGAACCCCCCCCCCCCCCCACATTCATCGAATCAATGTCTCATCAGTTCGCATGTAGAATATAGAATATGGCGCGACGCATTCTATACACAAGTAGTCAAGCGAGAGATTATAATTGACAAAATGGACGCCTCTTCACTGCGAGGGAATTTAGAGAATTACTCGCATCATCTGTTGTTTCGTTCACAATTGGAGTTTTGATTACTATACGTTGCGAACGGTTTTAATTGGACGATAGGTTCTACTGGTGAATGAGTTTGAAAGAGCTGTTTTTCAAGTATGGTATTAGATGGAGCAAACTAGAAATTTTGTGTCATCAATTTTCTTTCCTAGAATGCGTATTGACAATGGAAATGGTGGGCGTGTTGGATTTCATTGCTGGTGTGTAATTATGTATGCGGTGGATTGATAGAGGATATTTCCCTCAATGCGGTTATTAAAAGAAGATTAAAGTGTGTATTCTGTTCCCCACAGAGCAGACAAGTTCTGGGTTTTGTTGACGATACTTCAAAGACGAATAGAAGCGGTTGGGGTGTTTTAATTATTATTGAACAATGTCAACAATAATTATATAATTAAATGGGAGCCATAAACTAATCTAGAAAATTATAGGACTTCTCAAAATTGTAAACAAATGAGTAAATTGGTCCAAAAATTAAACTCCAAATAGTCTGTATTCATTGTAAATTTTCTTTTACGTTCCAGAAAATATGTATAGTAGTATAGTTTGTGTGGCAAATATAGCCAGAATAACCTTTTTTGAGTGGCATTTCTTCCGTATCATAAATTGACTGTGGCTTTCAGTTATGTTATCAGAACGAAATTGCATTTATTTATTTACTTATAACACTTGCAAGGATTTTTTTCTCACAAAGCTTCATACATTTTATTACGCATCCGCCAAATATTTCACCTGACAATCTATTTGACCGGAAACTCCATTCTGTTTGAACGCGAAGTTATTTCCAACTAAGATACACCACTGGCAAATACATCTGCTAGGCCCTGGCGAGAAGTGTGGGAAGCTTCAAATCATGCCTAAATCCTAGCTCTGCGTGACAGGCCAAAGCTGACCGGAAGTGACGTCATCTAGGCGCTGTCATGAACAATTGCTTAACGAGGTCCTCCCAGGATTGAAATTCATTCACTGTTCGAATCACTCGGAATCACTACACACTTCAAGGTGTCTGGAAACAATCCGGGCGCCTTGAAGTGATTCGAAGAGTGAAGTGAAACAAGTATTCATAATACTAATACCTTTTTTATAAGTTGTGTCAGTAACGTTCTGGATTTGAACTCTGCGGTTCCTTGATTTGATTCCAGCAGTTATCCTTTTTGTCTGAGCTTTTTCGTGCTTTCCATCAGTCAAGCGTCAAATGCTGGGAAGATTCCTTAGTTACTAAATAGGTCACGACTGACTTCTTCCCACCGTCGTTCCTTACCTATACTTCATCAATTCATCAACATCATAATCATGTTCAGAACAGAGCGACACTAAACACTAATATTTTATCGGTGACAACAATTAGTAATATTTATAAAAACCAACAGTACTTTGTTTTACCCTGAAAACTAGATTTATGTACATTTAAACTGTTAGTGGAAATCGTTTACATTCACATGTTATCACCCGCTTGAAACTTGGCAACTCTGCTGTAATCTTCAAGAAGGCTCGTATGTTCCACGACGAACAATAATGTCGTCACATACTCTCAGCGCTGTCGAACATTTCCGTTGTGTACACACCCGTTCGCGACGCCATTGTCGAACTGGTGTTCTCCACGAACATCAATGACTTGACTGTTTCCGCAGATAGTTTCCGCTCTTCTGGCAAAACGCCGTCCAATGGTTTCACTTTCATCGCATTATGTAAAGAGGATTGTTTAATGTTGTTAAACTCCTTTAGTTACAACCCTTTTCCGACGAAAGCGTTTGTTGTCAAGTTATCACTGAGTGAGTAGTACAAACAGGATTCAATATATTATCTTGGCATTTTATTGGAGCATATAAACTGAAGAAAACTAAGTTGTCTTATGGTTGTACTTTTAGTGATACTAAACCACAACATTTTATTGCAAATGCAGTTACTCTTGGAATAACACAAGTATTGTGAAAATATAAAAGCACTCTGTCACAGTATTTTTGAGTGTCGGTTTCCGTAGCAGGTGCATAAAACGAATCCAAAATGAGAGTATTTTTATGTTTTTACAGAATAATGGTTTATTTCCAAGTGTATGTCACTTTCTTTGGTCCTCCGATATACCATTGTTTGTTATCAACATAATATTTGATTTATGAGAACCTTCAAAAACACAATATTGGAAATTACTTGAAATCTGTAAGTGCATTTTCTCGATTAGGCGCTGCAAACTTTCTGGATATAAATCGATGTATTTTAGTAATGTGAGTGATTCCTATATTTCTCCTGAGCCCCGAATCACATCTATTCTGAATGTTGCAACAATGTCTGTTCACCGCCTCCATGATCGCAACTAACTTCCTGTTGTCTTCTCGTTGCAGACACAAGAGGAAGATGCAGAACTTCCTGCCGTGCAAGGCGTCGCCGGCGCCGCGATGCGACGTCCCTCTCAACGGCAACGGCGTCATCTACGAGGACCTCACGAACATGCGACCTCGCGCGATGGCCAATCACTGCTCGGCGGGGCAGACGCTGGCGCCGTCCATAGAGGTGGGTTCCGTCATTATATTCTACCTATCTTGGGTTCCCGTCATCTTCTAGTTTATGGAGGGACTCGTTTCGCCGTATTGGATTTATTGAAACATGCACTGCCCCTAATGGAAATGGATGTGCTTACACTTTGATATACACCTCCGAAGTAGACTGTAGCGCCAACTAGAAGGTATAGAAAGGGGTGTGACTGAAATTAGAAAAGTACTTGCAAAGGTATGGCCCGTGTTAAAAGTAGTAAATAATAGTAATGTGGGTTTGGTCAATATACAACTAAAAAATAATCCAATTGAACAATTGTTCTCTCAAACTGAAACTTTCTTGACTTGCACTGCCTAGGTTCCGGGCTCGATTCCCGCAGTCGTCCTGAGGTTGTTTAGTAGTTTCCTCAGTCGTGAGGCAAGATACGGGAAGTTTTCCTATGCCCGGTTTTCACAATGTTCCGATAAAGTTAGCAGTAGGTGGAAACCTGGGCTACAACCAATGAAGCACAAACCATTTAGACCACTAAAGTCCATATTTTTTTTTGGATTAAGTGAACTTTATCTTACTTGTCGGGACAACACAGCCTATACTCCTTCCCACAATCCATCCTATCATCCTCTCCCAATCATAAACATACCTAATCATTCCCTGCGCTATTAGCCTAGTTGCAGAACAGTGCGGCGTTAAACCCCGCTAAAGGAAACAACTTGTCTGAATCCCCCTGTAACTTTGTAAGGTCAAAGTCCGGGGTGTTTTTGTAGTTTTGAGAGTCCGTGTTAATTCTGGTCCAAAGCATATCGAATCGAAAGTAAATCATTAGTTAAACTGCCTTCGTGCCGGATTTATAGCGGGGTAAAAAGCCTGCACAGGACTGATTTTCACTTCAAGAGTCTCCTCTCTTGGATGCACATCTGAAGAAGAAATATCTAGTTATGTGTTGGTCATCGCTTTCTCATGATAGTTTTGTCCAGGATCGTGTACATAAATTACAACTTTATATTGGCCATTCTTTAGCAAATCACATCCTCGTCGTTCGCCGAAGCTAATTATCATTCTTGATGAGCAGATCATTATTTAACAAACAACAAACACAATAAAAAAGAAGCAAACGGGACGTTGAGAAATGAATAACAATCTCCTGAATAATTAGGTACTTGTTTGTTGGGGATTCTCTGAAGAATTCATGTGCCTACAACAGCATCCATCACCTCGAAAACTCACTTCAAACGTCGGCGAAACAACTCGATCTCTTGCTGTGGTACACCGATGTACCACTTCGATGTACCACATCACAGTACACGATGCTTCGATTGTCATGATTGCTAAAATTATTTTACTTTTTTAAACTCACCGTTATAATTTTTGAGTGTTTTGGTTATATATTTTTTTATTATTGACAATTTTCGTCTTATAATTTAGTAAAATTAGGCTCTAGTATTGTGGCAAGTCTTCCACTCCATAACTCAATGAATGAGTAATTTTTGGTGATTTTTAAATTTAGTCCTTCATGTCTGAAATTTAAGTTATTTTTATGATATTTGTCGTGTTTCTATTTTTCCTATGATTTTTTGCTTTCATTACATTTTTATATTTTTGTACAATTTTCTATTTTTCCGAATTTTTTAAAAATGTTAGATTTAAAGTTGGCTACACCTTGTCGAACCATTTCAGGTCGGCATTGGCGATACCAAACCGAGGACCAAAATCTGTTGTTTTATTAAATTCGTCCAGCTTTCTTCCGCAACTCGTCGCGTTTCCAAAGCAAACCGATCCACCGACAAACCTGCTTATTAAACTGTATAATAATCGTAATTCTGACCAACTAATGACCCTCCCCAAACCCTCACCGCAGACGCAGCGGCCCGCGGCTGTACCACTCTCTTTGTACTCGATCTCGCCTCTTTCGGCTATATCATTAGGCCGTTATCGACCGTGGGGATGCGAACCCGGGCCTCTCAATTACAGAAACTGCCTTGTTAAACTTGTATTAAACCGGCGAAACAGATGCCGACTTTGTTTTCAACAGCATTGGGAACTCACCCCGGGGCTATCGCAAGATCTGGCGCGAATCGTCGGGGATGAGTTCATTAGGAGTTGGCTGCGTGGTTAGCGCATCGCATGTCATTTGGGAGCTCCGGAGTCAGCGAGCTGATTATTTAGGGCACGAGGGACCCGGGTTCGATT
Source organism: Leuctra nigra (assembly GCA_934045905.1). Lineage (NCBI taxonomy): Eukaryota > Metazoa > Arthropoda > Insecta > Plecoptera > Leuctridae > Leuctra > Leuctra nigra. The sequence goes on along the minus strand of OW203762.1, from coordinate 7,488,220 downwards.
CCGGGCTCGGATTATATTTCCCGTGGTTGCAAAAGTGACCCTTATTGCTGCAAAATATTTGCCACCGTACATCAACTGAAAATCATCTTCCCAATCTCGTTAGAAAAACCGTATAACTTAATTCCAAACATCTTCGAAAATATAATTTTTTATAATTCAATCATTCGAAATGTGTGCAATTATCTAAAAGAGTTGCTTAAAAACTCAGTGTAACGCGTTGATGAGCGAGCACCTGTATAAATACAAGTATAATTTGATATTAAAACCTCTGAAATCGTATTCGTATTTTCACCACAATTTTAAAAACAGCAGGCAGCTCTTTTCATTTGCGTACATAATACGAAATGAATATCATTCAACGCTATTTCAATGCAATTTCCTGAAAATTGTGCGAGTGTAGGGGGGGGGGGGGGGGGGGGGGGGGGTTGAATTAGAAGGTATTTGTTTTCCGGTGATGACGTTACAGTTTACTCCCCCCCCCCCCTTGCATTGTGGGAATTACTAGGAAAACGCTCAGTGTAACGCGTTGATGAGCGAGCACGGACACGCGCAACACCTCGAACCGAAATTATGTCTATCGAAAATATCATTAAAAGCCAATAATTCTTGAAATTCGTCAGACTTGTAGGTATAAAAATCTTCAATTATTCCTAAAGTATTAGTCCCAATAACCATGCAAAGTTTTAGGTTGATTGATTGAACCTTTATGATTAGAATGTTCCTTGTTATATTCAAAAATCATAGGATCTATTTAAAAAAATATACCTGGGACCACTCATGTGATATAAGTGTGTGTACTTACACAGTATTAGACGATCTTTTGAACCGTCATATCAGTTTCATACGTTTGAAAGTTTCTGCTCTAACTACCTTGGAACTATAAAGAGTCGAAGTAGCCGTGATCAACATTTTTGAGCAATTTGACAGCCAACACGCAAAATATCCGTAGAATGTCAATAACTTTTGGATTTAAACACAGATAAGTCTGAAAATTGTCAAAAATACAGATAATGTTGGTCTTAATGACCATGCAAAGTTTTAAGTTGATCGGTCATACGGTTCTAGTTTAAATTTCAAAAATCATATGAAAGATTTTTTTAAATTTTTACCCATGGGAGGATTTGGCTGAAACTTTGTATGATTGGGTACAATGTTGGTCGTAATGACTTGTCAAAATTTCAAATTGATCGCAACAACCAATCGAAAGATAATTTTTTTAAAATTTGAACCAATCACATGAGCCCATTCAAAAACGATCCCAGGGACCGCATAGATTACGTTAGCATATGTGCAAAATTTCAGATCGATTGATTGTGCCGTTTGACCTGGGCTGTGAACACAAAAAAACAAAAAAAAAAACAAAAAAAAAAACAAACACACAGAGAAAGTGCCGTAAGAGTACCGTGGTGACGCTCGCTACGCTCGCTCAATTAATAAACTGGGGCTCGATGGTCAACAATGAGTTGGCGGTTGCTATGGCAACACACAATGTAAATATCATGCACATGGCACTTCAACCCTCGTCAACCCTGCGCTAGTTAATTCAGTTTCAATCATACCAAGCCACCTTCAACTGCTTCAATTAAACTTTTAGAAATGTTATTAAATTGAATTTTCCTCCGCATTATAATCTTGATTTTATTTAGGGGGTGTGACTGAGCAAATTAAAGTTTGTCAATTATTGTGACATTGTGTTGAAGAAGAATAACTGAAGGGGGAAGCTGTGCCGCAAATATTGATTCTCATTGCCCTTGGAATCACGGGGAACCATAATCAGTATAGCCTGTTAACAGTTAGAACCTGGAACCTCTCAAAGGTAATTAAGTGATGATGATGGCCCACAAAAAGAATGTCAGGTAGTGTGGGTCCTAGGGGTAGAAATCACGTTTTGACATGATAGCTCATTCACGAACTTCTTCTGTTTTCAGCAATGCAAAAAAATATGTGTTTTTCCCCGAGGACGGACATGATGTTGGCACGTTGACGGGTCAGATTTAACTTATAAATCAATGTATATTTGTAATGTGAGTGATTCAACGGAGCCCACAAATTCCCAGGTAACAATTAACACTATCAAATACCAATATATTGACAAAAAAAGATCGCAATCACAGCTATTCTGAATGGTGCCTTCAAGATGGTGGCACGAATCAGGTGAAATAATCGAAATAGTGCAACTGCATCGTATAAAACTTTTCTTTGGGTTCTCTCTTCAGAACTCTTCTTCTTTCACTCTTCTTTCCTCCCGCTTTGAAGAGCGCCTGTGTCGCCATCTATCCGCAACAGAGTCGAACTAGCCGCGATACATTGTGGTCTAATGTCCGCAAAAACACGCGGAAATCCTCCAGAAAAATCCGCCCCCGCCGATGTGAGGTTACATTTCGTGCGGTCTGGGGGGGGGGGGGAGGGGGGGGGGTAATATTTGAGCCGGCCTGGCAGCCTCGTTACCAATTAACTAACGAACATGTAAAGTTGCGCCTATATATACCATGAGCCCGCATTCTAGGCTGGGAATAGTGGCGTAATTTCCAATCCTCTGCGTCCTGGCCAATCGTGAACCACCAAGTCCCCCATTCGCCATGTCCAAGTCACTCGACAAATATTGTCCATAACATCAATAAAATATTATTTTTCAGCTGCGAATTCTTGAGAATTAAAAAAATTGTCCTGACCTCGACGAACAAAAAAATGTGATAAATCGTCCAGGAGGCCTATTCTAGAACGTTTTCCCAATTCCATTCTGATGGAATCCGGCTCACCGCCACAAGGATTAACATTGATTGCATGGAATCGAATTCCATCAGAATTGGGGATTTAAAAGATCTAGAATAGGGCCCAGGAATCTTTGCGAAATCTGAATCAAGCGAGAGTTCAAGAACATCCCAATAGCAGCTAACATCAAACAAAGTACATAAAAACATTGTATAATAAATACGTGTTTTTAAAATCAAAATACGTGTTTTTAAAATCATCATTTTTGATGATTTTGATGATTTTTCATCTTCTAATTTTCATTGATTCGACTTTCGGTTGAACGCTGATTGCCCACTAGATGCTAAGCAAGGTTCTACAAGGGCTGTCGTGACTCGATTCAACTAACTCGTATGCAAAACAGTCGGTTCTTGAGTGACCGAGCGAAGCGATAAATATAATTCGACTTAATTTAGGAATAATCTATGGTTTTTGCGTGCCCTGCTCAAGTAAAATTACGAAACCTATCATTTTCTTTCTTGACTGACGTGTTTCCGTAATCTTTTATTATAGTTTGTGTATTTTAGCGAAATTGATTTGATTGCTTCATATCATATTTAATATCACGAATCAACTGATAAAAAATCCGTTCGCTAACAACATCCTCCCCTTGTTTACCTCTGACCTATGTTTTCAACGACCTACCAAATGACTGCACTTGGTTTATTTACCCAAGCATTAGTGGACATTTTGACAGTAGATTGAAAACACGAATTGTTCGCGTTATAACAATAACACTCCAACTGGGGGCCTGACAGTTATTTACGCCATTCATAAAACTGTCCACCGATTATACGTCAAATGACGGACATTTAACTCATCCAATGGTGAAATAATTCATTAATAAGGCGTAATTAATTGCTCTCTAGAAACTGCTAACTGTCAAAACGTTTTAGCTTTGAATTATGGAGTGAAATGTGATTTGAGAATTATTAAAACTAATATAATTTAGTTTGCTGTTTGCAGAGAGATTTGTTTATGTGTTGTGTTGTATTTCAATGAAATTGATCCATTAATTTCTATGGTGTTGCAAACTAATGTTTGCTACATGAAGCCAAAATGATTTGTTTGCACAATGTGCAAAAGCTTTAGTGATTTCGTGGCCATTTATCTACTTTCACTTATGATTCAGAGCGACTAAATTTGGAAATTATAATTTGTTATTGAATTTTATGCATGGGAATGTAAATAAATTTCTACAATTCCACTTCAAAAACAGAACTTGACAGTTTTTCTCTGTGGTTTCTCTCAGACGAGAGGCAAATGTTGGGAAGGTTCCCATCTAGGCCACGACTACCTCCTTCCACCCTCCATCCTTACCCTATATAAAAAAATCAAAAAAGTTACCTATTCGTCACAAAGAAGAACCCTCAAAGGAAAATTGAACATTAAGATGGCTATTTAATATTTCGGAAAATTTGTATTTTTTCCTTGAGCACTGAGACCTGAACCCGGACCTCCACATCGATAAATCCATCTTGTTTATTGTAAACTTTCCCTCCATTCGACGCCAAAGTGTTTCCTACTCTTTCGGTTTTATGAATTCGTTTGTGCCTCGTTTTCGTCCCATTGTGCTCTTCAAGTGGTGAAAATAATGGTGTCTGTTTAAAGATTTCCGGATCCGTCGGTGTTTTTGTTGACTCGGATTTAAGCGGAAGCGTCCTCGAAGCAAAGTTTTCTCTGGTGGTTGAGCTCAGGGGCCCTTCAAGGGGTTGTATTGTTTTTCTTGGCGTTTTCATTGCTTTTCCGCGTGTTGTTGTTTACTTAGGACCAATAAAGTAGGATCTTACTCTCTGTTGGGAATCTAGGTTACGTTTTGTACACATTTAAATTAAAGGGATTAAATGAAACAAACATAATAAATAATAACAAAAATATAATTCCTGTTGTTAAGATATAGAAGCTCGTAAAATTTCGCAGCCTTTGGTACAGATTTTGTATGAGACCCATTTTACAACAATGATCAAATCTCTATTGTTATATAAAAAACGAATTGAAATACAAATGTGGCAGCTACTTAGTAATTACTTAGTAAATTGTACTTTGGAAATAAGGATATAATTTCCTAACTATCAGTTACTTGATATAATTAGTTATTTCCTTCCTTAAAACAAATAGTCGTCTAGAACCATTACAAACTGGATGAAATCTTGTTTTACTAGTTTATGAACTTCCTAAAATAATTGAAATTGACTTCCTCCCTTCTACATAGTTGGTGGTAGCATAGAGGTTAATCTAGCCCTTCTTTCCTCGGTGGTAGCGTACAGAAAAACGAACAAGTTTGAAATTTTCGTATTTAAACAAATATCTTGACGATTCTAACTCATTTATTTAAAATTTTGATGTTCGTTAGGACTAGGAGGAAACATTTATTTGTTTTGAATAGTTCGTACGAAACATGTAAGTGTAATGATTTCACTGCTCTATCTATTGTCCTATATTGGTTAAACGTGTTAGGTACACACAATAGATGTTTTTCTTGAACTTTCCTCCCCGTCATTGTACTGGAAATTAATCACCTTTCGTATTTATATGAACTCGCAGGGGCGCTTTTCGCCGTCCATATTAAGGAAGCAGTAAATCACTCGGGCCGTGATACGGGGCAACCACGAGGTAACGCCAACTCGGAATTATCGCTCGGCAACCCTGAAATCAGCTTTACTAACACGAAATTAATTAACCCCCCCCCCCCCCCCCGCCCCCGCCCCCACCCGGTCGACATTAAACAAACACGCGAATGTATGAGCTCTGCCCCCCCCCCCCATCCCCGTGCCCTCTCACGTGGAATTACCAACAACACCAGATATTGCGAGTTTTGTGGTCGCGTTTGAATAATTTTGAATTGTGAAAAAAGCAATTTCGAATTCTTACAGGGTCATTCTGGTACAAGTTTTATCTTTTGGTCGTAACTTTGATCCTGGTCGCAACTTTAATCACAACTTGCGACCGAAAATAAAACGGTCGTATCCTCATTCTTCAACAAGGTAATATCTCGGGATTATCTTCAAGGTCTAATATTGTAACACAGAATGAAACAATTGATGTTTTCGAAACTTTGACAGTAGTAAGCCGTGAAATATTCCAATGAACTTCAAAAAGTATGAATTTTTCTTCACGAATTCTTTGGATTTATTCGAAAATTGGCGGTAAAATTCGAAATTACTGTAAAGAATGTTATTTGTTCTTTAATAAAAGTGATTTTGCAAGAGTACATTAGAATACAATTGACAGAACAACAAAATGGTGATAGCTAACATAAAAAGAGAAACTTTAATATGTATCTAGTTTCAAATGCTTGGTTACATTTTAACAGTTGTTTAAGACTTGATTAGCATGACACCAGCACAATGACAATCCTAGAACCAATCCTGCCTTCTGTTAAACCAAAAGCATAGCATTGAAAATAATCCTAAGCAGTAGGCAAATAATACACGTCAAGCAAAGAAATAAAATGTTTTATTTGTTAGGTATGTACTTCATTGAGACACTTAATATAAATAATAAGTTCCTAGGTTACATGGCAATTTTCCAAGGTATTTGATAGTGTTTTGAGCAACTCAGACAATGAAGATAGTGAAACACTGCTGAATATTGCATTCAGATTTGAGAGACCAAAGTTGACATCGGTGCACACAACATCGCTTTTACACGATGTTGTAGAATCATTTTCTTGACACATTAACTCCAACTCTCCATGAACACTAACCGAAATAGAGAACTCATGCTGGACACTAACATTTACATGGATTTAAAAGTCATCATAGTTTACACTTTTAAGAGAAGAGAGACTCAATGCAAACAAACAAGGTTTCTATCCAGTCAAAAAGCTAGGTACCTATCTTGGTGTGTGAGGACAGAAATCACATCTCTTTCACAAGAGAAAAACCGAGAGTAAGAAGGAACATAATATATTATATGACACATAAGAAATCATAGTTTACGTAGGTAATCAATAATCATGAATGGTCCAAAAGAAGAGTGGGATGTGGGTTCCAACCAACAGTGTTAATCTAGAAAGAACTAATATTAATTTATTGTTGAAATTAAATTGAATTTGTATAGGTAGGTAGGTATTGGTAGGTACCTACCTACCTATAAGAATTTTTGAAATGTATACTACCTGAGTTTTTTTTTTATTAGGTAGGTAGGTACTTTAACAGCTAGGTAAATTTAAAAAAATATTTGCTCAGAGTCTTGTTTCATTCACAAATGAGTTGACTATGAGAAACAGTTTGTTCGGCTACCAGAGCAACACCCCTACAAACAGGATCTCTTGAAACACTGTCTTGGTCCTTGCGATGATTGCCCCAGACTGTGTAGAAGTCGAGGCACATGCTGTGAAGGATGCACACAGCCGTAAAGACCAGCCATTAGGAGAGAAGATGACCAGCAGCCCCGGTGTGGTCCACAGATCTGAACCTCGACTAGATGCAGCGCGCGACATTGTTGCGGAAGGACTTGTTGAAGCGGTCTTCTGCCTCGCTGTGGAGATGCTCGAATGGTGTCATCAGCCACGATTTCAAAGCCGCTGTCAGCTGTATTGACAGATACATATCACATGATTAGTGATGCAAAACTAGACCAATAGGACAAATGTGTTTGTATGAAAGTATGTGTAAAATGTACAGTTCAACAAAATTATTGCATTAGATTAAAACAGTTTCTTTCAATAAGAGTTTTTAAATACCTACTTAACAAAGCCTAGATCTAAGAGGACTAGATATTTTAGAAGTCAGTTTCATGAACTTTGCATCTTGTAAATTAGCTAGGTAGGTAGTTAGCACAGTTTGGTCACAATAGCTGAAAGTCAATGTACAGCCGGGTCTAAGTACAAACAACCCATGTGAAACACATGTTACTTACCGCCACCGATGAGCCATTCGTCAAAGACCGAACGAAGATTCGAACGAAGACCAATGCTGAAAACTTCCGCAGGCTGCTTTCAGTAAATCTTGATTACATCCGGGATAGTTTGCTGCTAGGTACATCGATGACTTTCAACGTCGAGTTGCAAGTTAACTTCACATTGATGGTGTTTTTGAACTTTCGGTTCATGTCACGGTGATGAAGGTAGCCTACGGCTAATGTATGACGGTGATGATTCGACACATTGCAGGCTACGATAACATTTCAATCGTCACTCACTAGCCACTGAAAACCACCAGTCGCGAAATACATGCCAATAAGAGCTGATTTCTTGTGCAAGTGCATTAAAACTTGCGAGTTTGGAGGTTAAAATGTACAAGTCTTGGCCCGGCTTGGCCAGTACTGTGCACCGGCGAAACTTTCACTCAAATACCTATGTAGGTAGGTACCTACTAGCTGTCATACGCGGAAGTCCTTTAATCTCTTCATCGTCTGGGTCACACACAACACAGAAGGCAATGTTCTGGAAAGGTGGCATTGGTATTCAGTAATCTATTAGGTTAAAACGAAACAATAACAACACGAAAACAACACATACGGACGGAAGGTTAGGTTAGGTCGTAGCTATCGATTTTCTAGTTCGACCCAAGTTTGCGCGGTATATTTAAACATTCGCGGGGAACAATATTATTCTTATTTCGTTGAGTTAAAAACACTTTCTCGCCACACAAGTTGATAAAAGAGGTAAAATGACTGTCCGTGTTTCGCTTCACTTCAAAATGACGCCATTTTTTCGGTCTTATCTTAGATATGACCACCCGGAAATGGTAATAAAGTTAATCCAAAAATCGGCCATCTTGTTTGGTCGCAAGTGCTTCCAGAATTGTTTTGCGACCGGTCATAACTATTTAATCCGAAAAATTAAGTTAAAACCTTTCGAGAATGACCCTTATATGCTGGATTTTTCGGCATGAAAATATCCATATTTTTCAATTTAATAATTTTTTGAATGAGGAGTATACTCTACTTATTTTGTAAAATACTTAATTTTAGCAACCGATTTTTACGTATACATAGGTATGTTATGAAGGGATGTGATAGTTCATAAAAAGAAACAAATTTTTTTATATTTTTTATGACGAGAATTTTCAGTTCACCGCATTCTTGATTATGGTTTTACGTGATTTCAGAAGTTTTGAAAAAAAATCGATAATTATCTAATTAAATCCAACCGCGACACAATCGCTTCCTTATCTCACTATAATATCATAATGAAATGGCAAATAGTATAATATAACTCCATACTATTATAAATCACATAACACAGCGCACAAATATGATTTATCTCTGTGATATTCATATGTGCTTCCCACCGCCTCTTCCTACGTCAAAAGCACCTGAGGACGGTGAATCTCAATCTTGGATCTGCTCCGAGCTTTGCGAACTGCAAGTTATATGTGGTGTGTGTGATAACGTCTTTTCGTCTAGACTGCCTGGGGGTTAACTGTCGATATTCCATTGGTTAATAGAGCCACATATCACCTCAGTAAACCTCCATTATCGAAGAACTCCCGACAGAAAACAAACAGAACGGCGATCAATGGACGCCAATTGTCAGTTGAATGCTGATTTAACCGCAAGCTTCTGGCGGAGGGGTAGAAAATGAATGGGACAATTTGCTGTAAACTGGTAATGTAAGGGTAGATATAGCGTAGTAGGAGTCCCATTTACCCGATGTATCGCAATGTTTCGAAACAGAACTCTGGTATTCTAAGGATCATTCAGATTCTTAAAAAAACGTATTTGAAGTTTGGAAAGCAGCTACACTTTTTCCTGGATGTTCTCAAACTTTCTGTGAGGTATTAACATTTTTAGACGACAGATTTTATAGCTTACGTTTTTTGTGATCTGTACTTTAGCAGTTTTCAAACGACTAGATCTATGCTAATTTTCTTGTAAACTTCAACACATTCGGTTTCTTTTTTATCGTTATATCCACTTTGAAAGTAGCGTTTTAAGATGCATTTAAGTAATAAATAGTTCTGTTTACACCACTTTTGAACACGTAAAGTTTCATAAAGATCGCTCGAGAGAAGAAATCGACGATAAGTTTCAAGTTATCTTTGAATGCACTTCGGTTTCAATCGAACTGGAAGCTGTTTTCAGATCATTTTCAAACGTCTGGTGGCAGTTAAGTAACAAAAGCGACAAAACCGTGATCATTTGGCTTGAAGCATACTTTCTTACTTTCCTTTTATTGACTATTAACTCGAAATGGTTATTCAAGTGTGTGCTTGGAAATTTCTTACAGGGATGCACTTGCGACAATTGCAACATTAATTTTGTAGACTTTGCAACGCTAGCTCATGGCGACGGTAACGCTAAGTATCGAGTAAGATAATTGTATTTTCGTTATTTATTTCGGTTTAATGTGGAGATATATTTTCCACTTCCAAAGCACTCAACGGAATCGTGGAAATAATCGTATACTTATAAGTTCTGGTAAAATAATACCTATTTATTTTAGATCGTAAAGGTTTTCTTAAAACTATGTTCATCTTGTAAAATATGAACTTGCAAGTTTTCTAACCAACATTATAGCTAACTAGTATTTGCACTACATAAACTAAAATGTCAGTACTGTACTACTTGAAGGTTTTTATCTTGTTATTTGGGCATTTAAACATTTAAATTAGAAAAGTTGCAAACTCTAAATATCTAGTAAAAGTCGCAACGATTTTGTTACGAGGTTCGCAATAGGCAATGAATACAAGCTTTCAACTTTATGAACCTGCAACTTTTGTAACTTAATGTTGGAGAAATTCATACTGCATATACCTAGTTCCGCATTGTTGGGTGTGAAGAGAAATCCTCTCAGCAGTTCCATGTTCATGACGTGTTTGTGACGTGGTTTGTGACGTGTTTGTGACGTGTTTGTGACGGGTTAGTGACTGAGAATGACATTTCCAGATGATCGACGTCAAGTCCGGCGGCGCCTTCAACATCGGCTTCCATCCTCTGGGCAACTCCTCGGTCTTCATCTGCACGGCCCCGAGATCAGATGGTCCAGACCCGTACTCCTCGCAGGACCTCTACAACCCCGTCTACGAGGAACTCTCGAATGGTGAGGCCCGTTCACACTTGCTTCTTAGGGCACTCATTCTCTTTTGTGGACAATGTTCAGGGCTGTGTTCACCCAATCGATCTGAAATTTTGCACACTCACTAAGAGTAATTTACATTTTATGATTGTTTCGAAACCATTGGCAAATTTATTGAAAGAAATACAAAAGACAAATAATGTCCATGCTCATTTGACACATGATTTCCAAGGTCTATTATAAAGCAGCAACTTTCACACGAATATATAAATTAGCATCCAATACGAATGCTCGCTTATCAGAGCGTTATACAGAGCGTTTTCCTAGTCATGTATAGGAATCCTATTTGTATTAGTGATTTAAAAGGTTTTGATTGTACGATACTTTTTGAATTCATATCAAGATACCGTCTTTGATTCGCACGAATAATTAGGGTTTTATAAAGGAAATATTAACTGCTCTAAAATGGCAATTAACAGTCATATCTAAATTTAATTCGACTTTCATTCATCTCAGTCCGTAAAAATGTAATTATCTTCTAAAGGAGATGAACACTCGTCTATCCTGAGGGCTTATTCTCGAGTCTGTTGAAAATGTTCGCCATGCGGAATTGCTCCATGCACAATGGATTTAGCTAATCATTGAAAAAACATAAAACTGCTCTTGATTTCGCAATGTCGAACATTTTCGCATGCGGTTGCAACTCGGGAATAGGACCCCTATGCATTGATACCTCGCCAAAGTGTTGACTCCGATGTCTAATCCTCTTCTCGCTGTCCTCCAGGCTCCGGGGACCGCGGCGACTCCGACCCCGAGAGCGAGGGCGTCATGGCCGGCCACCATAGCGAGGACGAGTTCGCCGAGGACGAGCTGAGTCTGGGCGGCGACGTGGACCACCCTCCCCTCGGCCCCGACGACGACGTCCACCTCTCCGGCACCAGCTCGCTGCAGGGCTCCACCGGCAACGACCTCTGTCGCGACGTCGACTCCTCCGACGCCGACGACAGGAGTCGCTTCCTGCAGAACAACGCCGGTCGCAACTTCAGCCTCCCGCCCGGGTACAGGAACAGATCCCGCGGCACGCACCAACAACGCGGTCCTCCACACCCGCCCCCGACGTCGACGACGACCACAGATCCGCGACGGCTCAGAAGTCTGGACCGACGTCGAGGCTGGAGGAATAAACCGCAGCCGCCGCCCGTCACGCAGACGTCGCCGTTGACGCCGAGACGCCAAGACTGCGGGGAATTCCACGAAGGACTTCTCCTAGATGCTCTGCTTCAGATGTATCCCAACGTCGTCGGCACCAACCGACCTGTACGGAATCCCAACTACCCTCCCCCCGTGCCTAGCGTCGCACATCGCCTCCCCTACATCATGCCGCCGATGCCAGTACCAAGCCCTCCGCAACCCTCCCGCAACATCGTCAACCCCTACGAGTCTGTCCCGGTACTGACCCACCTCCATCACCATCATCACAACAGTCGTCCAGAGTCAATGTCCAGCTTCCGGCCTGTCAAGGGACACAGTCAGGACTCGAGCTTCGGGTCTGACTCGGGGTACAGCAACAGCAACAACACCGCGGGACGGAGAGGGGGTCACAAGGACAGTCACAGCAGACTGTCGGGTCACAGTGGCGACCTCGTCATCTCGTAGTTGCACGGTAGCGGCATTTAGGACTGCAGTGTAAAAATGGTAAAAGTGCCGCGAAGAAAAGTGTGAGACATGTTATTTATTATGTAAAGATATGTACAGTGCGAAGTTCATTGTATATAGAATTCATTTTGTCATTCATGAACACTACGTGAAGAAGATGTTAAGGACGATTTTGATCGCTGACGATGTCGTATGTGTGAGCTTGATGAGGATGTTGAATGGTGGCTATGAGAAGCCCTCGTGATGTCATGAGGGTATGACGCTAGGACGAGAGTATGGCACAAACAGACAAACAATGTGGTCAGTTTTAAGTGTACATTGTTTCGTTACCATAGACTATTTATATTTAAGTTGGCAAAGTATTCAATACAACAATGTGTATCTGTAAAAAACTGGCAGATTTAAAAGTTACATTTTACTGTTTTCGATTTTACTCTCTGAAAATAATTGCAGAAAAGAATAGAATTGTGAAGCTCTTTTTATAACGTCGAGAAAATGCTGACAGCTAAAGTTTTCGTTAACTTGATTCGTTTCATACTTGCTTCACATCATCTTTCCAAAATGAATATGAAAGTTCAATCTAACTTTTAATTTGCATTCTTTGTCTGTTTGTGCGGAAATTGCTGAATTGTGTTGTATAAAATGAGTGGCACTTTTACGGATTAAGACACCTCCAAACTGCTAATACCAGTAGTAATGACGTAAAAATGATATCAAAATTTTTCTCTAAAAGTGTACTTTTTCTCTCTATTACACATTTTCAACGAAGAATTATTAAAGCAGGGTTTCTCTTAATATTGATAAAATAATAGTGCTTAAACAAATTCCAAACCAACAGTTCTCTAAAAAAATATATTGTGACCTTATTACGATTAATTGAGAAATGGTATGATTCAAATTAAAACATATAACCGCTTTTGCATTCACACATTCTAGCAAAATAAAAATACCAAATCTTGGAAATCTCAATTAATAAACTGAATGGATAGTAACTTCTAAATAAGTACAGTAATTTTATGTTGTAACCCAAACTTACTACAGGACATTTCTTCAATATTAAAAAACATACAGAATTTTAACTAACTGTCTAAAATTCATATTTCAGATGATTAATTCATAAAATAACTTTCAGATACTTGTTATCATTGAACTCAATGAGGGGGGGCGATGCTACTCAATACCCTCCTAGAGCGACACATGATGTTAATAAAGCGCCCACCCCCCTGTCAACCCCCCCCCCCCCCCCCGTACCTAGACACCAGGTGAAACTTCCCGCCCAAATACACCCAACATGCAAGATTAAAACAAACTTTCTGGGCCTGGAATATAGTATTAATAAAACGCCATTATTTATGTGCGAAAACGAACACCGGGGTCCTGACAGAACTTCTAATCAACAATTACTAGCACCACCTCGAGAATATCAATAGGTTCCTATTATATTAAGAACAGTTTTATCGGATGTCTGGTTTTAATTTTAAAGCACACAGAAGAAAGTTTAATTAACTAATTAACTTTTCAACTAACGTGTTAATATTTGCACGGCGTTATTAAGAGAGAGTTAAACATGGCCTGATTATGAAAATCAAATAAAACAGTAGTTAAAATCACACGAAATTGAAAATTGATGAGTCAGTTTGCTGAAGGGGGCTGGATACTGTTATTCTTGGTCATATTCATTTGCGTATCAACTTTATTTCCAACTTTTAACAATATTTACACGGTCTCGAAAGTATTGATTGTGCTTTTGAGTTATGAGCAAACGGTTAGATATCTTTACAAATCACAAATTGTAAAATGATTTTTTTTAATTAGTGCAAAAAAAGCTTTTGATGATTTCAAAATGTCAGTGACAGGGACAAAAAGAAACTAGTTTAATTTTATCTTCTCTTTCCTGTTCTTATTTTAATTAAAATATTTAATTAAATTGATTAAAAAATAAATAGGTATGTACATTTGAAAACTTTTTAAACTTTTAAATTTTTTTTAGGTATTTTTATATGCTTACCTACAAGGAATTTTTTTATCATCTTTCATGTATGTTTATATTTAAAGAAACTGCTTCATAGTGGGTCGTTTTTAAGTCAATAGTTACATTTATGAAAACGTCAAAACATTGTTTACTTATAATTACGGTTCATTCATTTTAAAGTTCGATCTGAAATTTCACTTGCAATTTCATGAAAATATTATTAATTTGTTTTACTTATTTGTGCTCATATTGTATCCAGTGCCCTTCTCGTGGCGTACAGTTGTATAATTTGGCATTGTACTATACCTATACATAATATATTTTGTAATTACATGTGACATCTTGTATTATTTGTAAGATTGTGTAATTGTGAGCGACAACGTGTTCACAAAGTGTAGAAAGCTGTTGCGAATGTGTCGAATGCATACTTGCTAGTCCAATTATAATTATGTAAGGATGAGATACGTAGACGATTGTGTGCTAGCGGCGCACACCCGTCTCCCTAAACATTTCCAGATCAAGTGAAGGAATTATTAAGTTATTAAACATTTCTATAGATCAATTAGTCAAAGTATCACATGCATCAATAAAAATAACAATAATAATAAAACCATTTCTACCAAGAAAAGTTGACTGTGTTATTTATTCAAACTCCCATTCCAGAGAAAAGGTATTGTCCATATTTCTTTACTTAAAATCATTTGTAGTTTAGTAATCTAAGGTTATGACGAAGAAGAAGAAAGGATGGAAGGTGGAAGAAAACAGTAGTGAAATATTGTAGGGAACCTTTCCAGAATTTGCCTTTGGACTTTGTGTAAAATATTATAAATATTGTTAAATGTCCACATAAATTGTATTTCTAACTTTTAAATTACTTTGTAAATAATTCACATGGAATTTAAAGTTCCTGAGCGAAATTTACATGTTTTCCTCGCTGTTTAGACACAATATTATCGCAAATCTTTTCTGCACTCCTGAAGTTATAAATCAGAGATTTAATGTGTTTGAATAAACAACGTCTACTTGATTCACATGAAGTTGAAGGGAAGTGGATTGGACTCAAGTCAAACAAGTTGCCGGCAGGTGCGCTTCAGTCGCAACCTCTATTCCGATCAGTGTCCAGAATCATGTCCCAATTAAACTCAAGTCATTAAATTTAAGTATCATAATGATTGTAAGACACATCATGCAATTAGTTACATTTTACAAGAGGTAAATACGGATCCAACAGATAAGTATACAACATTCAAAACTTTAATCTTCCTAACGCATTCAGCTGCAATGCACACACTCTGATAATGGCTTCCATTTTTAACAAGCGAATCAGTGACGTCATTTTATAAAACCCACCGGACCGGCAAATGAGCTTAGCTAAAAAATATCCCCATTCTGTCTACATTCACTAATGGCCCAGCCGTGGTAGATTTGCTAATTTCGAATTTTTTTGGTATTGTTTGTATTTTTTAAATATGCATGAAAGGCATTGTAGCGGACAGAGGGTGTGTATATAGGGGATGGTCTAAATCGTTTCTCTTGTGCCTTAATTTGAAAGAAAAATTCGCTTTGTTGTTGGTGGAAATTAATGGTGATTGTATCATCTCCTGCAATCAGACTGGGTTTGTGTTTCACTTTGGAAGGGGATTTTATTTTCTACAAAACTGGGTGTCCGCAAGAGGCAAATTGTATTACGGCCTATTCCTGTGATTGTGCCGTGGACTCGGAGCTGCAGGGTGACATTAAAGTCTACTGCTTTGGGGAGCTTTTAAAACCCCAGTTGAAACACAAACTCACTCCAGTCCTTGATTTTGAATGCAATTGAACATCTGGAATGGAATTGTTCTACTTCTCTTTGAATGGGAATGCATGACCAAAATGTTGCAATGCGGTTATTGAAATATATTAACAAATTTCTTCCCCATTGTTGTATAAGGATTTTTAAAAACTTGCTACCAATACTTAATTCATATATCATTGTTTGATTTTCCATACAAATGTGCATCTTTACGCTACAAGTACCAATAATGAGATTACATCATAAAGGCTCTTCCCCTCACAATCTACTGCTAATCAAAGACTAACCTATTCATATATTTTGTATTTTTGCCTTCTTTTTTCTCATAATTTTAATAATTTAGTACTCTTTCCAGTGAGCTGTTTACACAATTTATGTGTTCACATTTTCTCGCAGTGTTGGGAAAACTTTTCGATGTCTCTTGACTCTTACCCATACCTACCTGGTTGACACTTTGCATAAAGTGCAAGAAAATTAGAGAATTCATTTTTGAAGAAAGAACAGATAAATGATAAACTACATACCTATTAGTTCTGCAAAGTGCAAAGGATATTGCAAAACCCATTTCCACAACTTGAGCCGAGGATTTCCCAAACCATTTTGTGTTTGTGTTTGTGTTTACTTATTCTTGAATTGTGATCACTCTTAGATAAAATAACACCGCCATATTTTCACGCTTGCTTGGCGTGATCTCTTCTTTGTCACAATTTACTGACTATATTTTCATATTAATTTCACTGAATATTTCATTATATTTTTGTATAGAAACAAGACGGAAGTCTCTGATTATATCCCTTAGAAGTTACGTCTTATAAACTGGCCACATCTACCCGAAACCTTTAAAGAACACTTCTTTCTCAAGTGAATTGAAATCTGTTCAAATTGGCTCTAGAGATTCATCTCTGGGCACAATACCGAACACTCAGCCCTCTTCGAATTTCTTTGAGGGATTTAAAAAAAGATTTTCGAGACTGTAACAATTCGGAAGTAATTACTGCGTTCTTCTCTGCCACTGAATTCACAAAGCAATAAATATTAATGATGCACGTCTAATGTCATGTCTTAATACTATATTACTTGATAAAGGGTTTTAATGATAGATACTTTTGAAAAAAAATATAAGGACTCACTGTACAGCGACGTGCAATTGAACGTACCAGCCGGATACGTGCGTCGTTAATTTTTATGACTTACTTTCATTGTTTGAACTTGTTGAAGTTGTTGTGAGATTAAGTCAAAAGTATCATAAAGAGATTTAACACCATGGATTAGGCGTAAGTGGACCTCCCAAGTTGAAAGACCTGTGCACCTGTCTTCAATTTAACTCATAGGCTGCATCTATTCAAGATTCAATTCAGTATTTAAATTTATTTTCTATCCCTCTGCGAAAGGAAGCACGTGCAACTCTAAAATCACATTTAACATCTTCATACTAAATACAAAGGCGATTTTAAGGATTAATTGTTTGCAACTTTATGCACCATCTTTCGCTATTCGTCGATCATACAAATCATTTTATTATGCAAAATAAACATTACCTTGAAAGTATTTGTAGCTAACTAAGAAGTTGTGAAAAGTGATGTGCAACAAATAATGTAAAATCCATGGCGGCCTTGAAATCTATATTAGCCATTTAGCACAATTTTGAATACGATTTTAATGACTTAAAAGATCTGTAATGATATTTATAACAGGATGGCAATCTAACAAATGGCTTGACTTCATATTTCAAGGTCATTCTTACACATATTTCATTCTTACAGTGAATTATGGATTTTACCTATTACGGATGATATTACGGACATTCCAGCTACAATCTGTATCATTTATTACGCGAGATTGCAAGAATCTCCTGGAATTGCTCCTCTTGATTCCTTCCTCTTGTCTAGACAGGATTGAGAAGCTTTCAGACGAAAATTTGATCAAAGTAATGGAAAATGTCTTGAAGTAGTAAATAAGTTTGAAACAAGAAGACAACAAATTGCCAATAATCCTCTTACTCGTTGTAATAATACTCGAACTTGCGGAAACTTCACAAACTCTTCAATAATGTAACAATTTCCATGAAAGAGCAAAACAAACGTTTACATAGAATACTTCGACCAGGCAAAGACATTTTTGTATTGATTTTCGTTTCAAATGTCCCAGTAAACCAATCAACCAGAAATCTTGAACCGTATTTTTCTATTTGGTTTGGAATGCCCTATTTTTATATTTAGGCAACTTTAAAGTAGAAAAAATGCCACTTCTTCAGAAATAATTAAATTGCATAATTGACCAGCCTGCTCACTTAAGCTATTTAAATTTAGCATGTAGGTACTTAAATTAGATGATGTTATAATATTACAACTAGACTAATTAGTTATGCAAACTGATTAAATCAGAGCGTACATTCGTCTTTCTTCTTCAGAGACCACTTGTTCATACAAGTAATATAACGTTTCACTGAGTTATGTTTTATGAGTCTTCTTCTTTAAGCTTTAGCAGGGTGTGTATTAATCTTAATCGCACGTAAAAAATTTAAAAAAAATCTTCATCAATGCGTTGAAAAGGTGACAGTCAATTATTTCAGCACGAAATTTTTCATTCGGTTGATCAAATCTGTGACGTTGTTTCCAATTCACTTAGCATTTCATGAATTTCAGTAAATCGTCAACGTGAACGCATGCAAGTCATATTTAGCAATGTTAATGTGAACCAGGTATTTCCGACTGAGCCAAGTTGCTCAGGACAGAATGAATATCCCATCACCCAGTGTCTGGAGTCTGAAGTGCACATGATCCGGTCATTCGAGTCGTATTGGAACATTTAGTTGAGTATTTGAGTATTTAGTTGACGTCTACACTGAATTAAAAATTACTTTGCCATCAATCCAAGATATTTCTATAATACAATGTTATACTTAGAGTTAGAATAATAATTGTCCCACAGCATAGATATTATTTAATATTTTGATTGTTGATATTTAAAACCAATGCACTGTGCCTTGGTAAGAGAATTGAAGATAAATGTAACTTTTATTTCGCTTTCATTACCCTAGAATTGATAAGTTATAAGAGAGTTACATAGAGTGTTTTAGGCTACCCTGCATAAAAATAATCGAAGTTAATCCAAGATTTGCCACAGATAATTTATATACGTTTGTTGTTCCCATTATTTTTGTTCCTTTCATTATCCTGGAACTAAGACCGAATTCAACAATTTATTCCTCCTCGGACAAACTACTGATATCATTACCTATAAGTGACAGGAAATGAAGTCTAAACTATCACCTTATTAAACCAACTCTGAATAACTATCTCCATTTCCTTGGTTTCTTGCGAGTCATTTCCTCAGTCTCTGCGCCGACTCCTGCGCTGCGAACGCAATGACGCAATGAGCATGTACGCAACGCAGCTGATTATAATGCGTAACTTGCGTCCCAGGCACCTGTTCAATGCATGCAGCTTTGTTTATGTCCAGAGTCACTTAGCTGCTAGCGTTTCACTTCCTTCCGACCTGATAAAACTTGGGACTACTTTTCAAGAGGCCACGTTTATTATTCTAGCACCTAATCTTGAACCTGTGAAATAAATTACCGGTGATTTATGTATGTGTCGTCTCGAGTATAGTCTGGTTGTGGGTAGGAGTACACTCAGAGATAATAGAATTCAGTACTCTTATTTCACATCTAATTTTATAGAAGTAGGTACCTAGGTATATTTAATTTAAAAAAAATGTGCTGATGATTACAAATGAGAGCGTACCAAAGTTTTTTGTTCTCAACAATGATATGGAATACATTTGTAGTTATATGTTTACTGTGTAATACAAATAATGTGTTTTATTGTTATGTTTGCATTCTGTTAAATTATTTAATTAAACATTCATTATGCTATGTACTAAGTTAAAGATGTAAAAGTGAATATTTATGTGCCCATTAACATCTTAACTCTTTCAGAGTAATCACAAGGTTCCTGGCAAAACAAGACAAGGTATTTTTTTTTTATAATTTTTAATTTATAAGCTAGATGCACAGATACAAGTTGCCTTCCCCTCACACAAATGATAAAGTATAAATGCAGTTTTCAAAGAATTTAACAAACTGAATCACAATGTGAAGTAGCAACATTCCGGATTATTTTCAATTATTCTCTTTCACTCGAGCAGATTTTAAAATCACCATATGGAATAAAATCAAGTATAAACGCGGCACCTCCACGTCCAACTCCTTTACAAGCTACCAACTTTCTGTAGATATATTTCCCTGCGATCTCTCCCGAGTACAAGTCAGGCCTGCCAACTGCATGTGGTGCTGATGTTTACAACCCCACTGGCCCCTCGCAAGCAACACTCGGCTACTAAACCTATTGCTACACCCATTCGAGGCCTACATCCCTCGTTTCACTCACTAGAAGACATTTTCACTCCAATGAAAACTGTTTTCTGCGAAGAAAACACAAAAAAGTGTGTCCGAATTTAATCTCGTTACTAATTTTTGTTTTTTTTGGCTGCATAAACTGTCTTTTTCACAGAAATACTTCTGTATTTCTCGTTTTAGTGAATCATTGTTCACTGGACTGTGCAATCGCTTTTGAAACTTTTTGTTTCGAAACTTTATGCTACAAATTACAAATATTCAGTTGTTCTTTAGTCTTCATCTAAAGTGTGGCATTTTCTACACCATTTAAATAAATGATTGTTTAAATCAAAGTTTAAAAATACAGATATTTTGAGTTAATCAATAAGTATTGTGCTCAGAAAACAATGGTCATAAAGAAAGAAGTTTGGTAAGTGAACTGTAAATATAAAAGATTTTACCACCCGTGGTGCAAACTAAGTTCGTGGTAGAAAGTTTAATTTAATTTCATCCGTGATTCATGCAAACTGCACGAATAATTAATTAATCATCGTACTTTATATAATAAACTATTACGTCATATTGGATTTTTTTGATGATAATTCCTTGTAATTTTAACTCTCTAATTTTGCTTTTCGCTTTCCATAAAATATGTTCCAATCATATTTCCCGAATGAGTAAACAAATCAATAATTTTGTTTCAAATTCCTTTAATATTCATTTTTTAAATACAAAAGCTGAATGCTTATAGAATACATTATAAGCAAGCTTAGTTTACATTACTCTACTCCAATCTTACTCTTCATTTTAAATTCTATCAACGTAATCTTTACTTCCGACATAATTTCTTTATTGTGTCACAAAAACGAGCATTTAGCTACACGAATTTACAACGTCTCTTCTTGTAAATCTTGCAACTAAGTTTCCACAATCTAAATTCGAGTTTTATACGCATTTTGTGGCATATCACTTTACAGAAAATCACATAGAATAATTCCCTCACTAACAAAGAAGGCTCTGCCTTTCCTCTGGATTGTCATTGATAGCATTTTCCACCCTTTTCCCAAGGACCCCCCCCCCCCCCCCCCTCCCACCACCCTTCTTTCCTGAGACCGTCCCCGCCCATTGGGTGTTCTACTGTAATATAGGCCTGCCCTGCATACTGATGTGCGAAGCGGGTTGCAGAGCTTCGCGGGGGTCCTAAAGAAACACACAGAATTGCTTTTAGTGAAACGGGGTACAGTTTTATGGGTTAGACACGTTCAAATACAGGGGCTAGACTTTAACTTTCAGACCGAATATATTCTTTGTTGAGATGAATGCTAAATAATTCAGAAAAGTGAAGTGAGACAATCAAACTCGTGAAACATGGCAGAACTCTTCAAGTTTATTATGTAGGAAATAATTATCATTTGGTAACACACTCGTGCAAACAAACTTCTACATGGCTAATGCTAATGCAGCTAGTGCTACATAATGATATTATGATAGAAATGTTCGTCCTAAAAGCAGAGCAAGTTAGCTCAGTCAATATAACTCTCTCTCAGTCGAGAGGCAAATGCTGGAATTGTTCCCTACTAACAGGCCACGACCATCTTCTCCCCACCATTCTTGTACCTCCGAGGTATAAGGCCGGAAGTCCATTTCAATGATTCTTGAGATGAGCGCAAAAAATCGTAATCATAATCAAATCATCCAAACATATTTGACATGATGACATGAGTCATTGTGTAAGAGAATACTTCAATATAACTGTATTTGTTGGCATCAGTCAAATGGCAATTGATAGAGCTTGATTACATCATTCCAAAAGTGTGCGACGCAAAATCGAGAAAGTTGACATCCGGCATTCTACCTCTGTGGTACAGATTTATTCAGCATCTCCCCCTAATCTTCAAAATCATTCACTAGTCACTAAACCCATCTATAAGCCACTGTTTCTTGATATTGTAGTATTTCTACAACGCTCTTTGCCAGAACCTGACTGTCAAGAAGTGTGTGAAACATTTATGGGATGGCTAACTTGGATATGAGAGTTAATCTGAAACTTAGGGAGTATCAAACGCCACAGCTCTCTACCTCACCAAACTTCAGTAGTAATATTTGGTTTCTTGATGCATAGCGTGAGGAGGTAAAATAGTGACATGGACTCCGTATTATAGAAGCTTATCACTTTGAACTAAACCCAATCCTTAATACTATTATTTGATTTTTAAGGTGGCTGGATCGATCGATATCATAATACTAAAAAAAATATTCAGAAATGTCAGAATTAAAAAAATTAAATGTTCGTGCAAGTTCGATGATTTAAAAAATGAAGAAATGTATTTCAACTTTCTTCTTCTTCTTCTTCTTCTTCTTCTTCTTCTTCTTCTTCTTCTTCTTCTTCTTCTTCTTCTTCTTCTTCTTCTTCTAAGCCTTCTTTCAATGCCTTGCTAACTTTTATACAGTCAATTAGGACTATATTGCCATGGCAACAACCAATGACATTCCTAGAATGGAATGACCCCTAACTAACTGTGTTGAGTTTTTCTCTCTATACCTATTTGAAAGTTTCCATTGATTTCCACTCAGAATTTGCACAATGGAGCTTGACTAGGAACAAGTGTTTGTTTTGGCAGGTAGTAAATTTATAGAGATGAGCCAGGTATCAAGTCAGGGGCAGGGAGGGCGATTTTTACAACTGTGCATTGATGCCAAATACCACACATTTGAGAGGTTTAGAAAATGTCCTTCCCCTTTCCATATTTTAAGAAACATTTGACCATATTTGACAACAGGGGAGTGTTGGGATTTGGAGATCATAAAATGACGGCCTGTAGCCGAGCATGTATCTTGTTAGAAAGTTTCATGTTTTTGAGCCATTGACAATGGATGAATGGCCTTTGACTGGATACCGCGTTTGCCGATATAGGTATAGAGAGAAAAACTCCACAAGAGCTAATTGAGACTTTAGCAGAGTATTGAAAGACCGGGCCTTAGATAACATATTTGATTTTTAATATTTTAATCGATAAGAACGAAAAAATCGTTGAAATTATGAATCATGGCTGTTCTAATAATAATAATTCTTGGAAAGTATAATTTGCCTCAAAAGATAAGAACACATTTTGAAGCTTTCTTTCTTAGAATACCTTTTACCTTCCAAACCAAGTCCAACTTCTGATCAAATCAGCTAATCTCCATGTACAGTAATTGATCGATCACGCATTAAACCTCTTCACTTCACATGTGGCGTCGCAGAGAGAATAAACACCTCTCCATCAAAACTCCACCTAATAGAAGTCTGGAAACACGCGGCTGGGTTCACTCTTTAATATTCGGCCCATCGCTCAGTGTCTCCGAGATTGTGACAAATGTCGGCGTCGGCGGCGGCGTCGGAAACAAAAGGAGCGCGTAATGCACCGACGCGGACCTCGCGATGACAAACGACGCCCCCCCCACCCCCAGACGCCCGTGCGGCTATATATTTACTGATTTCGCAGACGTCGTATATTCATCATGGTTTTTATGTCAGTGTCGGATTTATAGGAGGTTCATAGCTGTGGGATTCATGAAGTATAGTGGTGGATTCATGAAGTAGTGGTGGATTCATGAAGTAGTGGTGGGATTCATGAAGTAGTGGTGGGATTCATGAAGTATAGTGGTGGATTCATGAAGTAGTGGTGGATTCATGAAGTAGTGGGGGATTTATGAAGTAGTGGTGGATTCATGAAGTAGTGGTGGATTCATGAAGTAGTGGGGGATTCATGAAGTAGTGGGGGATTTATGAAGTAGTGGGGGATTTATGAAGTAGTATAGTGGTGGGATTCATGAAGTAGTGGTGAGATTCATAAAGTAGTGGGGGATTCATGAAGTAATGGTGAAGTAGTGGTGAGATTCATAAAGTAGTGGGGGATTCATGAAGTAATGGTAAAGTAGTGGTGAGATTCATAAAGAAGTGGGGGTTTCATGAAGTAGTGGTGGGATTCATGATGTATAGTGGTGGGATTCATGAAGTATTGGTGGGATTCATGAAGTAGTATAGTGGTGCGATTCATGAAGTAGTGGTGGGATTCATGAAGTAGTGGTGGGATTCATGATGTAGTGGTGGGTTCATGAAGTAGTGGTGAGATTCATGAAGTATAGTGGTGGATTCATGAAGTAGTGGTGGGATTCATGTAGTAGTGGTGGGATTCATGAAGTAGTAGTGGGATTCTTGAAGTAGTGGTGGAATTCATGAAGGAGTGGTGGGATTTATGAAGTAGTGGTGGATTCATGAAGTAGTGGGGGATTTATGAAGTAGTGGGGGATTTATGAAGTAGTATAGTGGTGGGATTCATGAAGTAGTGGTGGGATTCATGATGTAGTGGTGGGTTCATGAAGTAGTGGTGAGATTCATGAAGTATAGTGGTGGGATTCATGAAGTAGTGGTGGGATTCATGTAGTAGTGGTGGGAATCATGAAGTAGTGATGGGATGCATGAAATATAGCTGTGGGATTCATGAAGTATAGTGGTGGATTCAGGAAGTAGTGGTGGATTCATGAAGTAGTGGTGGATTCATGAAGTAGTGGGGGATTTATGAAGTAGTGGTAGATTCATGAAGTAGTGGTGGATTCATGAAGTAGTGGGGGATTTATGAAGTAGTGGGGGATTTATGAAGTAGTATAGTGGTGGGATTCATGAAGTAGTGGTGGGATTCATGAGGTAGTGGTGGGATTCATAAAGTAGTGGTGGGATTCATGAAGTAGTGCTGGGATTCATGGAGTAGTGATGGGACTCATGAAGTATAGTGGTGGGATGCATGAAGTAGTGGTGGGATTCATGATGTAGTGGTGGGTTCATGAAGTAGTGGTGAGATTCATGAAGTATAGTGGTGGGATTCATGAAGTAGTGGTGGGATTCATGTAGTAGTGGTGGGAATCATGAAGTAGTGATGGGATGCATGAAATATAGCTGTGGGATTCATGAAGTATATTGGTGGATTCATGAAGTAGTGGTGGATTCATGAAGTAGTGGTGGATTCATGAAGTAGTGGTGGATTCATGAAGTAGTGGGGGATTTATGAAGTAGTGGGGGATTTATGAAGTAGTATAGTGGTGGGATTCATGAAGTAGTGGTGGGATTCATAAAGTAGTGGGGGATTCATGAAGTAGTGGTGGGATTCATGAAGTAGTGATGGGATTCATGAAGTAGTAGTGAGATTCATAAAGTAGTGGGGGATTCATGAAGTAATGGTGAAGTAGTGGTGAGATTCATAAAGTAGTGGGGGATTCATGAAGTAATGGTAAAGTAGTGGTGAGATTCATAAAGTAGTGGGGGTTTCATGAAGTAGTGGTGGGATTCATGATGTATAGTGGTGGGATTCATGAAGTATTGGTGGGATTCATAAAGTAGTGGGGGATTCATGAAGTAATGGTGAAGTAGTGGTGGGATTCATGAAGTAGTATAGTGGTGCGATTCAAGAAGTAGTGGTGGGATTCATGAAGTAGTGGTGGGATTCATGATGTAGTGGTGAGTTCATGTAGTAGTGGTGGGATTCATGAAGTAGTGGTGGGATTCATGAAGTAGTGGTGGGATTCATGGAGTAGTGATGGGATTCATGAAGTATAGTGGTGGGATGCATGAAGTAGTGGTGGGAATCATGAAGTAGTGGGGGAATCATGAAGTAGTGGTGAAGTAGTGGTGGGATTCATGAAGTAGTATAGTGGTGCGATTCATGAAGTAGTGGTGGGATTCATGAAGTAGTGGTGGGATTCATGATGTAGTGGTGGGTTCATGAAGTAGTGGTGAGATTCATGAAGTATAGTGGTGGGATTCATGAAGTAGTGGTGGGATTCATGTAGTAGTGGTGGATTCATGAAGTAGTGGTGGATTCATGAAGTAGTGGGGGATTTATGAAGTAGTGGTGGATTCATGAAGTAGTGGGGGATTTATGAAGTAGTGGGAGATTAATGAAGTAGGTTAGTGGTGGGATTCATGAAGTAGTGGTGGGATTCATGAAGTAGTGGTGGGATTCATGAAGTAGTGTTGGGATTCATGAAGTAGTGGTGGGATTCATGGAGTAGTGATGGGATTCATGAAGTATAGTGGTGGGATGCATGAAGTAGTGGTGGGAATCATGAAGTAGTGGGGGATTCATGAAGTAGTGGTGAAGTAGTGGTGAGATTCATGAAGTAGTATAGTGGTGAGATTCATGAAGTATAGTGGTGGGATTCATGAAGTAGTGTTGGGATTCATGTAGTAGTGGTGGGAATCATGAAGTAGTGATGGGATGCATGAAATATAGCTGTGGGATTCATGAAGTATAGTGGTGGATTCAGGAAGTAGTGGTGGATTCATGAAGTAGTGGTGGATTCATGAAGTAGTGGGGGATTTATGAATTAGTGGTGATTCATGAAGTAGTGGTGGATTCATGAAGTAGTGGGGGATTTATGAAGTAGTGGGGGATTTATGAAGTAGTATAGTGGTGGGATTCATGAAGTAGTGGTGGGATTCATGAGGTGGTGGTGGGATTCATGAAGTAGTGGTGGGATTCATGAAGTATTGGTGGGATTCATGGAGTAGTGATGGGACTCATGAAGTATAGTGGTGGGATGCATGAAGTAGTGGTGGGATTCATGATGTTGTGGTGGGTTCATGAAGTAGTGGTGAGATTCATGAAATATAGTGGTGGGATTCATGAAGTAGTGGTGGGATTCATGTAGTAGTGGTGGGAATCATGAAGTAGTGATGGGATGCATGAAATATAGCTGTGGGATTCATGAAGTATATTGGTGGATTCATGAAGTAGTGGGGGATTTATGAAGTAGTGGGGGATTTATGAAGTAGTATAGTGGTGGGATTCATGAAGTAGTCGTGGGATTCATAAAGTAGTGGGGGATTCATGAAGTAGTCGTGGGATTCATGAAGTAGTGATGGGATTCATGAAGTAGTGGTGAGATTCATAAAGTAGTGGGGGATTCATGAAGTTATGGTGAAGTAGTGGTGAGATTCATAAAGTAGTGGGGGATTCATGAAGTAATGGTAAAGTAGTGGTGAGATTCATAAAGTAGAGGGGGTTTCATAAAGTAGTGGTGGGAATTATGATGTATAGTGGTGGGATTCATGAAGTATTGGTGGGATTCATAAAGTAGTGGGGGATTCATGAAGTAATGGTGAAGTAGTGGTGGGATTCATGAAGTAGTATAGTGGAGCGATTCATGAAGTAGTGGTGGGATTCATGAAGTAGTGGTGGGATTCATGATGTAGTGGTGGGTTCATGTAGTAGTGGTGGGATTCATGAAGTAGTGGTGGGATTCATGAAGTAGTGGTGGGATTCATGGAGTAGTGATGGGATTCATGAAGTATAGTGGTGGGATGCATGAAGTAGTGGTGGGAATCATGAAGTAGTGGGGGAATCATGAAGTAGTGGTGAAGTAGTGGTGGGATTCATGAAGTAGTATAGTGGTGCGATTCATGAAGTAGTGGTGGGATTCATGAAGTAGTGGTGGGATTCATGATGTAGTGGTGGGTTCATGAAGTAGTGGTGAGATTCATGAAGTATAGTGGTGGGATTCATGAAGTAGTGGTGGGATTCATGTAGTAGTGGTGGATTCATGAAGTAGTAGTGGATTCATGAAGTAGTGGGGGATTTATGAAGTAGTGGTGGATTCATGAAGTAGTGGTGGATTCATGAAGTAGTGGGGGATTTATGAAGTAGTGGGGGATTTATGAAGTAGTATAGTGGTGGGATTCATGAATTAGTGGTGGGATTCATGAAGTAGTGGTGGGATTCATGAAGTAGTGGTGGGATTCATGAAGTATTGGTGGGATTCATGGAGTAGTGATGGGATTCATGAAGTATAGTGGTGGGATGCATGAAGTAGTGGTGGGAATCATGAAGTAGTGGGGGATTCATGAAGTAGTGGTTAAGTAGTGGTGAGATTCATGAAGTAGTATAGTGGTGCGATTCATGAAGTAGTGGTGGGATTCATGAAGTAGTGGTGGGATTCATGATGTAGTGGTGGGTTCATGAAGTAGTGGTGAGATTCATGAAGTATAGTGGTGGGATTCATGAAGTAGTGGTGGGATTCATGTAGTAGTGGTGGATTCATGAAGTAGTGGTGGATTCATGAAGTAGTGGGGGATTTATGAAGTAGTGGGGGATTTATGTAGTAGTATAGTGGTGGGATTCATGAAGTAGTGGTGGGATTCATGAAGTAGTGGTGGAATTCATGAAGTAGTGGTGGGATACATGAAGTAGTGGTGAGATTCATAAAGTAGTGGGGGATTCATGAAGTAATGGTGAAGTAGTGGTGAGATTTATAAAGTAGTGGGGGATTCATGAAGTAATTGTAAAGTAGTGGTGAGATTCATAAAGTAGTGGGGGTTTCATGAAGTAGTGGTGGGATTCATGATGTATAGTGGTGGGATTCATGAAGTATTGGTGGGATTCATAAAGTAGTGGGGGATTCATGAAGTAATGGTGAAGTAGTGGTGGGATTCATGAAGTAGTATAGTGGTGCGATTCATGAAGTAGTGGTGGGATTCATGAAGTAGTGGTGGGATTCATGATGTAGTGGTAGGTTCATGAAGTAGTGGTGAGATTCATGAAGTATAGTGGTGGGATTCATGAAGTAGTGGTGGGATTCATGTAGTAGTGGTGGGATTCATGAAGTAGTGGTGGGATTCATGAAGTAGTGGTGGGATTCATGAAGGAGTGGTGGGATTTATGAAGTAGTGGTGGGATTCATGAAGGAGTGGTGGGATTCATGAAGTAGTGGTGGGATTCATGATGGAGTGGTGGGATTCATGAAGGAGTGGTGGGATTCATGAAGAATAGTGGTGGGATTCATGAGTAGTTAGTGGTGGGATTCATGAACACCACTACTCTATCCCGGAAAGTCTTGGAATCCTAGAAATTTTGGAAAGTCTTTTTGTTTGTGTAATCTTTGGAAATCTTGAAAATTCCAGATATAATTCAGAATTCCCATCAGGAAACCTTTGAAATCGTGTGAAATTTTCATAAATCCATAAAAATCTTTTGAAATCTTGTGAAATCTTAAAAAATCCATAGAAATCTCAGACATTTTGGGTATCTTGCAATACTTTCGATAGCCGATACCTCAGTCGATAGCTCAGTAGATACCTCAGTCAATAGCTCAGTGTATACCTCAGTCGATTCCTCAGTCGAGACCTTAGTCGAGACCTCAGTCGATACCTCAGTCGATACCTCAGCCGATAGCTCAGTCTATACCTCAGTCGATACCTCAGTCGATAGCTCAGTCGATACCTCAGTCGATACCTCAGTCGATAGCTCAGTCGATTCCTCAGTCGAGACCTTAGTCGATACCTCAGTCGATACCTCAGTCGATACCTCAGCCGATAGCTCAGTCTTTACCTCAGTCTATACCTCAGTCGATACCTCAGTCGATAGCTCAGTGTATACCTCAGTCGATTCCTTAGTCGATAGCTCAGTCGATAGCTCAGTCGATACCTCAGTCGATAGCTCAGTGTATACCTCGGTCGATTCCTCAGTCGATACCTCAGTCGATAGCGAGCTACTCTTTGATTTAACTGATGTCGATAATTTTGATGAATGGGAATCATCAAAACTTTCGCTCAAAAAAGCGAATATTCAATATATTCAACCTTTGAGTGGTCGGATTTCACTCCAAAAGATAGTGCGAAGTGTCAAAAGAGCGAAAACTACTATTTCTGAACAGAAATCTGCCCCTTTAATTTAGCATGTGTATTCAGGTTATTAAATTATTATACTCACATTTTTCAAAGTGAATACCATACTTCTTTGGCTGCGTTAGACCCAAGGTTTGTTCCCCTCTGGATTGTGGTTTACCATGATTTCCACTCCACGGTAGGATAGTTCCAATACCTCGTGTGACATTCCTGCCACATTCTCCCCCTCCCTCACAGCCCAACCTAACACGCGCCCAGCAGCTTATTCTTGCTTCAACATAAGTCTTGATTGCTGAAAAAGATAACCGAATATCATATTCAATTTTCACACGAGATTTATGCGGTCGAAAACTTTTTATAGCAAATTTTCCCACTTTTTGATTTCACTCCAACCCCCAGGGATTTCACGCCCCCGACAAACACCAGCCCCCCCCCCCCCCTCCCCCAACCCTCCAACGCCCCTCATATATCTTTGCATATTTCTCAATATCCCCAAACGAGCCGCCACACACTCACACATCCCGCAAAGAATAGAATATCCTTTAACCTCTTTGCAATGCAAAGTTGGGATAATATGAAAATAGGGGAAGTCGGTGTCCCCTAAGAGACAAAGCTAAACTTGAGGCCAATCGTCTGGTATCACGTGACCTTCTTGGTGCCACTTTCTTCAATGGTGGTCGTGTGACACGGAAAAACGATCATAGATGGATTTAGTTGCATGTGTGTGTAATTCCACTGACTGAACTTCAGTGCTTGGTTTGAAATTATTTAATAATATCCAATGAAACTCGAAACTGAATTATAGGCCATTTGGATATTATTTAAATAAAATTATGATGATTTTGATATTTTTGCTGTAAGCCTTGAACGTAGATGATTACTCTATATTTCAAAATGTCATACTATTAATTCATCAATCTTGACTTCTGAATTTAAATTTAGCTTCTTGCTTATCGGTCATGACTTTCCATCTTGATTGATTGTTGATTATCCTGTCTTTCTTTCCACATTTGAATTTTTAGAATTATTGGCTTACGATTCAAATAAAATGAGGTATCCACGCATATGAAACTATTTCGCACTGTTTAATTGTTTAGTTTGTTTGATTCAGTGTGTAGATTTAAACTCTCAAATACTACAATCATTGTACCACCAAGTGTTAGACTATCTTTGACTGTACATGTATACAAATACTATGTTTTGTTTTGTGTTTATGCTTTGTATGTATTATGAACCGACGACTCTTTATGTTGGTGATAAAACCAGTCTTGCAAATCATCCCTCTGTATACGACTGGTGGTCGCTATAGGGGGTACACTTTATCACAACATATTGAGTTGACTTTATTTACTTTGCTATTATGTACTTTGTATCTGTATTTGTTTATTATTTAAAGAGTTCGTCATGATGTTTTAATGTGTATGATTTATGTTTATGATTTTGTGTTGTTTATATCATATGTATGTGTATGTGTATGTGTTTATTGTATGTGTTTATTTATTTATTTATTATTTATTTATTTATTTATTTATTTATTTATTTATTAATTTATTAATTAATTATTATAATAATAATAATTATTATTAATTATTATTATTATTTATTATTAATTTATTAATTTATTTATTTATTTATTTATTTATTTATATTTATTTATTTATTTATTTATATATTTATTTATTTATTTATTTATTTGTGTTTATTTATTTTATGTGTTTATTTAGTTTATTTTATTTTATTTATTTTAACACATATGTATGTGTTTATTTAAGTATGTTTTTTTGTTTTGTTTTTTGGCAGTCAAACCATTTTTTGGCTTTGTGGAACAATATAGTACATTTTATTGTATAATTGAATTGATTTATGGACTTGATTTATATAAAAAGTGCAGAAAGTGTAGTGCAGAAAAAATACCATCAGATTCTTAGTGCAAGTCAGCTCTGGTTGCAAAAGTCCTGCAATGTGATGATCATCTGTCAAGATCTCAAGCTTCATTTCCACTGGCACGTGACCACCTCGCCCAGGTTCGTCTGAAAACCTTCGTTCTTTAATCAGTTTCCTCCCCCGCATGTTTTACGTCCCTGTCAGGACTGTAAGGTATTATTATGATTATTATCCCCTCAAGCTGCGTTAACTGCGAGTAGAAGGTATGCCCTAGAGCCCGTCTTTCAAGATTCCTCCCTGGAATCTGTATTCATGTAGGCAAACATTCATTAGGGGTGTTACTTTATAATCTCAAGTTTATGCTCTAGGGTGGAGGGTCATAACCCGGGCGATGCCTTCAACAATAGTTGGATGCAATAAGTTGGGCTCGTGATGACGATGTAGTTGGTATCTTCCCCTATTCCCATGGACAACCCTTCCTGTAAGGGTTGTCGCTAGGGGATGTTAGGACATAAGCGAGCTTAACACCACCGCCAGTGTAAGCGGCTTGATTAGAGATGGCCAAGATGTGGCTGACAAAACCAATGTGGGGTGAAGTGTAAATAGCATACGTTCGTCCAGAATCGATTTACTTGACATCGTACAAGTTATTGCGTTTTTGCAATAAGAATGTCAGGAGACATTCCATTGTCGTATTATTGGAGGAAGAGGAGTATTTGAAGCCCCAAGGATTGAACACACGATATGCTGTATGCAGACTTAGGTAACTATTTAAACTTTAAAGCATGAATTATTCTGCACGAACTTCCTGTTTTATCAGCAGTGAAGTTTTTTCCGGACGCGAACTTCCCGAGGACGGACATTTTGTTGGCACGTTGACGTGTCAGATTTTACTTCACATGGAGGTAAATCGATGTAATTATGTATACTGTGAGTGTTTTTCTTCATATTACAGATTTATCCTGAGCCTACAATTGCTCATCAGGTAACCACTAAAACGATCAAATATGGCAATAGAACAACAACAGAGAATCACATCTATTCTGATTGGTGTCATCTAGATGGTGGCTACAATGAGATGACGTCACGTGCAAACTATGAATTCATCAGTTCATAACTCGACCGAACTTATTTTGTTTAATATCACCAATGCAAAAATGTGCATTTTTCTCGAGGCACGTTTGGCAGGTCAGAATTTAGTAAATGGAGTGACACTTTAAAGGTTATTTTCTGGACTACAGATGAGCAGGTCAATAAATCATTAATGATCATACATATCACCAAAAACACATGATAATAATACTGAATTGTTCCATCAACTATTTCTGTCACGCTAAATCAATGAATAGATATTGTGTGAGATAAACTAATAATACTTATTTTTATTTAGTGAAATATACTACCATAGAGTATACATTTAAATTTTCAAGTGTTTAAAAATAATATTTTAAAATGGAATCCCCATAAAGTAACGAAACACCAAAAGACCATTATCGTGAAAAATAATATCAAAGGAAATTGGATCCAAATTTGAATCCTGATGTTTCTCAAAACACATACAAATTTAATATCGCATCCAATTATGTAATCGTATCCAAACTCTTTGGTTACTGCAACATAATGCTGAAAACATATCTCATTGGATGCTGCAGCAATCACGTAGCTAAGCTCCATCACATCCCTAATGCACATCAATCATTGTGTTTCTCAAAGACCTTTTCACCCCTCAGCCCGATGGGGTAGTCATGTCTTGCAATCATTATTTATGCAATTAAAACGTTCGCCATTACGCAGTGTATGGACGATGTAATTAGCTACCCCTTTCTACGACTTCCCTCAGTCCCCGCCGTCAACTGAGTACATAATGTTCGTTATTAACTAGATAAGCTGCAGGGGTAGACTTCATCTCTCTTTCTCTCCCAGTGCGATTCATTGCCAGTGTAGATTACAAGTTAAGCCCAGAGTTTTATAATTTCTTATTATTTTAGTCGAGAGTAATTTTAACTGAGGTTTAAAATGAGTCACATTTCGTTGTAAATTGTAATTATTTTTAATGGTATTTTATTATGTAACATTATGATGTTACAACTTTTTATTTTATACCATCACTTCCAAAATAAATTTGGGTAAGGGTTAAGAAATTACAACATACAAAAATAACATTTAAAAACAATTTCAAATTCACACTGACAGCGTCAGCTTTCCTTCGCTCTTCTCTTTCAATCATATCTCCACTTCTCAGTTATCTTCCTCTACTCTTCCCACATTTCTCCTCTCTCTTCTACATCCCTTTTGATTCGATCTCTCCACCTCTCCCTTGGACAGGCGCGTAGGAATAGGGGGGGAAAGGGGGGAACGGACCCTCCCCCCTGTCTGGAGCCTGACCCCCCTGCCAGATCCTGACCTCCATTGTTAGAGACTCTGATCCCCCCTGCTAGAGATCCTGAACATGTTGCACAGAATGCACAGATTTGCTCCATTATGAGGTTGAATTCTCAAAATTTTCTCAAGTTTTGCAAAACTAATTGAACAGAGGTCAATAATATCAATAATATCAATAATTTCAATAATAATTTATAATAATAATAATAATAATTTCAATAATTTCAATAATATCCAATGAGACAACTCATTTACTAATTTGTCCAACATGATCATCCTCATGAATCAAATTAAATAATTACACGTTAAACTAATAGATTCCAAAACACATACAGATTTTTCTTATTGATTGCTGCTCTTGCAACCTTTTTCAAAGGTCGATTCCAAAATCAATTCATAATCGATTTTCTTTCACTAGAATTCAAGTATTTCCCTGCGGGGCCATTTAGGATTTTGTCAAATAACAACATTTTATTTTGTGTCATCCCCAAGAATATTGCATAGGACACACATTTTAAATTTCTTTAAAAAAGATGCCAAAAAGCGTCAAATTCGTTTTTTTTTATCAAGATGTAAAAAATGCCCTGCTATTAGGAATTCTATAAAAACAAGTTTTCTTAAGTTCCCACAGAATATTGCATATCACACATTTTACATTTCTTTGAGAAAGATTTTGTATCAAAAATTCAAAAAAGGCCCTGCGGGGCTAACTGGAGGGTGAGTCCCCCAGACGCCTTGTAACAGTGAACTACCTTTTCCTGACATCCACCGATCCCCTATAATTTTGACTCCCCCTGTCAAAATAAAGTTCCTACGCGCCTGCCCTTGGACTTCTTACTCTTCTTTTAGAATCTCTTCTGGTCACTTACACAAAATGTATACTCTCTTAGAATCATGTCCTGTTCATATCCATCATCAATCCTCTTCTAAATCTAAACCACTCTTCCAATCATATAATATTTAACCTTTCTACTCCCAATTTTTCTCTAATTGTAAGTAGTACCTACTCCTAATTTTTACTTTCTCCCATAGTCCCTTATCTCACTGAATAGATAGAGCTACCAAATGAGCTACCATTCTGTTGAATAGGTAACAGCTAATAGGTAGCAGAAAACAAATTTGACTGAAAATTATAACATTTATTATGTATCAAAGATGTCGATATTAGTACTTACAGATTTTCTGATTCGTCAAATTTTGAATTAGCGTACGAATAACTAGTAAAACGCTCAGTGTAACGCGTTGATGAGCGAGCACGGGTACGTGCAAATTCTCGAACCGGAAATGCGCACACAATGCACAGAAAACACATACATCCATATTGAATTGTTATATATATTTTTTTTAAATTTACAATTCATACGAAATGCCCTACTGTCGATTAAAAAAATCATCATGTTGCGAGGAACATGAAAGAAAGCAGAAAGAAGTGACGAAACTGTCGAATCAAAACGCTATTTTCGTCCACGAACGTCTAATCGTAGAGTTCATCAATGCCGTGATTGGCCGAGGGCATACAAGCCCCACCCACAGACCGTGCGAGGATGAAGGTGCAAGTTATTTCCACAGGTAATTTAACTTTTCTGGCAAAAATTAATGCTGGGCAACCTTAAAAAAATAACTCTATGGGTGGGCAAACTCAAACATGCGGGAATTCAAAATAAAAAAAAACGATCCTAGCGGGAACCAAACCCGGGACCATCGCATACCAGCCCGCGTCTTTCCACGGCGCTACAGTGACGCTGACAATTCTCACCGCTTTTAGTGTACATAACCCCCCAAATGGCCGATCCAAGTACAGAAGGTGCGCGCGCACGCGATGAACTCTATCAACAGACGCTCGTTTTTCGTCCTCTTCCAGTTCGATCTTATGCCGCTAGATAGCCCCACTTGTAGGTACTGAGTCAGAGTCGGTATTGCAGTTCAGAGCTGAAACCGGGAAAAATTCAACTCATGCCGTCGGAGGAACGTCGTGTCAGTAACACACTCTAGAGCCATTCTCTCAGAGATAACACATACATGCAGAGATAACAGATGATAATGCGAGGGTCGTGGATTATGCAACGCTTATCAACAATGCGGCATTATCACCGGCAAGAGCAGCAAGATCGCACACATATTTAGAAGGTAAGACTTAGATGAAGCAATACTCAATGTGAAACGAAATAGCTGCATTGCAATACTCAATGTGTCACTAAATAGCTGCATTCACGCTTACTAGAAATACATTTTATTAGGATTTAACTCATAGAAAATAAATTAGTATTTATATTCCGTGCATACAACTCTGGTCAACAGGTTGAACATATTTGGGTTTGATATTATGTAGGTACTATGAATAAGACCCCGTTTTACCAATATTTGATTATCAATTAAATGAAATCAATGATGGTCAATGATGGTTGATGACATCCATCAATGTAACCACTCTAAGGACCGATCTTTCAATAGTCTGCTAAGTTTTAATCGGTCATTCGAGGATTGCCATTGGTTGTTGCCATGGCAATATACTTAGTCTTAATTGACTATTTAAAAGTTAGCAAGGCATAGAAAGACCGGCCCTTATGAGAACGGTCACATTCATAGGTTGTTTATCAGATCCATGTGTTGATCTATGAGGGAATCTGGGGCCGTATTCTATAACTTTAAATTCTAAATTCTGCTGGAATTCGATTCCATTCAATGTACATGGCGTGAATCGGTTTCCAGCAGAATTGGGAATTTAGAAATTGTAGAATATCCCTGATAGTGATTTGACCAGTAGCAAGACCCCTCTTCTCCCCACAAATCTCCATCTTGAACATACAATTTCTGTATTAATATTGGCAAATATTGTAATTAAACTTTTGTCGGATTCCTAATTCTGTTTATTTGTTTAGATACGACAGTAAATTTTATACGACAGAGAAATGGACCAGCCCAAAATGTCATCGTTTGACAAAATGAAGAAGAAGTTCACAAAAAGCGATTCTTTGTCAATTTCATCTGCCGCAGAACCAGAAAAACCCCCAAAGGCCAAGAAAGAGAAACGTAAGTATTTACCACTAGACAACTGTTTCTATATGTACTCTAGTAGTATAGAGTATACACATTTTACTGCCTGACAACTCAAGAGAAAAATGGAAATTACCGGAATGGTCGCTGAGGCCGTCATTTTGTGTAGAACAGCGGTGAAGAAACTTGTTACATTTCACCGCTGTTAAATCGATAAATAATTGACAGATAGATTATTAATTATGATCGATCTATATTGATCGAGTAGATCTTTGCGCAGTTGTAGTTGCGCATGCTCAGGGTGTCGGATTTGGAAGTTAAACGCGGCTTATAAAATACATAGAAACAGTTTAAGGGTCGTCATAGGCAGTGACGGGGGGGGGGGGGGGGGGGGAGAGTTAAATGAGAAGGCGGATTTCACGAAACTATAATTAATGTTTCATTATTTCTTTGTGTGCATTATAGATTTTATAGTAGGTATACCGACGTTCAATTTTAGCTTATTTATAAGAATAAGGACCAGTTTTTCAATGCCTTGCTAACTTTTAAACAGTCAATTAGGGCTTTATTGCCATGGCAACAACCAATGACAAACTTCGAATGACCGATTAAAACTTAACTACTGGTTTAGCAGATTATTAAAAGACCGTCCCTTAGAATACCAATGAGTTCAATACCTATAGCGGGAATGAAATATACAGTTTTTAGAAATTATACAATTTTAGTTAAGGGCCGGTCTTTCAATAGTAGGATTGTCATTGGTGGTTGCTATGGCAATATAGTCCTAATTGACTGTTTAAAAGTGAACACGGCATTGAAAAACTGACACTGGGAAAACAATAATTCTATGTATACGAAATTATGATTATAATTTCATTTAATTTCGATATACCAAACTAGTTTTAGTGGATAAGTTACATATTTTACGAATATACATTTTTTTATAGCCGAGAAACCAAAAGAAGAAAAGAAGGAGAAGGCAAAGGTGAAACCGGAGAAAGCGAAAGAAGACAAGAAAGACAAGAAATAAATCTACGAACTGTTACTGAACATTCAACTGCCTGAAGATGAACTGCCTGAATATGTGCTTTTGTACTTAAATCATTGCTTGTTTAATTCAAATACTTCTGGATACTGTATCCCTAAAAATAGTACGGCCATGCAATTTACATATGAAAGCAAAAATGCAAATTAAAATTATTTGTACCAATGAAATATACGCAAACAGCATTCTGTGGTGCAAGGAGTGATGGATCCAATGTGCAAGTGTAGTGACAAGTTGCATCGGGAAGATTTTGACAAAATCGGTCTACTGCGGTTCGTCTTAAATCTAATTGAATCGTTATTCAACAAGAAACCGCGTAAATCCATAAATTAACGAAATGCTGAAAACCGTAGACGAACATATAGTCTAAAAAGGCTGTCATCGTTGATTTAGAATAAAATAATGAAACTTGCATTTAGTCAAGAAAGGGTCATCTTTGATCTTTCTCTTCTA
The DNA here is from genome assembly GCA_934045905.1 of Leuctra nigra. Lineage (NCBI taxonomy): Eukaryota > Metazoa > Arthropoda > Insecta > Plecoptera > Leuctridae > Leuctra > Leuctra nigra. The sequence goes on along the minus strand of OW203762.1, from coordinate 7,449,328 downwards.
TCTCGTAACATGTTTTCATAGAATGCCCTTACTTAAATAACTGATTCAAGTTAACTGAATCTGAATCTGAACCAGAGGCCCAAGTCGGTTAATTCTCTGTAACATGAGTGTAGTATTTGTTCACTTTATTATCTCTAATAAATACCATTTCGATGCATTTCGTTGTTCTTCATTTGAAATCCTCGGATTTATCTCCCATGACAATCATGTTTGCACGTCTGCTCAAACAGACTGAGCTGGCTGCTTGGAAGAGAATCTCGACATCTTGCTCTAGAAATACTCTCTAGCAGATAACACATCTGAAGATAGTGACGTGATAACGTGAGATTGTGGCGACTGCTTATCAACAATGTGACACTATCAAAGGAATGGGCAACTCGAGCGCACGTACTGCGACAGTTCAGGTAAGGTTCAGAAGAATTACTGCACTAAAAACCTGCTCTAACTGTGATACATTTACCTAGTGCGAAAACGGTTCTTATTCGAATGCGAATAGCGATCTTGTCAAAAATACATTATTACATTTTTTAGTTTCGTTTATTGGCGAGGACCTAGCTGTTGGTTTGGTAGGTTCTCAAAACTTGAGAGCGAAGGAATTGATAGGAATTGATACTTAATTAAACAATGTATGCAACAGATTGAAATGAAAATGTAATATGGTACGTCGTGGTGAAACTTTCTTTTCCAGTGTAAAATAATGACTCAATTCAATTCTGTTTTAGAGACAACCAAACCAAATCGACCAAATGGAAACAAGAAACACATATCAATCGGACCAAATGATTGACACAGAAGATGGCAGAAAAATGTCAACATTTGACAAATTTAAGAACTATTTTACAAGGGGCAATCAAACTTTTAAATTAGCATCATCTGCGGAAGGAAGTGAATCAGACACAATCTCGAAAGTGAAGAACGATAAACGTAAGTATGACATCACTTTGGGTCCAGAAACATCGCTCATTTCTCATACAAATCATGCATAACACTGTTTATGTTTTATTCGACTAGGTATAGTTTCTAGTCTCAAGTCATTTCGAGGTATATTGTGGTGAGGATAATCTCTCTAGAAGTCAATAGAATATTTTAGTGTCATGTTTTATGTTTTCTTTGAGTGACTGCATGAGCTTATTAAGAAAGTAATTAGAACAGAGAGTTATTTATGACATTAATTGCCTCAAAAATTAAATCAGTGTTACAGTTATTAGAAATGGAACAATTCTTTACTGAACAAAAATATGTGTTTTTTTGTTTATAGCTATATGCCATTTAATTTATTGGTGATTTTTTTTTAGCAAACACATCTAAAGAAGAAAAGAATCAAAAAGCTAAGATATCGGCAAGTGCAAATAAACCAAAAGATAATAAGAAGGTAAATGAGAAAACAGAGGAAGAAAAGAAGAATAAGGCACAGGTAAAACTAGAAAAAGCTAACGAAGAAAAGAAGAATAAAGCAAAGGCAAAACCAGAAAAAGCAAACGAAGAAAAGAAGGATAAGGAAAAGGGACCTGCAAGAAAATCAAAAGAAGACAAGAAACATAAATCAAAAGTGAAAACAGACTCAGGAGTAACATCGAATACCTCCAAGGAGCTTAAAGTTCCTCTTCCTGTATTTGTTAGGTTGTGTGTTGAGGCCATCGAGAACAGAGCAGATGGGATCAAAACCGAGGCAATTTACCGCGCATCAGGCAATCAGGAGCAAGTGGCCTTGATCGATCAGGAGACGGTAAATACCATGTCAATGGCAATGTTGAATCATTTGGCGGCGTTCGATGACTGACAAGTACAATGTTGTACGCTTTATTTCAGGATGAAACAAGATTGAGAAAAAAGTTGGACAACGAAGCAAATATCCATGTTCTGACTGTTGCACTAAAACAAGCTTTCAGACATCTTAATAATCCTTTCATAGACTTCGAAGAGTTCAACAAAGCTAGGAATGAAACAGGTAAATTCATGAAATATAACTAATCAACATCATTGTTATTAATTAATAATAATATTTTTTATAGATAAAATCACCAGAGTAAGGAGATTGATAAGTGGACATCCAGAACAGAAAACATTTCAATATTTACTCGCCCATTTAAACGCGTAAGTACTTTAAAAACTCAAAGAATATTATTTTCAAATAAAATCAATTTTCTTGGGACGTTGCACAAACTATATTTATATCACATAATCTCACAATCGAAATCCAAACTGAAGAAGGAAAACGAAAATAAATTTCATTAAAATAATGGAGATATGTGCAAGATAATCATTGTAGTAGACATTTTAGAGTCGAATTGATCGTAAAATAATTACTAAATGGATCAAAGTTTTCACTCGAGTTAGTCGAAGAAACATTATCGATCGTCTTCAGTGGACGTGGAATTTGAATATTTCTGTTTGATTTGAAGTGTGTATTTTGAGACTTTGTAATCTGATAACTAACAAGGAAATTGGTCCTAAATGTCTAATCATGATTGCAACTATGTGAAGGAATAACTTGTTTCTACAGGGTCCTGAAGGCCAAAGATGCGAACCATATGAGTGCAGAGGCCCTGTCAATCGTCTTTGGACCAACGCTGATGCCAATACCAAGAGGAGACTTCGACGAGGCAATGAAAACCTCCGTCATGGAGAGGAACGAGGTGATGAGATTTCTACTTCTGAACTACGACGAAATATTCAGCGCTGGTGAAGAGAAAGAAACTGCCGTAGCACCGACTTCCAGAAGTTATGATGGTGCTGATGTGACTTCAACACAAGACGAAGGTAAAAGAGAAACGAAGGATGAGAATGAGTCAACGTCAACAGATGATAAACACGATGTTGCGCAAACCTCAACAGATGTGAAGGAAGATGTTGCGCAAACCTCAACAGATGAAAAGCAATTAGTTGTGCATACCTTAACAGATGTTAAGCAAGAGGTTGCTGCAACTTTAGCAGATGTTAAGCAAGAAGTTGTGCCAACCTCAACGGATGTTAAGGAAGATGTTGTGCCAACCTCAACGGATGTTAAGGAAGATGTTCCTCCAACCTCAACGGATGATAAGGAAAAAGTTGCACTAACCTCAACAGATGTTAAGCAAGAAGTTGTGCCAACCTCAACGGATGTTAAGGAAGATGTTGCTGCGACCTCAACGGATGTTAAGCTAGAAGTTGTGCCAACCTCAACGGATGTAAAGCAAGATGTTGCTGTAACCTCAACAGATGTTAAGCTAGAAGTTGTGCCAACCTCAACGGATGTAAAGCAAGATGTTGCTGTAACCTCAACAGATGTTAAGCTAGAAGTTGTGCCAACCTCAACGGATGTAAAGCAAGAAGTTGCTGCAACCTCAACAGATGTTAAGCAAGAAGTTGCTGCAACCTCAACAGATGTTAAGCAAGATGCTCAAACCTCAACGGTTGTGAAAGAAGATGTTGCTCAAACCTCAACGGATGTTAAGCAAGTAGTTGTGCCAACCTCAACAGATTTTAAACGAGAAGTTGTACCAACCTCAAATGAAGTTAAAGAGGAAATGTCAGTCAATCAAGAAGTTATGCCAACCTCAACAGAAATTAAGAAAGAATATTTTCCAACCTCAACAGATATAAGTGACGAAGTGAAAGTGAAGCAAGACGATGTTTAAAGGATGAGAGTAAGTGAGACAGAGACAAGTAATTCCTGGGTAACAAGATGTAAGTGTATAAGATATTGATTTTGTCTATGATCGTCAGCAGCTCGATTGTGTAACTTTCATTTCGAGGCATAAAGATGTCATATTATCCAATAGCGGAGCAAGACAACTTGGACAGACACTTCAGCTATTGGCTAGATACGAAATGGCCATTGTTCAGGTCTACATCTTAAAATGGAAGTTATGCAAACGAGCTGATGGTAGGTATAAACGAAATGATTTGTACTGTGAAATAGATTGTTGAATACATGTTTTATATTTAGATCGACAAAATACACTTGTTTACTACTTACTTATATCTTATATTAAATTTCTAATAATCATTCTCTTTGTTAAAATATTTTATTTTTTGTATGGTTTAATAAAATTATATAAGTTGCAAGAATTAAATAAGGTTAACATATAAGTCACAAAGCAAAATTCAAATGACATTGCCGTAAAATCAAAACAATATACATTTTTTTACAAAAATGTCCCGGCAGTCGCTCCCATTTTACGATTTTATTGTTTTTGTATTATTATTTTATTAAATAATTCTTGTTTCTACTTTGATTACACTTGTATTCCTAATCCAGCAGGTGAACCACCTGTTAATAATATTCAATGTAGTCCAACAATCTGGTTTCAAACTCGTTTTTAACGGATTTAAATACGATCAGCGGAGATGCGACGAATTCGTATTTGCAGTTGAATCTTGCCCTGTGTCAATGATCTTTACATAGATTCGCCTGGGAAAAGAGTACACAGGAATTACTGCTCAGAAGATGACGATGTTCAAGGTAAGTCATTTCATGATATCGTAATTAGTGCCTTGAAACAGTGATATAAAATATCTTGACATTTTGCTTTTATTAGAATTACAATTCGTTTTAAATTCACCGAAGCAGTTTAATCCAATAATAAGAAAATGGTAATATTTTTCGTGATGGAACACAATGTAGACTTTTTATGTTTAAAGCTTTAATTAATTAATTTTTCATTTATTGATTTTTCTCTGCACCTGAAAATGGTTTCAAAATCAGCGGAAAGAAAGAATGGGTATGAATTCATATATAATTAAAAATATTCATTTTGTTAAGCTCGTTGAACAAAATAATGTTTTTAAGTGATTGATCAATATCTTCATTCAAAATCTGCATAAAACGATTTAATAAACTAAATAAACACATCACAATGTATAATCAAAGATAATTGTTAATCATGAGACCGGTTTGCTGATAACATTGTGGTGCATGTCAGTGTAACTCTGTACATTATTAAGAAGTAAAAGGCCCGATGTCCATTTTCTCGATTTTGCGTTGCACACTTTTAGAATCATGTTTGACAATACATATAGTTATATCGAAGTATTTTCTTACACAACGACTCATGTCACCATTACAAATATGATTGGATGAAAGCAGAATTACAGGAAAATCATTGAAATGGACATCCGGCCTTCTGCCTCTGATGAACAGAACTATTGTCGACACACGCAGTTTCTCTGAATGGTAGTTGATATTTCTATACGACATTTTGTAATTGAACATTTCGTAAATAATATTGCCATAAAAATATCGATGGGAAATTAGAAAAACGTCATTTTAACTCGATGATTTTCTCTGCAACATTGCTCCTGATTGATCCTGATTTAGTTGATCCTGATCGTTGTTCTGGCCCACGCTGTTCTGAGCACATCCGCCATGATGGTCCAGAAGACATGGTTAAGCCCAACGGCTGTGATCCGGCAAATCAGAGCCGAGACTGAAATACATGACAAGTAAGTGCATAGGATACTCAAGCTTTTCGCCATACTTTGCCAATAAGCCAATATGTTTATAACATAGTACATCCACTAGTCACTACGCAGTAACATATTGTCAGTTGGCTGTGATTTGGCTTCTCTCAGGAACCCTATTCTATGACGAAATCGAAATAATTTCGGTCTGAAATCATTCAGATCAATGATATCCTAAATTATCCATTAGTAGCTTTAGTTCATTGGGGAAATTGCGGTGAAATCTTGATTTGTAATTGTTTCTATCGCCAAGTTTCAAAATATATCTTTTTATATTTGAGTGGGGTGCAAAAGGAATGAATGGATCATGGATATGCATTTTTTTAAAGCTATTGTTTAAAGAAATTTACAAGTAATTCAATACCTAGTAATTCCATTCCATTCCATTCAATATTATTGATAACAGCATGATTATCATAGATAAATAAATATTTAAGTTAGCGATTCATAATTTGATATTAGTAACATGTTCAATATGTAAGTGTCATAATTTTGCTTAATTCGGAATTCCCATACGGAGTATCAACTTTCCTTATAATTCCATGAAAAATGAATAAGTAATTAGTAACGAAAACAGATAATCTTTCATACTTGTCTTTATCTGCAATAATCAGAAATATATTACGACTATTTTAAATTAACAAATAACTTAAAAATAACTCTTATCACCTGGTTCCTGACATTTCAGACTCCAGGTCGACGAACCTCCCGCGTTGATCGTCGCCGACCTCGAGCCCAGCGAGACCGACGCCGTCCTCCTGCGCCAGTTCGCCCTGACGCTGACGACGACGCTCTTCACCACCAGCACAGTCCTCGTCGGCGGCCAAGTCGTCACAACCGTCACAGTGACTGTGAACCAGCCGTCAACCTCCTTCCTCCCGTCCACGACAGTCGTCACTGTCGCCGGCACGACGACAACAATCACCTCCACGTCGACGTCCATCATCAACGTGGTCCCCGCCACGACCATCACGGTGACGACGAACCCAGTGTCGACGATCACAACCACCGACCTCTCAACCACGACGTTGACGTCGTCCTCGACGGTGTTCTTCCTCCAGGCGGTGACGACGACTGTCACAACGTCGACCACAACGACCTCCACGACCACGGTGACAATACCCACAACGACAACGTCAACGACAACTGTTTTCACCCCGACTGTCGTCGCCACCGTGACCACGACCTCCACGACGACTGCCCCGTCAGTGAGGACGACGGTAACCTCCACGTCGACGATCACCTCGACTGTGACGACGACCGCGACGCAGTTGCTGCCGACCACGACTACTGCTACATCGACGACGACGTCAACGGCGACGCTGTTGTCGACGTCGACGATCACGGCGACGCTGACGACGACGTCCTTCACGACGACGACCACCGCGACGGCGACGGTGATTGTCGGACCGGCGACGGTGTTCACAACTGTGACGTCAACGGCGGTGGTGATATCGACGACAACTGTCACTTCAACTGTCATGGGATAATTGAAATTATTTTCACTATTTGAGGTTATGAACTTACCTAAGCCGTTGAATGTGTCCAAAGGTTTTCATGTTACAAATCTTGGGTGATTCAAATTCAATCAAATCTATTCAAATCTGTGTTAATTTCCACAAATTTGTTGTTTCTCTTTTTCATTTCAAGCGCTTCATCAATTGTATTGTAATACAACGAGAGACGAGGGAAAAAATACAGACTTAAAAGCTCCATCTTGCAAAATATGCATGTTGTTTGTTCTTAAAAGTAAAATATGCCTCCAGAAATTGATAATGTTTCCGTGGATGTAGTAGAATAGGAACCATTCCCAATCGTAAATTTTGTCAATAAATCAATAAATAATTGTGATATATTTTATTTTGAAATACATTTATATTATTCTCCGTACAGCCAAATAAATATTAATTAACTGCAGTTTCTTCTTAAAATGAAGCTCAAAGAGTCCGTCCACGCAATATGTCCTTCTCTCCTGACATCATCGCTATTCATGAGGACGTCGTTGTCGCCTGTAGGAGCGTCGGGACGCCCACATCACCCACCAGGAGCTCATAGAGTCCGTCCACGCAGTGTGTCCTTCTCTCCTGACATCATCGCTATTCATGAGGACGTCGTTGTCGCCTGTAGGAGCGTCGGGACGCCCACATCACCCACCAGGAGCTCATAGAGTCCGTCCACGCAGTGTGTCCTTCTCTCCTGACATCATTGCTATTCATGAGGACGTCGTTGTCGCCTGTAGGAGCGTCGGGACGCCCACATCACCCACCAGGAGCTCATAGAACCCGTCCACGCAGTGTGTCCTTCTCTCCTGGACTGCACTTGTTGCATCGCCTTGCCCGTGGACGTCGCGGTGCTCGAGGACGTCGTTGTCGCCTGCAGGAGCGTCGGGACGCCCACATCACCAACCAGGAGCTCATAGAGTCCGTCCACGCAGTGTGTCCTTCTCTCCTGGACTGCACTTGTTGCATCGCCTTGCCCGTGGACGTCGCGGTGCTCGAGGACGTCGTTGTCGCCTGCAGGAGCGTCGGGACGCCACCTCCCCGACTAGGAGCAAGACGCCCGTCACGACGCCCGCCGCCATCAGCGTCAGGATCGGGATCACCTGGCTGAAGCTCACGACGGTGAACGACTTCTCCATGACGATCGGGGCGTCGGCGTCGGGCCAGATGAGATGCTCGACGCGTTGGAGGGTCCCAGAGTTGCGGAGCTGGTTCAAGCTGGGGACAGATTCAATGCAAACGCATTTTATACGGCAATACAAGACAAGTAATGAAACACATTAAAATAAAACTAGAGAATCATTGCGTAATATCACATTTATTCATCAAGATTAAAACTACTAGGTATATGTTAAAACTTAGTCACATAAAAATGCCATTACCGAATCAGTCACATAAATATTATATTTATTCAAGTACAAGACTGTGCAAGTACAGTACAAGTACAACCTCAAGTACATTTATGTTTGCTCGCAGTAATATATGGAATCATCTCTAATGAACAAAATCATTACATCTTTTAGAAATAATTCTGGTCTTCTTGAAATTGTCCTGATAGTTGAGACATCTTCGGAGATTGTTAATTTCTTGTCCTACCTCATATAAATTCCCTGATCTAATTCACATGATGGCGCTGGGTCTGAAGTTCTTGTATTATTATAATCATCAGCCTCACTCTTTGTTTTGCATAGGTGTATGTTATCACCTGAAGAGATTAGAGGAGAGAGATAGCGGCCAATCAAACTCTCAATATCTAAATTAATCAATTGTGACTCATGGATCAAAACGAAAGAGGACAATGGCCTATCTACAAACAGATAAACCTGGTTAATTTTACATTTTTTCTTGGGGCAAGATTAGCAAAAGGTTGCTGCATTTTATCGGCATAACTATAAGAATAAATACCAATATCTTCATTATCATCGCTATTAACAATTGCTAATTTTTAATTTGAAATTGGGACTTATGCAATTACAATAATAAGCTTTCGCGATAATTTCTTCATCCCCATAAACTGCACAGTTCAATTGCAAAATGAGAGATTTTAATATAAGCTCATGCCCGCCATCCATAAGCGCCGACAAGACTTTTGCCAGGCACATTGCCCCGCAGGGCGATATTTGTTTTCTGAACTAGCAGTTCAAAAACAATAATTATAATTCGATATCAGGTGCATTTTATTTACAAAATATAGCTGTTAAAAAATAAAAAACTTTTGACGTTTTAAGAGATCCAGGACAGGATATCTCCAGGATCCCTCCTCCCCTTCCGTCACCAATGCTGCCTTCCTACTGATCATGAGAGCATAATCCGACAATGTACTGACCTGTAGTCCATGAGGCGACGGTAAGCACTCTGCTTGACCACGATGAAGGAGAGCGAGTCTGTTGTGATTGGAGTCGGCAGCCACTTGACTGGACACGAGGACAGCGCGTTCATCTGGAGTTGGTACTCGCGCGTGTCATGTACTGACCTGTAGTCCATGAGGCGACGGTAAGCACTCTGCTTGACCACGATGAAGGAGAGCGAGTCTGTTGTGATTGGAGTCGGCAGCCACTTGACTGGACACGAGCACAGCGCGTTCATCTGGAGTTGGTACTCGCGCGTGTCATGTACTGACCTGTAGTCCATGAGGCGACGGTAAGCACTCTGCTTGACCACGATGAAGGAGAGCGAGTCTGTTGTGATTGGAGTCGGCAGCCACTTGACTGGACACGAGCACAGCGCGTTCATCTGGAGTTGGTACTCCCGCGTGTCATGTACTGACCTGTAGTCCATGAGGCGACGGTAAGCACTCTGCTTGACCACGATGAAGGAGAGCGAGTCTGTTGTGATTGGAGTCGGCAGCCACTTGACTGGACACGAGGACAGCGCGTTCATCTGGAGTTGGTACTCGCGCGTGTCATGTACTGACCTGTAGTCCATGAGGCGACGGTAAGCACTCTGCTTGACCACGATGAAGGAGAGCGAGTCTGTTGTGATTGGAGTCGGCAGCCACTTGACTGGACACGAGCACAGCGCGTTCATCTGGAGTTGGTACTCCCGCGTGTCATGTTCTGACCTGTAGTCCAAGAGGCGACGGTAAGCACTCTGCTTGACCACGATGAAGGAGAGCGAGTCTGTTGTGATTGGAGTCGGCAGCCACTTGACTGGACACGAGGACAGCTCGTTCATCTCGAGTTGGTACTTGCGCGTGTCATGTACTGACCTGTAGTCCATGAGGCGACGGTAAGCACTCTGCTTGACCACGATGAAGGAGAGCGAGTCTGTTGTGATTGGAGTCGGCAGCCACTTGACTGGACACGAGCACAGCGCGTTCATCTGGAGTTGGTACTCGCGCGTGTCATGTACTGACCTGTAGTCCATGAGGCGACGGTAAGCACTCTGCTTGACCACGATGAAGGAGAGCGAGTCTGTTGTGATTGGAGTCAGCAGCCACTTGATTGGACACGAGCACAGCGCGTTCATCTGGAGTTGGTACTCGCGCGTGTCATGTACTGACCTGTAGTCCATGAGGGGACGGTAAGCACTCTGCTTGACCACGATGAAGGAGAGCGAGTCTGTTGTGATTGGAGTCGGCAGCCACTTGACTGGACACGAGGACAGCTCGTTCATCTCGAGTTGGTACTTGCGCGTGTCATGTACTGACCTGTAGTCCATGAGGCGACGGTAAGCACTCTGCTTGACCACGATGAAGGAGAGCGAGTCTGTTGTTATTGGAGTCGGCAGCCACTTGACTGGACACGAGGACAGCTCGTTCATCTGGAGTTGGTACTCCCGCGTGCCGATGAAAGCGTAACGGTCCCAACAGATGCGGTTCACGTAGGTGTAGTCGAAGAGGGGAAGCATCTCGGCATCGTGATGGAAGAACTTGTCGTAGAGGCGGCGGATCAGAGGGTCGCTGGATTGCTGAAGAAATAGATTCAGGGGTGAGATCAGAAGGAATGAATCTTGGGACCTGCTTGAATTTGATGACATTTGCTAGGTATTGTTCGGTCTTTATAATCATTTATTGGTCCTCCACATCTTCAGATATTGCAGAATATTAAAACAAATTTGTTTCGCACACTTTTTAAAATGTCATAAGTTAAATCCTTTCTCTAACACGCACTTCAATCCAAATGACAGTAGTTTCTGTCTCTATTCTCCAGATATTCTTCGGTATACCGCCTAGTTTTGTGAGTCAGTGCTAAAGATTTCACATCCAGATTCCATTTTTATAGTCCAGGTAACAGTAACTTAAGTAAGTATGGATAGCAGACTATTATTACTTAGGTAAGGGTTGTGTCGTCTTAGGGTAGGTTTACAGCTCGGCGTTCGTTCGACGTTCGGCGCTCGCCGTTGAGCCTCCTGATTGGCCAACGCCGAGCGCTGGCGTTCAAGGTCAAAGATAAACCATGTTCATCTTTCAGCGCTAGCGCTGAGCGTCGAGCGTCGAACGTCGAACGCCGAACTGTAAACGTACCTTTAGGCAAGATTACTAATATCATGATATCTCGATCAACATCTAAGTTTGATCATTTCTTCAGGATATGTCGCGAACTATTGGAAGATGATAGAGGATAGAGTCATGGAAATGTTCCATTTTCGGTATTAACCTATACTAACAAACTGTCACAATACGTCAGCTAAAATATCGCACATATGACATTCCTTGAATGATCGTTTAAACTAAATCTGGTTTTAGCAGAGTATTGAAAAACTGGCACTAAAAATTATTGTCTTTTACACAACTATAGTTTCTTCTCCACTATAACACTCACTCGGAATAGATCGTAGACGGAGTCGCTCATGAAGCCCAGGTTGTAGTCGCCGTCAGCGAGCTCCTGGAGAGTCTGCAGCGGCACGTCGACGCGTTGGTTGGAGAGGAAGGAGATGAGGGCGGCGGAGTAGGCGGCCATGAACACCAGCGACGTGATGGAGGCGATCAGAAACACGGCTCTTGTCGTCGTGCCGCGGAACTTCATGTCCTCGCCAGGAGCTGGGGACAAACACACTAGAGAGCGGCGGAGTAAGCGGCTGTAAGTAGTGGTTTACTAGGGGTTGCAAAACACCATATAGAGGATTTAAGAGGATCGGGTAGTACTAGAGTGCTAGGCGCATTCTAATCGAATTTTTAATTGAAGTTGCATATCAAAAAGTGTATTTTAATCAAATCTGCATATCAAAACGTGCATTTTAATCGAATTTGCATATCAAAACGTGCATTTTAATTGAATATACATATCAAAAACGTATAATCATCCGAAAAACCTAGTTTAATTAAATCTATGTAAACTGTATTAAATACCAATTACTTAATCGAAAAGTGTTAAAGAAATTTTATCAAATAATTATAATGTTCATTTTAGGTTAGCTGCTATACCGTGCGTTGTAAATCCCCAACCTAAGTCATATGATCTAAACCTGTCAGAGCCCGTCTCCATCGTGTTTATACCTGCTGAACAACCCTAACCCTCTGTTTCCCTCTATTCAAGATAAACAATAGTGTTAGCAATTGGTTTACTTATGATTGAGCACGTTAATATAATGATTAATGAATGAGCATTCTAAAAGCATACAACAAATAAATAACCGAGTAAAAATGGTTATCTAACAAAACAAAAAAAAAATACACTTTTCATCATTTTTCTCAATCGGGGCTATTTTATTTTTAATCCTCAGCTTTCATTTACCGTAAATGTTTTTGACATAACTGCGGGGATCTTCGGAATACTACGCGGTAGGACGCAACGTCGGAGGATGCCACGCCGAGATGCGATGCCGGAGGGCACCAAGTCGAGGCGCAACACGCTATGCTCCATCAGACGGGTAAGTCTTCATAGATAACCGCAATGTTCGCGATGTCTTGTGGTGTACAAGTATACTCTCGGTTTTATAAGATTCCATCGTGTATGTATTACAACAAATCTCCGTTGTATGTTATGGGATTTATCCGGATATTACTCAAGGATTGATTAGATGAATGGCATATCAGTGATATACACGGAATATAGTTTAAATAGAATTTATTGATAATGTAATAAATACATTACAGACTACAAACACATTCAAGCAATACTCACTAACTAATTTAATAATATTGCTGTAATTTTAATGTTCTATACGCTACTGACCTGATCTTGATTTAAGTAATAGACATAATATTAAAAATATGATATAATTAATTAAATGCTAATGAATTATTCAATATAATTTTACTACTGGATTATGAAAACTTAACTATAAACTAAACCGTGAAGCTTACACCTACTTCTTAATTCTATGATGTCCATATGCTAAAGTGTTGATGCCATCATCGAGTATATATCGTTTATCGTCGAATGGTGATAATGTCGTCTTAGTCTGACGAATTGTATAGACTTCGTGCTTGAAACTCCTTATTGAGGACATTACAGCATTCTGCACAACCTTTTTAAGTAAACAGTCTCTGTAATTCTTATGCTTAATCTCTTTTCTCATTGTAGCCTTGATAATCCCCTTCCCTACTTTTTTACATCGGCCATCGGTTTCCAAAAGACTATACATTTTTGCACGCAATCCAACAAACTCTTTCACAATCCTACCGTCCATCTCATCTTTAAACTTCCCCAAAACTTTCTTATTTCTATCATCATAGAGAAAATGATCTTTCGACATATTTGATGTATCGAACAAATGAATGTCTTTCTCCATATCTTTGTACAGATCTTCTGTCTCAATTTGATAACACAGAGAGTCCGTGTCCGTGAAGCATAGTACTGCTTTCTCATTATACTTATTTTTAACATAGTTATAATGGAAATTATACATAACATATTTACTCAAATCTAAAATAGTAAATCCTGCATAAATGGGACGATCTAGTACAAGAGATGCCCGCTTCCTTTCCACAGCAACAAGATTGTTTGAAAATATTTCAAAATTTTCAAACGCAGGAGAAGCTATCAATTTCTTTAACTGTTTTTCATTGTTGGCAAGGGTAATATTTACACGCTTTCTCACATTCTCCATCGTTTTTCCGAATACAGCGTTGTTCATGAGTTTGAAAAAATCCTTTTCAAAGTCATTTTGTGCCTTTATACGCTGGACGGTGTTGAAATCTATATAAGGTTTCAACCACTGTGTCTGAGTGAATTCAATCACGCGATGTATTTTGGTTAATCTCAACCCTAGAGAGAGGCACTGCTTCAAATTACGGTAATGGATGATGTATTTCTCCTTATCGTTGAGATTCGGAGTCAATTTTTCAATATTGCTGCTTTTCAAGCGCAAATCATCTGAAAGCTGTACTGCGTAAGGAGAGAGCATATCACGTGTGATTCCTACTTTCTCAGGACATAAAGGATAATCAGAATGATTGTCATGCAAGTCCTCTGGATACAGCAAATTAACCTCCAAAATGTATCCCTTATCACTGTCATCAGGTATGTCATCAAAGTTAATTTTATCTATATCTTCTGCAGATAACCATTTAAAATCTTTATGAGGTAGAAATTCACTCATTGCAACCCCATACAGATTGTTACAGTCTAGATATACAATGTAGGTGGACGGTTTGCCAGGATCGAAATCAGCCATGTACTTGTTATTGGCTTCTGAAAAGCGGTGGGATATCATCGCCACACCCCCGCGAACTCCCTCCTCAACAAACAGATACATATCGAGATCAGTAATGAGCTCCAGACGAACATCTGTCATTTTCAAGAAACTCTGCCAGGCTAATCCTGGAGCTGTGAACGTATGACAGGGGTCGATGTGGTAGAATTCCAGACACAAACTACGAAAACTCTCGAATACATCGGCAAGTAAGAGAATATCAGTGGTGATGTATAGATCCTGGTACTCACCGATGCTTGAAATTTTGAATTTACGCCAAACTTCGAGTGCATGGTTGTAATCGTCATCGGAGATCTCATCTCCAGTGAGATCATTCCTGAAGGCGGGCTTTGGAGGTAGACAGCTTTCCATCAGCTTCCCCTCAGAATCGACATAGCTATACGGGAATACCCCTTTACGTAGCAGAAGTGGGAGGGAATCAGAATCAAAGAATTCTTTCAACAGAAAGAATTTACTTGAACCGTCCTTTCTAAGATTGTTTACTAAAGATTCCAATGACGTACTCATGAACTGGTATGAATCAATGAATCTTAGTCGGCCTAAAGAGAAGGAGATGTACTTTTCCATGTTATTTGGTATTACTGAAATTTTCTTATCTCTGATTTTACCGATCCCCTGCATAATCAAATGAGAATCGTACCCACGCAGATTATGAAACACAACAGGAATATGTTTTGCTTGAACAGCATTTATATTGCATGTGTTGTGGGCTGCTCCTCTGAATCTACCACTCATATGATCATGATCACGGACGCGATCTCCATCTAGCGGTTTACTACAAATACTACACACAACAGCATCTCTGAATTTAATCTGGTCTTCTTTAGACATAACAAGAGGGATCCTAATTTTCATCTTCTCAGTTAGTTTTTCTTCTTCTAGTAGTAGAGCGTTCAGGAACTCGTCAACAACGTTTTCTCCTCGATAGACTTGAGGTGGACCAATCGGGTTGCCATTTGAATCCACAACGATGTATGCGTAGCTGCTCGGGTCGTGTAGTGCTGCTTTATGAGTTGATGATACTTCTTCATTCGGCTTGCAGCTGCTGATGTTTCGGACGAAACACTCGAAATCAGCGTAGATGGTGAATGGGGTCTTGAATGAAAATCCCTTTTCTTGATAGGACATGGTGGTTTTCTCACCTGTAGGCATCATGATCTTCTGCGGTTCGTGCTTCTCGCATAGTGTATGATGATTTTTCAACAGTACTTGTGTCGTGAATCTGTGTAGACATCGGTGACAATAAAATGATCTACATTTATACTTTGTCAGTGAACTAAGAAGTCGATTTAGATCTTTAATCAGAAAGTAGTGACTATTTTCTTCACTCGATAATAGCAATAAGTTCACATGACGTTCACAGTCGATTTTAGTAACTCTAATCGGATAAACACCATCTTCATATCCGTAGACGTTCACAGAGATATTGTTCTGTCTTTCAAACGTGTCGATTTTCGGAAGTATTACAGGATACTCAATTCCATCCATATTCAACTCTGCTTCATGCTCTGCATAATGAGTCAAACGATGAGGGTTACTTGTCTGTGGATGTAGATAAGCCAGTACCGACCATAGAAAACATTTCTGATCGGCGTTCTTGATGTTGACGATTGACACGGTTTTTCTAAGCTTCTCAGGGAGAATCATATAACTGCTGGCAGCCAGTGGAATGTATTTCGCCGTTTTTACTTCCAATACATTGATCTTGTTCACTATCCAATCACTCCCCTGACGTTGAAAGCTGCCGCATGCTTTTGTAATAGTTTGAAATGCATCATTAAACTGACTGTCGAATTCTGATGTGTCTTCAAGTAAGATGTTGCATATACTTCTGAAATACGGCTCAATTATGATTTCCTTGTCACCAGATTTCCGTGAATATTGTACTTGGATGCAGATAAACCACTTGATTGCTTTCGATTTAGATAAATCTTCAGTTAATTTAATCTTGATTTTCTCTTTCTGATCAATAAGGAACACTAATACATCACGGTATTCAGTGGTTGGATCTCGGATATAATATCCCTTAAACTTGTGGATTTTTACAGTTGAATTGAAAGCTTCTTTGAAATCACAAGGATCTCCATTCTCTTCACATGAAATGCTACTCGCAGTATTTGACGTTGATGGCGTTTCCTCCTGACGAGGCATCATATTTTTATTCGTAGTAGCTCCATTACCGGATTGATTATGTGTTTTCAAGTGATTGAATAAATTCACACGAGTGTTAAATTGTTTATGACACATAATACAGTTGAAAGAATGGTCTAACTTAGTATGACGCATTAAATGATCAACACGAGTGAACGATACACCACACTGATCGCATACATGTAATATGGTTTCATGATGATGATGAACTGATCGTTTATGTCGAATTAAATTAGATTTCATTGTAAATGATTTACTGCAAATCTCACAATCGAAATATTTTCTCCTACGCACTGTGTTCTCCATTACTGTATAATAAACTACGAAAATAAACACTCGAAACACTGTACACTTCTATGATTCGATGAAGCACACGAGACGCGTAAGATTGAACCTATGAATGAACTCAACGAGTGATAGTCAACAACTAATGATATTCAGCAAAGTACAGCTGTATTATACTAAGTGTAAGAAAGATTCTGACATCAGACATCCTAAAGGATAAACTCGCAACACAGTTCAGAATGCGCAGAAACGTATGCGCAGAAACCAAAACGTATAGTCAGCAGACCTATCCTTAAATGCATACACCCCTATTCCCAAATCGAACTCTGCTATTCGCTGTCCTCCGTGTGACGTAGATACCTTTTCTCACGCCCACTGACCTGATTTGCAAAGCACCTGTGCCAAGGGTTGGGCAGCGCACCCTCATTTCTATTGTTTAAGAAGGGATGTCCGTTAAAGATTAGTCTAAAGAAAACCAATGAAGCGTACTATATAGATACTCAGGTGTAAGCATTAACAATGGAGTTTAACCCTTGCTCCTATTGATGACTAATTAATGTCACTCATCGACTGATAATTGCTGTTTTTAAAGAAAGATAATGAAGAGGGATTACGATACAAAAGACTACTTATAAGTGGGTGGACACACCCTAAACAATGATTAAAAGGTTCGATAGAATATCTTTCGATACAAATTATGATATTTTAATATGAAAAATAAGCACTACACTGCGTACTATCAGAAAAAACTTTCTGAAACACTTACATCTACATTCATAACAGAGAAATAGAAAGTAAACACTAAATTTGAAACTATATACCCTTTAGCCTTCATAAAAGAAAACGCACAATCGGTAAAAGATACTATGAATTTCAACACAAAATGCATAAGTACCTAGCAGAAAGAACTAAACACAGTCTGAGAATAGGAACGTGAATATAGTAAATCAAAACCTTAAAAACTCTCCGCGTGAAGTAACAATTTAAAAACAAACCTAAAATGATAATCTTAACATGATAAGTACTGGAGCATAATTTAAAAATAAGAATAGAATGTAATGATTCATTAAACTTAGTACAAAATTTTACAACATAATGTAACAATGCGAGAATTAAAGAACTCAGTACAAAACGAGCGAAGTAGAAATTCGACGAAGAATGAAAGCAAAAGTAATGGTTAAAAGCCTGAAGTATGAAACAACAAATATTAAACTAACATAGAGTATAAACTTAATATCTTAATATCGTAAATGAAACAAAAATTAAGAAATAAAATAATATTAAAATGTTTAAAGCAAAACACTTAGTATGAAACACGAAGAAAAAAAAGAAATAAGAAATAAGGCAAGAAAAAGAAAGAAAGAAGAAATAAAAAAAAAAGAAATAAGAAATAAGGCAAGAAAAAGAAAGAAAGAAGAAATAAAAAGAAATAAGACATATAGCTGTACTATGAAAGAACAATTATTAACAAACAAGCAATAACAATCGAATAGACAAAATAAAACGGATACATAATAAAAAAAAATAAAAAAAAATACAAACCGAATATAAAATAAAACTCAATACACATTACAAGCTATCAAATTTAATTCAAATTAAGAAAGTACATATACAAATATGCTCCATCTGAAACTAGAATAAAAAATAAATAAAATAAAACCAAGAGCTAAAGAGTCAAACAGTGAACAGGTAAGTGAAAGCATAAAAAAAAAATGATCATGATCACATGTAAAAAATTAAACAAATAAAATCAACAAATGAAGGAAATTGAAACAAACAACAATAAACAAACAACGATGTATTTGAGAGTTTTCGTGGTCTGTGTCTGGAATTCTACCGCATCAACCCATATCATACGTTCAAAGCTCCATGAGTTTCTTGAAAAATACATGTCTGGAGCTCAACCAATCAATTTAGTTAAGTTCGCCAATCAAACACAGTTCATTATAGAAATATAGATGTTTTTGATTAATTTTCTTCAAACATGGAGAAACAGAATAACTATGTCTATGCACCTATAACGTTCAATTCGATTGGTTACAGGTATTGTACTGCAACTTAGGAATGTCCCTTGCTCGGAGTCCGGTGTCGGAGTGTCGGAGTCCGGTGTTGATAAGTCAATTATCAACAAGGGGCCGAACGAGTCGAACCGACTTACCGAACCGAACTGTCCGAACCGACTTATACCAAACCGCCTGAAATAACCGAATGAGTAGAACCAATTTACCGAACCGAATGAAACCACAAAGCGGTCCGAACCGATCAAAACGACCGACTGAATAAGCCGAAACGTCCATTAGAGCTGATAATTCAGTCGCTGTTTTTCTTATCTAGGAATCCATGGAACCGAACCAAGTGTCCGAACACCCCCAGCCAAACCGAACAAACCGATTGTAACGAACTAATCCTACAACCGAAGTTTTAAATAATCTTTATGCGAACGTCTGGCCCCTTGTTGATAATTGACTTATCAACACCGGACTCCAACACTCCGACACCGGACTCCGAGCAAGGAACATTCCTAAGTTGCAGTACAATATACCTGTAACCAATCGAATTGAACGTTATAGGTGCATAGACATAGTTATTCTGTTTCTCCATGTTTGAAGAAAATTAATCAAAAACATCTATATTTCTATAATGAACTGTGTTTGATTGGCGAACTTAACTAAATTGATTGGTTGAGCTCCAGACATGTATTTTTCAAGAAACTCATGGAGCTTTGAACGTATGATATGGGTTGATGCGGTAGAATTCCAGACACAGACCACGAAAACTCTCAAATACATCGTTGTTTGTTTATTGTTGTTTGTTTCAATTTCCTTCATTTGTTGATTTTATTTGTTTAATTTTTTACATGTGATCATGATCATTTTTTTTTTATGCTTTCACTTACCTGTTCACTGTTTGACTCTTTAGCTCTTGGTTTTATTTTATTTATTTTTTATTCTAGTTTCAGATGGAGCATATTTGTATATGTACTTTCTTAATTTGAATTAAATTTGATAGCTTGTAATGTGTATTGAGTTTTATTTTATATTCGGTTTGTATTTTTTTTTATTTTTTTTTATTATGTATCCGTTTTATTTTGTCTATTCGATTGTTATTGCTTGTTTGTTAATAATTGTTCTTTCATAGTACAGCTATATGTCTTATTTCTTTTTATTTCTTCTTTCTTTCTTTTTCTTGCCTTATTTCTTATTTCTTTTTTTTTTATTTCTTCTTTCTTTCTTTTTCTTGTCTTATTTCTTATTTCTTTTTTTTCTTCGTGTTTCATACTAAGTGTTTTGCTTTAAACATTTTAATATTATTTTATTTCTTAATTTTTGTTTCATTTACGATATTAAGATATTAAGTTTATACTCTATGTTAGTTTAATATTTGTTGTTTCATACTTCAGGCTTTTAACCATTACTTTTGCTTTCATTCTTCGTCGAATTTCTACTTCGCTCGTTTTGTACTGAGTTCTTTAATTCTCGCATTGTTACATTATGTTGTAAAATTTTGTACTAAGTTTAATGAATCATTACATTCTATTCTTATTTTTAAATTATGCTCCAGTACTTATCATGTTAAGATTATCATTTTAGGTTTGTTTTTAAATTGTTACTTCACGCGGAGAGTTTTTAAGGTTTTGATTTACTATATTCACGTTCCTATTCTCAGACTGTGTTTAGTTCTTTCTGCTAGGTACTTATGCATTTTGTGTTGAAATTCATAGTATCTTTTACCGATTGTGCGTTTTCTTTTATGAAGGCTAAAGGGTATATAGTTTCAAATTTAGTGTTTACTTTCTATTTCTCTGTTATGAATGTAGATGTAAGTGTTTCAGAAAGTTTTTTCTGATAGTACGCAGTGTAGTGCTTATTTTTCATATTAAAATATCATAATTTGTATCGAAAGATATTCTATCGAACCTTTTAATCATTGTTTAGGGTGTGTCCACCCACTTATAAGTAGTCTTTTGTATCGTAATCCCTCTTCATTATCTTTCTTTAAAAACAGCAATTATCAGTCGATGAGTGACATTAATTAGTCATCAATAGGAGCAAGGGTTAAACTCCATTGTTAATGCTTACACCTGAGTATCTATATAGTACGCTTCATTGGTTTTCTTTAGACTAATCTTTAACGGACATCCCTTCTTAAACAATAGAAATGAGGGTGCGCTGCCCAACCCTTGGCACAGGTGCTTTGCAAATCAGGTCAGTGGGCGTGAGAAAAGGTATCTACGTCACACGGAGGACAGCGAATAGCAGAGTTCGATTTGGGAATAGGGGTGTATGCATTTAAGGATAGGTCTGCTGACTATACGTTTTGGTTTCTGCGCATACGTTTCTGCGCATTCTGAACTGTGTTGCGAGTTTATCCTTTAGGATGTCTGATGTCAGAATCTTTCTTACACTTAGTATAATACAGCTGTACTTTGCTGAATATCATTAGTTGTTGACTATCACTCGTTGAGTTCATTCATAGGTTCAATCTTACGCGTCTCGTGTGCTTCATCGAATCATAGAAGTGTACAGTGTTTCGAGTGTTTATTTTCGTAGTTTATTATACAGTAATGGAGAACACAGTGCGTAGGAGAAAATATTTCGATTGTGAGATTTGCAGTAAATCATTTACAATGAAATCTAAT
Source organism: Leuctra nigra (assembly GCA_934045905.1). Classification (NCBI taxonomy): domain Eukaryota; kingdom Metazoa; phylum Arthropoda; class Insecta; order Plecoptera; family Leuctridae; genus Leuctra; species Leuctra nigra. Next base: position 7,427,713 of record OW203762.1, on the reverse strand, counting down.
TTAATTCGACATAAACGATCAGTTCATCATCATCATGAAACCATATTACATGTATGCGATCAGTGTGGTGTATCGTTCACTCGTGTTGATCATTTAATGCGTCATACTAAGTTAGACCATTCTTTCAACTGTATTATGTGTCATAAACAATTTAACACTCGTGTGAATTTATTCAATCACTTGAAAACACATAATCAATCCGGTAATGGAGCTACTACGAATAAAAATATGATGCCTCGTCAGGAGGAAACGCCATCAACGTCAAATACTGCGAGTAGCATTTCATGTGAAGAGAATGGAGATCCTTGTGATTTCAAAGAAGCTTTCAATTCAACTGTAAAAATCCACAAGTTTAAGGGATATTATATCCGAGATCCAACCACTGAATACCGTGATGTATTAGTGTTCCTTATTGATCAGAAAGAGAAAATCAAGATTAAATTAACTGAAGATTTATCTAAATCGAAAGCAATCAAGTGGTTTATCTGCATCCAAGTACAATATTCACGGAAATCTGGTGACAAGGAAATCATAATTGAGCCGTATTTCAGAAGTATATGCAACATCGTACTTGAAGACACATCAGAATTCGACAGTCAGTTTAATGATGCATTTCAAACTATTACAAAAGCATGCGGCAGCTTTCAACGTCAGGGGAGTGATTGGATAGTGAACAAGATCAATGTATTGGAAGTAAAAACGGCGAAATACATTCCACTGGCTGCCAGCAGTTATATGATTCTCCCTGAGAAGCTTAGAAAAACCGTGTCAATCGTCAACATCAAGAACGCCGATCAGAAATGTTTTCTATGGTCGGTACTGGCTTATCTACATCCACAGACAAGTAACCCTCATCGTTTGACTCATTATGCAGAGCATGAAGCAGAGTTGAATATGGATGGAATTGAGTATCCTGTAATACTTCCGAAAATCGACACGTTTGAAAGACAGAACAATATCTCTGTGAACGTCTACGGATATGAAGATGGTGTTTATCCGATTAGAGTTACTAAAATCGACTGTGAACGTCATGTGAACTTATTGCTATTATCGAGTGAAGAAAATAGTCACTACTTTCTGATTAAAGATCTAAATCGACTTCTTAGTTCACTGACAAAGTATAAATGTAGATCATTTTATTGTCACCGATGTCTACACAGATTCACGACACAAGTACTGTTGAAAAATCATCATACACTATGCGAGAAGCACGAACCGCAGAAGATCATGATGCCTACAGGTGAGAAAACCACCATGTCCTATCAAGAAAAGGGATTTTCATTCAAGACCCCATTCACCATCTACGCTGATTTCGAGTGTTTCGTCCGAAACATCAGCAGCTGCAAGCCGAATGAAGAAGTATCATCAACTCATAAAGCAGCACTACACGACCCGAGCAGCTACGCATACATCGTTGTGGATTCAAATGGCAACCCGATTGGTCCACCTCAAGTCTATCGAGGAGAAAACGTTGTTGACGAGTTCCTGAACGCTCTACTACTAGAAGAAGAAAAACTAACTGAGAAGATGAAAATTAGGATCCCTCTTGTTATGTCTAAAGAAGACCAGATTAAATTCAGAGATGCTGTTGTGTGTAGTATTTGTAGTAAACCGCTAGATGGAGATCGCGTCCGTGATCATGATCATATGAGTGGTAGATTCAGAGGAGCAGCCCACAACACATGCAATATAAATGCTGTTCAAGCAAAACATATTCCTGTTGTGTTTCATAATCTGCGTGGGTACGATTCTCATTTGATTATGCAGGGGATCGGTAAAATCAGAGATAAGAAAATTTCAGTAATACCAAATAACATGGAAAAGTACATCTCCTTCTCTTTAGGCCGACTAAGATTCATTGATTCATACCAGTTCATGAGTACGTCATTGGAATCTTTAGTAAACAATCTTAGAAAGGACGGTTCAAGTAAATTCTTTCTGTTGAAAGAATTCTTTGATTCTGATTCCCTCCCACTTCTGCTACGTAAAGGGGTATTCCCGTATAGCTATGTCGATTCTGAGGGGAAGCTGATGGAAAGCTGTCTACCTCCAAAGCCCGCCTTCAGGAATGATCTCACTGGAGATGAGATCTCCGATGACGATTACAACCATGCACTCGAAGTTTGGCGTAAATTCAAAATTTCAAGCATCGGTGAGTACCAGGATCTATACATCACCACTGATATTCTCTTACTTGCCGATGTATTCGAGAGTTTTCGTAGTTTGTGTCTGGAATTCTACCACATCGACCCCTGTCATACGTTCACAGCTCCAGGATTAGCCTGGCAGAGTTTCTTGAAAATGACAGATGTTCGTCTGGAGCTCATTACTGATCTCGATATGTATCTGTTTGTTGAGGAGGGAGTTCGCGGGGGTGTGGCGATGATATCCCACCGCTTTTCAGAAGCCAATAACAAGTACATGGCTGATTTCGATCCTGGCAAACCGTCCACCTACATTGTATATCTAGACTGTAACAATCTGTATGGGGTTGCAATGAGTGAATTTCTACCTCATAAAGATTTTAAATGGTTATCTGCAGAAGATATAGATAAAATTAACTTTGATGACATACCTGATGACAGTGATAAGGGATACATTTTGGAGGTTAATTTGCTGTATCCAGAGGACTTGCATGACAATCATTCTGATTATCCTTTATGTCCTGAGAAAGTAGGAATCACACGTGATATGCTCTCTCCTTACGCAGTACAGCTTTCAGATGATTTGCGCTTGAAAAGCAGCAATATTGAAAAATTGACTCCGAATCTCAACGATAAGGAGAAATACATCATCCATTACCGTAATTTGAAGCAGTGCCTCTCTCTAGGGTTGAGATTAACCAAAATACATCGCGTGATTGAATTCACTCAGACACAGTGGTTGAAACCTTATATAGATTTCAACACCGTCCAGCGTATAAAGGCACAAAATGACTTTGAAAAGGATTTTTTCAAACTCATGAACAACGCTGTATTCGGAAAAACGATGGAGAATGTGAGAAAGCGTGTAAATATTACCCTTGCCAACAATGAAAAACAGTTAAAGAAATTGATAGCTTCTCCTGCGTTTGAAATTTTGAAATATTTTCAAACAATCTTGTTGCTGTGGAAAGGAAGCGGGCATCTCTTGTACTAGATCGTCCCATTTATGCAGGATTTACTATTTTAGATTTGAGTAAATATGTTATGTATAATTTCCATTATAACTATGTTAAAAATAAGTATAATGAGAAAGCAGTACTATGCTTCACGGACACGGACTCTCTGTGTTATCAAATTGAGACAGAAGATCTGTACAAAGATATGGAGAAAGACATTCATTTGTTCGATACATCAAATATGTCGAAAGATCATTTTCTCTATGATGATAGAAATAAGAAAGTTTTGGGGAAGTTTAAAGTTGAGATGGACGGTAGGATTGTGAAAGAGTTTGTTGGATTGCGTGCAAAAATGTATAGTCTTTTGGAAACCGATGGCCGATGTAAAAAAGTAGGGAAGGGGATTATCAAGGCTACAATGAGAAAAGAGATTAAGCATAAGAATTACAGAGACTGTTTACTTAAAAAGGTTGTGCAGAATGCTGTAATGTCCTCAATAAGGAGTTTCAAGCACGAAGTCTATACAATTCGTCAGACTAAGACGACATTATCACCATTCGACGATAAACGATATATACTCGATGATGGCATCAACACTTTAGCATATGGACATCATAGAATTAAGAAGTAGGTGTAAGCTTCACGGTTTAGTTTATAGTTAAGTTTTCATAATCCAGTAGTAAAATTATATTGAATAATTCATTAGCATTTAATTAATTATATCATATTTTTAATATTATGTCTATTACTTAAATCAAGATCAGGTCAGTAGCGTATAGAACATTAAAATTACAGCAATATTATTAAATTAGTTAGTGAGTATTGCTTGAATGTGTTTGTAGTCTGTAATGTATTTATTACATTATCAATAAATTCTATTTAAACTATATTCCGTGTATATCACTGATATGCCATTCATCTAATCAATCCTTGAGTAATATCCGGATAAATCCCATAACATACAACGGAGATTTGTTGTAATACATACACGATGGAATCTTATAAAACCGAGAGTATACTTGTACACCACAAGACATCGCGAACATTGCGGTTATCTATGAAGACTTACCCGTCTGATGGAGCATAGCGTGTTGCGCCTCGACTTGGTGCCCTCCGGCATCGCATCTCGGCGTGGCATCCTCCGACGTTGCGTCCTACCGCGTAGTATTCCGAAGATCCCCGCAGTTATGTCAAAAACATTTACGGTAAATGAAAGCTGAGGATTAAAAATAAAATAGCCCCGATTGAGAAAAATGATGAAAAGTGTATTTTTTTTTTGTTTTGTTAGATAACCATTTTTACTCGGTTATTTATTTGTTGTATGCTTTTAGAATGCTCATTCATTAATCATTATATTAACGTGCTCAATCATAAGTAAACCAATTGCTAACACTATTGTTTATCTTGAATAGAGGGAAACAGAGGGTTAGGGTTGTTCAGCAGGTATAAACACGATGGAGACGGGCTCTGACAGGTTTAGATCATATGACTTAGGTTGGGGATTTACAACGCACGGTATAGCAGCTAACCTAAAATGAACATTATAATTATTTGATAAAATTTCTTTAACACTTTTCGATTAAGTAATTGGTATTTAATACAGTTTACATAGATTTAATTAAACTAGGTTTTTCGGATGATTATACGTTTTTGATATGTATATTCAATTAAAATGCACGTTTTGATATGCAAATTCGATTAAAATGCACGTTTTGATATGCAGATTTGATTAAAATACACTTTTTGATATGCAACTTCAATTAAAAATTCGATTAGAATGCGCCTAGCACTCTAGTACTACCCGATCCTCTTAAATCCTCTATATGGTGTTTTGCAACCCCTAGTAAACCACTACTGCTGTACCTTGGCGACAGAAGAGGCCGAGCACGAGGAAAAAGGCGTCGCCTATGGTGCCGTCGTCGTCCTCCCTGCTGTACCGCTGCTCCAGCGCCATGACGACGCCGATGACGCCCTTACCTTGGCGACAGAAGAGGCCGAGCACGAGGAAGAATGCGTCGCCTATGGTGCCGTCGTCGTCCTCCCTGCTGTACCGCTGCACCAGCGCCATGACGACGCCGATGACGCCCTTACCTTGGCGACAGAAGAGGCCGAGCACGAGGAAGAAGGCGTCGTCTATGGTGCCGTCGTCGTCCTCCCTGCTGTACCGCTGCTCCAGCGCCATGACGACGCCGATGACGCCCTTACCTTGGCGACAGAAGAGGCCGAGCACGAGGAAGAAGGCGTCGCCTATGGTGCCGTCGTCGTCCTTCCTGCTGTACCGCTGCACCAGCGCCATGACGACGCCGATGACGCCCTTACCTTGGTGACAGAAGAGGCCGAGCACGAGGAAGAAGGCGTCGCCTATGGTGCCGTCGTCGTCCTTCCTGCTGTACCGCTGCACCAGCGCCATGACGACGCGATGACGATGATCCTTACCTTGGCGACAGAAGAGGCCGAGCACGAGGAAGAAGGCGTCGCCTATGGTGCCGTCGTCGTCCTCCCTGCTGTACCGCTGCACCAGCGCCATGACGACGCTGATGACGCCCTTACCTTGGCGACAGAAGAGGCCGAGCACGAAGAAGAAGGCGTCGCCTATGGTGCCGTCGTCGTCCTTCCTGCTGTACCGCTGCACCAGCGCCATGACGACGCCGATGACGCCCTTACCTTGGCGACAGAAGAGGCCGAGCACAAGGAAGAAGGCGTCGCCTATGGTGCCGTCGTCGTCCTCCCTGCTGTACCGCTGCACCAGCGCCATGACGACGCCGATGACAAGGATCGACGCCACCGACGCCAGCCACAGGTTCTGTGACAGCGGCTCGATCAGGTTGGTCCAGTCGACTTTCATCTCGCTGGGTTCGCGGATAAACAGCTTGTGGCTGGAGATGAGATCGACATCGTACTTGAGAATCGATACCTTCACTTCAAAACCACGTGTACCTATATGCACTTTTCTAAAATAATCTTATTGAAATCCATTTTCTTGGAACCTTTTCGAAAGAGCAACGAGTGCCAGCGTACATCAAAATAGCAGTCCTCGCTTATCAACGCGTTACAAATCGTTTCTCAGGGCCGATTTGTTTACCTCTTGCTAAAGTTAGCTTCAGGATTAAAGTTCTTGATAATGATAGCGTTAGCAAACGTCTTTCAACTTCTTGAGTGTTAGATAGAGATTAGTTGCTGATTAGGAGATTATCCTGGATAAGGTCTTGTTCCCGAATTATTAAAACTGTCGAAACTTTTTTCTCACACAACATATTGGAATTAAATTACTATCTGACCATGCTCCGAAATATAAGGAAGACAATGATGCTACACACATATCTCTACAGTATTTCCTGACAATGCAAACCCAAACAAGAAATTTCCGTCGCCCCTCTTTCACACGTTGTAAAAACCTCCTGCTTCAGTTAACGTGGGTGACGTCATGGAGTTGCGTATCCACCCAGCCATCAATTCATAGCTTTATCCTTTGGCTATTGTACCTCTTGCAAAAGTCATCTCGTCAAGAACTTTTGCAAAAGGTACAAAAACCGGCCCTTAGAGAATGGAAGGGAATAGAGATACCGCCATCTTGTTTACCTGCTGGACAAGATGGTGGTCAGAAAGTCGACGGCGAGACTCCTCGGCAGAGTCATCGTGAAGTCGGCCACGCCGAAGTGCACCTCGTTGCGGGCCACTTGGCCAATCATGCCGATCCACGATCCGTTGTGGCTCTTGGAGCCGTATGTGCCGTCGGGTGACTCCGTGAACTCGGTTCTGGAACAAGATGACAAGATCCAGGCGAGATAATCAATATGTAAACTTTCTTCTATTATGAAATCTGCACCAAAGATTTGCTTGCTATTTGAATGAAATTGTTCATCGAATACCCGATCGTTTTTTTAGGACCCCACTTCCTTTAAGAAAACGAAATCATTTCGGCCCGATTTCGTAGATTGCATTACGCCGAAATGAATTTGGTCGAAATGAGATAATAGAATCGGAACCCTAGAGCGTGGCGCGATCATGTGAAATATTGTCGAGTGACAATTATTGAATTCTCATCTAAGCCGAGAAGGCCGACATTGAGAAGAATGATTGTCACGGGAATTTAGTTGTCATTTTATATGATCTAAATCCCGGATATTTATTCGTGAATAAGTGAGAAGTTAGTTCCACCTACTTGATAAAATACTTACCTCTAGTAATAAAACTGATATACTCCTATAATGATAGTGATATACTCAGGGCCGGCCCGTGACTTTTCGGCGCTCTGGGCAAGATTTTTTGGCGCCCCCCCCCCCCCTCCTCTTTTACGGGATACTATATCGCCTGTGTACAATGGGGGGTCTGGGGGGAGGGTCCCCCCAAATGGGGGTCCAGGGCGCACAGCCCCGGATTTTTTTTGATTTTTCAGTTCGAATTGATGTATTTTCATGCATTTTAGAGTATTTTAGAGCATTAAGTGCATTTCATGCACTTCCTTAGTTCCCTAGTATTTTAGTACATTTTGGAAGTTAAAAGCACACATTATTTAAAAAGGTGCGTTAAAATGTGCGTTGTGCTTTGTTGTCAATGTCAGGAAACGAACAATGATCAGTTCAGTTTTAAGATCAGTTTTAAAGGAAATAAATGTTTGTAATATATTTTCAAAAAAATATCATCATTCTATCAAACTATCATATCATTCTATCTAATATCTATCATTTGACAATTTGGCGCCCCCTAAATCTCGGCGCCCTGGGCGTGGGCCCACGTCGCCCTACCCACGGGCCGGCCTTGGATATACTAATTATTAGTTCATGGATATACTGATATAAGAATCCATTTTCTTAAAAAAAAAATATCCCTTGACTTTCACATATTTAAGAAATCTGCTGTTGCACATGGATGGAGTCAGCTTCAACATGTCGGGAGTTGAGCGTCTCTGCTGGTTGGTTTAATCTTCTTACGTGAAACTTACGTGAAGTTCAGCCGAGTTTCAAGAATCCTCCAAACTATTCCGAAGAATCCGCCCACTTCTGATTTGTTGCTGCTGTTTGAGTAGCTGATAGCCGGCGGACTCTGTGGGACGTAAACAATATGCTCATTACACTTGACATACCTATCAACTTAACGCTCTTTGTGACGCGTTGATAAGCGTGCCTTCGTATTGCATGCGAATCAATATTCGTGTGAAAGTTGCTGCTCTACTTAGGAAAAAGTGAGGAAGACTCTGATCGAATTCGTAAAACGAGCATTGTTCATTTCCTTGAAACAATTTGATATGTATGTAGCTCAAAACGAGCAGAAATGTCCGTAAATGTCAATAACTCTTGAAATTTTTGACAGATGTGTCTGAAATTGTGAAAATCTTCTAAAATGTTGGTCCCAGACAATCCTAAAGTTGATCGGTCAAAAGGTTAAATTTTCTATATTCCAATATCACAGGATCTTGTAGGTACAAAAACTATGTGGCCTCTCAAATGAGAAGTGTGTTACAAAATTTCAGATCGATTAGTAGAAATAGTTTGACCAGCAGTGCGATTGTATAACTTCTTAGCCGAGATAATGGATCGTTATCGATACCAATTGATGAAAGTAATTTAGCCTATCAGAAGGTAAAGCAATTCAAAGTGCGTAAAGTCGACTTCCTGAGATAAATAATGTAATTATATTTCATATCCTCCTAGCTTTTGCACAATTCAAATGATTAACAATGATATTAATAGTTTACTTTCATCAATTGATATAGATAACGATCCATTATCTCGGCTAAGAAAGTTATACAATCGCCCTGCAGGGCATACCTATAAAAGTACAAACAGAATAAAAACAGATGAGCTTTGAAACGCTTGATAATTCTTTAGAAATGAGATTCTTGTCAATCAATCAGGCCCAGTAATATCGCAGTTAAATTGTGCCGGATTAACTAACTATTGGATTATATTCAATTGCTTCAATAACTTTGAAGTATCTGATTGGTTGTGCCGCCAAATTAGTCCAATATTAAGTTAATCCTGCTCAATTTAACTTTGGTAAAACCGGCCCTCAAGAAATGTAAAAGAAAGAAGTGAAAATTTAAAAAATGTAAAATAGCCACTCTCCTGCAGTTCTTCATGCGATGTACCTATTGCACCGCTTACATGTACCTATTGCACCGCTTACATGTACCTATTGCACCGCTTACATGTACCTATTGCACCGCTTACATGTACCTATTGCATCGCTTACATGTACCTATTGCACCGCTTACATGTACCTATTGCACCGCTTACATGTACCTATTGCACCGCTTACATGTACCTATTGCACCGCTTACATGTACCTATTGCACCGCTTACATGTACCTATTGCACCGCTTACATGTACCTATTGCACCGCTTACATGTACCTATTGCACCGCTTACATGTACCTATTGCACCGCTTACATGTACCTATTGCACCGCTTACATGTACCTATTGCACCGCTTACATGTACCTATTGCACCGCTTACATGTACCTATTGCACCGCTTACATGTACCTATTGCACCGCTTACATGTACCTATTGCACCGCTTACATGTACCTATTGCATCGCTTACATGTACCTATTGCACCGCTTACATGTACCTATTGCACCGCTTACATGTACCTATTGCATCGCTTACATGTACCTATTGCACCGCTTACATGTACCTATTGCACCGCTTACATGTACCTATTGCACCGCTTACATGTACCTATTGCACCGCTTACATGTACCTATTGCACCGCTTACATGTACCTATTGCACCGCTTACATGTACCTATTGCACCGCTTACATGTACCTATTGCACCGCTTACATGTACCTATTGCACCGCTTACATGTACCTATTGCATCGCTTACATGTACCTATTGCATCGCTTACATGTACCTATTGCACCGCTTACATGTACCTATTGCACCGCTTACATGTACCTATTGCATCGCTTACATGTACCTATTGCATCTCTTACATGTACCTATTGCATCGCTTACATGTACCTATTGCACCGCTTACATGTACCTATTGCACCGCTTACATGTACCTATTGCATCGCTTACATGTACCTATTGCACCGCTTACATGTACCTATTGCACCGCTTACATGTACCTATTGCACCGCTTACATGTACCTATTGCATCTCTTACATGTACCTATTGCACCGCTTACATGTACCTATTGCACCGCTTACATGTACCTATTGCACCGCTTACATGTACCTATTGCATCGCTTACATGTACCTATTGCACCGCTTACATGTACCTATTGCATCGCTTACATGTACCTATTGCATCGCTTACATGTACCTATTGCACCGCTTACATGTACCTATTGCATCTCTTACATGTACCTATTGCACCGCTTACATGTACCTATTGCACCGCTTACATGTACCTATTGCACCGCTTACATGTACCTATTGCACCGCTTACATGTACCTATTGCACCGCTTACATGTACCTATTGCATCGCTTACATGTACCTATTGCACCGCTTACATGTACCTATTGCACCGCTTACATGTACCTATTGCACCGCTTACATGTATACCTATTGCATCGCTTACATGTACCTATTGCACCGCTTACATGTACCTATTGCATCGCTTACATGTACCTATTGCACCGCTTACATGTACCTATTGCACCGCTTACATGTACCTATTGCATCGCTTACATGTACCTATTGCACCGCTTACATGTACCTATTGCATCTCTTACATGTACCTATTGCACCGCTTACATGTACCTATTGCACCGCTTACATGTACCTATTGCATCTCTTACATGTACCTATTGCACCGCTTACATGTACCTATTGCACCGCTTACATGTACCTATTGCACCGCTTACATGTACCTATTGCACCGCTTACATGTACCTATTGCACCGCTTACATGTACCTATTGCACCGCTTACATGTTCCTATTGCACCGCTTACATGTACCCATTGCATCGCTTACATGTACCTATTGCACCGCTTACATGTACCTATTGCACCGCTTACATGTACCTATTGCACCGCTTACATGTACCTATTGCACCGCTTACATGTACCTATTGCACCGCTTACATGTACCTATTGCACCGCTTACATGTACCTATTGCACCGCTTACATGTACCTATTGCACCGCTTACATGTACCTATTGCACCGCTTACATGTACCTATTGCACCGCTTACATGTACCTATTGCACCGCTTACATGTACCTATTGCACCGCTTACATGTACCTATTGCATCGCTTACATGTACCTATTGCACCGCTTACATGTTCCTATTGCACCGCTTACATGTACCTATTGCATCTCTTACATGTACCTATTGCATCGCTTACATGTACCTATTGCACCGCTTACATGTACCTATTGCACCGCTTACATGTTCCTATTGCACCGCTTACATGTACCTATTGCACCGCTTACATGTACCTATTGCACCGCTTACATGTACCTATTGCATCGCTTACATGTACCTATTGCATCGCTTACATGTACCTATTGCACCGCTTACATGTACCTATTGCATCGCTTACATGTACCTATTGCACCGCTTACATGTACCTATTGCACCGCTTACATGTACCTATTGCACCGCTTACATGTACCTATTGCACCGCTTACATGTACCTATTGCATCGCTTACATGTACCTATTGCACCGCTTACATGTACCTATTGCACCGCTTACATGTACCTATTGCACCGCTTACATGTACCTATTGCTCCGCTTACATGTACCTATTGCACCGCTTACATGTACCTATTGCACCGCTTACATGTACCTATTGCATCGCTTACATGTACCTATTGCACCGCTTACATGTACCTATTGCACCGCTTACATGTACCTATTGCACCGCTTACATGTACCTATTGCTCCGCTTACATGTACCTATTGCACCGCTTACATGTACCTATTGCATCGCTTACATGTACCTATTGCATCGCTTACATGTACCTATTGCACCGCTTACATGTACCTATTGCACCGCTTACATGTACCTATTGCACCGCTTACATGTACCTATTGCACCGCTTACACATCGCTTACATGTACCTATTGCACCGCTTACATGTACCTATTGCATCGCTTACATGTACCTATTGCATCGCTTACATGTACCTATTGCACCGCTTACATGTACCTATTGCACCGCTTACATGTACCTATTGCACCGCTTACATGTACCTATTGCACCGCTTACATGTACCTATTGCACCGCTTACATGTACCTATTGCACCGCTTACATGTACCTATTGCACCGCTTACATGTACCTATTGCACCGCTTACATGTACCTATTGCATCGCTTACATGTACCTATTGCACCGCTTACATGTTCCTATTGCACCGCTTACATGTACCTATTGCATCGCTTACATGTACCTATTGCATCGCTTACATGTACCTATTGCACCGCTTACATGTACCTATTGCACCGCTTACATGTTCCTATTGCACCGCTTACATGTACCTATTGCACCGCTTACATGTACCTATTGCACCACTTACATGTACCTATTGCATCGCTTACATGTACCTATTGCATCGCTTACATGTACCTATTGCACCGCTTACATGTACCTATTGCATCGCTTACATGTACCTATTGCACCGCTTACATGTACCTATTGCACCGCTTACATGTACCTATTGCACCGCTTACATGTACCTATTGCACCGCTTACATGTACCTATTGCATCGCTTACATGTACCTATTGCACCGCTTACATGTACCTATTGCACCGCTTACATGTACCTATTGCTCCGCTTACATGTACCTATTGCACCGCTTACATGTACCTATTGCACCGCTTACATGTACCTATTGCATCGCTTACATGTACCTATTGCACCGCTTACATGTACCTATTGCACCGCTTACATGTACCTATTGCACCGCTTACATGTACCTATTGCACCGCTTACACATCGCTTACATGTACCTATTGCACCGCTTACATGTACCTATTGCATCGCTTACATGTACCTATTGCATCGCTTACATGTACCTATTGCACCGCTTACATGTACCTATTGCACCGCTTACATGTACCTATTGCACCGCTTACATGTACCTATTGCACCGCTTACATGTACCTATTGCACCGCTTACATGTACCTATTGCACCGCTTACATGTACCTATTGCACCGCTTACATGTACCTATTGCACCGCTTACATGTACCTATTGCACCGCTTACATGTACCTATTGCACCGCTTTTATGTACCTATTGCATCGCTTACATGTACCTATTGCACCGCTTACATGTACCTATTGCATCGCTTACATGTACCTATTGCATCGCTTACATGTACCTATTGCATCGCTTACATGTACCTATTGCACCGCTTACATGTACCTATTGCATCGCTTACATGTACCTATTGCACCGCTTACATGTACCTATTGCACCGCTTACATGTACCTATTGCACCGCTTACATGTACCTATTGCATCGCTTACATGTACCTATTGCATCGCTTACATGAACCTATTGCACCGCTTACATGTACCTATTGCATCGCTTACATGTACCTATTGCATCGCTTACATGTACCTATTGCACCGCTTACATGTACCTATTGCATCGCTTACATGTACCTATTGCACCGCTTACATGTACCTATTGCACCGCTTACATGTACCTATTGCACCGCTTACATGTACCTATTGCACCGCTTACATGTACCTATTGCATCGCTTACATGTACCTATTGCACCGCTTACATGTACCTATTGCACCGCTTACATGTACCTATTGCACCGCTTACATGTACCTATTGCACCGCTTACATGTACCTATTGCATCGCTTACATGTACCTATTGCACCGCTTACATGTACCTATTGCACCGCTTACATGTACCTATTGCACCGCTTACATGTACCTATTGCACCGCTTACATGTACATATTGCACCGCTTACATGTACCTATTGCACCGCTTACATGTACCTATTGCACCGCTTACATGTACCTATTGCACCGCTTACATGTACCTATTACATGTACCTATTGCATCGCTTACATGTACCTATTGCATCGCTTACATGTACCTATTGCATCGCTTACATGTACCTATTGCACCGCTTACATGTACCTATTGCACCGCTTACATGTACCTATTGCACCGCTTACATGTACCTATTGCACCGCTTACATGTACCTATTGCACCGCTTACATGTACCTATTGCACCGCTTACATGTACCTATTGCACCGCTTACATGTACCTATTGCACCGCTTACATGTACCTATTGCACCGCTTACATGTACCTATTGCATCGCTTACATGTACCTATTGCACCGCTTACATGTACCTATTGCATCGCTTACATGTACCTATTGCACCGCTTACATGTACCTATTGCATCGCTTACATGTACCTATTGCACCGCTTACATGTACCTATTGCACCGCTTACATGTACCTATTGCATCGCTTACATGTACCTATTGCACCGCTTACATGTACCTATTGCACCGCTTACATGTACCTATTGCATCGCTTACATGTACCTATTGCATCGCTTACATGTACCTATTGCACCGCTTACATGTACCTATTGCACCGCTTACATGTACCTATTGCACCGCTTACATGTACCTATTGCACCGCTTACATGTACCTATTGCACCGCTTACATGTACCTATTACACCGCTTACATGTACCTATTGCACCGCTTACATGTACCTATTGCACCGCTTACATGTACCTATTGCATCGCTTACATGTACCTATTGCACCGCTTACATGTACCTATTGCACCGCTTACATGTACCTATTGCACCGCTTACATGTACCTATTGCACCGCTTACATGTACCTATTGCATCAATTACATGTACCTATTGCACCGCTTACATGTACCTATTGCACCGCTTACATGTACCTATTGCACCGCTTACATGTACCTATTGCACCGCTTACATGTACCTATTGCACCGCTTACATGTACCTATTGCACCGCTTACATGTACCTATTGCACCGCTTACATGTACCTATTGCATCGCTTACATGTACCTATTGCACCGCTTACATGTACCTATTGCACCGCTTACATGTACCTATTGCACCGCTTACATGTACCTATTGCACCGCTTACATGTACCTATTGCACCGCTTACATGTACCTATTGCACCGCTTACATGTACCTATTGCACCGCTTACATGTACCTATTGCACCGCTTACATGTACCTATTGCACCGCTTACATGTACCTATTGCACCGCTTACATGTACCTATTGCACCGCTTACATGTACCTATTGCACCGCTTACATGTACCTATTGCACCGCTTACATGTACCTATTGCACCGCTTACATGTACCTATTACACCGCTTACATGTACCTATTGCACCGCTTACATGTACCTATTGCACCGCTTACATGTACCTATTGCATCGCTTACATGTACCTATTGCACCGCTTACATGTACCTATTGCATCGCTTACATGTACCTATTGCACCGCTTACCTATTGCATCGCTTACATGTACCTATTGCACCGCTTACATGTACCTATTGCACCGCTTACATGTACCTATTGCATCGCTTACATGTACCTATTGCATCGCTTACATGTACCTATTGCATCGCTTACATGTACCTATTACATCGCTTACATGTACCTATTGCACCGCTTACATGTACCTATTGCACCGCTTACATGTACCTATTGCACCGCTTACATGTACCTATTGCACCGCTTACATGTACCTATTGCATCGCTTACATGTACCTATTGCACCGCTTACATGTACCTATTGCACCGCTTACATGTACCTATTGCACCGCTTACATGTACCTATTGCACCGCTTACATGTACCTATTGCACCGCTTACATGTACCTATTGCACCGCTTACATGTACCTATTGCACCGCTTACATGTACCTATTGCACCGCTTACATGTACCTATTGCACCGCTTACATGTACCTATTGCACCGCTTACATGTACCTATTGCACCGCTTACATGTACCTATTGCACCGCTTACATGTACCTATTGCACCGCTTACATGTACCTATTGCACCGCTTACTTGTACCTATTGCACCGCTTACATGTACCTATTGCATCGCTTACATGTACCTATTGCACCGCTTACATGTACCTATTGCACCGCTTACATGTACCTATTGCACCTCTTACATGTACCTATTGCACCGCTTACATGTACCTATTGCACCGCTTACATGTACCTATTGCACCGCTTACATGTACCTATTGCACCGCTTACATGTACCTATTGCACCGCTTACATGTACCTATTGCACCGCTTACATGTACCTATTGCACCGCTTACATGTACCTATTGCACCGCTTACATGTACCTATTGCACCGCTTACATGTACCTATTGCATCGCTTACATGTACCTATTGCATCTCTTACATGTACCTATTGCACCGCTTACATGTACCTATTGCACCGCTTACATGTACCTATTGCATCTCTTACATGTACCTATTGCACCGCTTACATGTACCTATTGCACCGCTTACATGTACCTATTGCACCGCTCACATGTACCTATTGCACCGCTTACATGTACCTATTGCACCGCTTACATGTACCGTGGCTGCTTGAACGACGAGTCCCTGTAAGTTGTTTCGCCTCTCGAAGAGCGCCTTCCTGGTGGCATTGAGTCCTTGCTCTGGACTCCAGACGCCGTAGCGCTCCTGGACAAGCGGCCCCGTCTCCTGGATCCTGTAGACCTCGCTGATCGTCGCCTCCAGCACGCCGGGATGCGCCACGAAGAACTCGCAGTCGAAGGGGATGTGGACCTCGGTCAGGACAGAGTCCAGAGATGCGGCCTCCTCCAGGATCAGCAGCCAGCGCAGATATGCAGGGATCTGGATCAGGACAAGATGTCAGAACATGACACGCTTAGATCGTCGGAAGTCATTCCATTCCTGTAAATTGTAATTTTTTCTAAAATTCCTACAGATAAGTAAATATGTTTAATACATTTGGACATTCTTTTGAACTTCGTGAAATTTTCAGGAAATACAGTATACTCAAAAAAGTGTTATGCTGAGAAAATTTTAAATTAATTTGTTATAAAAAACCATGGAATCTTTTAAAATATGTATTAAAAAATCAAAATATTCCTAATCCTGACCCCCATAAAGCTACCATCGTAGTATTTTCGTGTGTAGTCAACTAATTATGTTGTGATAAAACTTTCCTCCTACAGCGGCTACCAGACGTGCACAGACGTTGTATAAGTTGCCTGGATTGATTGATATTTGTGTGAGCTGATTGGCAAGACTGGTTTTATCACTGGCTTTTATCACAAGATAACGAGGCGGCTGTACAGCTTTGGAATAATATCTCGATCATCCCTACGCTTATACCCTCCCGCCATACAACGGAGATCGTACAGTGGTATACCAGCGCTCCGTTGTATGGCGGGATGGTATAAGCGTAGGGATGATCGACACATTTTTCTACGACCCTATACACCATGCTATTTTATGTGTGCTTGGAGAAGATTCTCACGTCTTTAAATTTTCACATTATTAGATGGGTGTGTTTATTTCTTGTGCCCTATCCCTAAATGTTGGTTTGCCTCCACTAAAATGCCTGCAATCAGCACTGGGAAATTCCCGATTCACCTGGAATCCGATTCACGACCATGGATTAACATTACACCGAATCGGATTCAACCCCTGGTTACATCCACTAACCTGATCCAGTATTCCTGCGAATCTCTGCAACCGTCCTCCCAGGATCACAAACAGCGGTCTATCTTCCCCGCAATACCTCCCTTCAGTCACTTCCCGCACTTGACTCCCCGTGAAGCCGATGCTCTGCACTCCTCGCTCGGCCGCCATCTTGGTCACCAGCACAAGATGGCGTCGTGCGGCGAGATCGGCGTCGTCAGCCGTGGCCAAGTACACGCACGATGCGTGGAGATTGTTACTGAAATCTGCCACCAAGTTGCCATGATCCATGGACAGATTGAATAGTTCGTCGCCTGATGTCGTTGGAAAACACAGAACACATAACCACACTTTCATTTCCAGCTTCATATCGGCGTTCAGAATCCTCTTTGGACGAAGTTGAACTGGAGAATGGGTTTAATTATTTCTCACAGAAGAATAAAAACTAAACACAGCTTTGTATAATAAAACCAGCAATATGATTGCATTGAAAACTGACGAATGGTAGATATTGATAAAAATGATAATGCTTGAATAAATCGTTTTCATATTTTTGAATAAACTAAGTGGCAGTTACTCAGATTTCTATTGTTGTTTTCATTGGAACAGACAAGAAAATTGCAAAGAGCCCCTCCTAGATTATAACGTGATAAGGTTCATTCAAAGTGACTGGCAATTCGACGTTATGGAAAATCAATTATGTCAAATCGACATTTTTTGTAGAAAATAATTGATGAGATGTCAATACAAAATGATAGAATTCACAGGCAAGAGAGCAATAATATGATAGTCTGGTCTAGTCAAAACTGATATTTGGTTTGACAGAAGGGAATGTTGTTTACGAATAGGCGGATAGAAATTTTGTGAGTTGTAAAGAGAGTGGTCGTTAGTGTCATTGTGAACCTGATTGATGGAAGGTATAATGCTCTCTTTGTTCACTTCTGTTAGATTCATAATGTAGATTCAGTGCAATGGCAGACGCGGAGTAAATAAATAATCAAGAAAAGTAAATAATTAGAACTTTATTAACCTATGTTTTTTATTTGTTGAAAAGAAAATCGTTTCTTTTTTTGGAATGGTTCAAACATTTACATCATTTATGAGGCACTAAATGGTATTTACTTCAATGAATAGAGAAATAAAGTTGTCATGATTAGGCCTAAAATAAATATTTAATGGTGGTGATCGTAATGATCTTCGGAATACAAAGTTAAAGATAACAGATCAAAGAGTAATTTGTGTGTCAATTCCCATCTCAGTGTATTATCATCATTTAATAAATAGTAATTTAGAGCCCGATATACAAGATAAATTCGCCTCCACTTAGCATTCTTCTGAGAAATACTTACAAGTCAGCCGGACTTAGTAGATTTCACTTTTTGAAATGGAAGACATTATATCGTTATGTTTTATGTAGAAGAAGAATCAATTTAGGTATAACTTACTTATCTTACTCAACCATGTGTATTTTAATAGTTTTGTTTGAGTTTACTAGAATTACATTATTAGAATCCATTATTGTTGAATTGTTGAGCAATTGTTGAGTGTAAGATCATGAACGTTAGATATACTAGAATCAAAACTATTAAAATTTTAATTTTAATTTACCATTTTTACCTAATTTCAAGTATTAAATTTCGTCAAAATTAAGGTAGAACCACCATAACCTCAATGTTTCCGATTTACTTGAAATTTTGGTGACTTATTGATAAACATGCAAAACTCAATCCATGAAAAAATTAAGCAGTTCGCGTGTCAAGTTTCTGAGATAAATTGATTTGTCTCCATCATGTTATCTTATGGCGGAAAAAGAAACTCGTGTCTTTTTTAGGCTATAATGAAAATCTATTTTTTATGGCGATAGATTTGAATGACATTTTTTATTATGGTAGATATTATGACCATACTCTCAGGAAAAAAATTAAAAACAATACCAAAGTGAACTTTTTTAAAAGTTATAAACCAAATTCGAAATTATTTTCCTATACATTCCAATGTTAAAGTTTGTTCATCCTCTGATGACATAAAATTGAAAACTCATTGTTGCACTGGAGTTGCAAACATGAAATGAGACTGCGTTATACTTAAATATAGTTGAAATGTAGGAAAACGTTTTTTGAACTTGTAATTTCACGAAAAAATATTTTTGTATATATCGATCGATTGCTCTACCTTCGCGCAAATAAGTGATACGTGATGACTGATGGAGCTGCTTCTGGCGAGATGTCATTGGAAACTTTTTAGATGCACTTTCTTATTTTGACGGTTCGTGTTTCCACAGTGGAGTGAAAAAGGAGAAACAATTGAAACTTAAATTTAGTTATACAAGCTAACTTGTTTAGCCCTAACAAACAACTAAAGCTAATTTATTCTAGATTTTATATTTATAAAGCTAATTTATTTATATAAATGTGCCCCTTAGCTATATACTCCCTCTAGTACCACAGAATCCACCAGAGGTCAGTCGCGTTCCTTATTTTATCGAATAGTCTGACTTCGGGTAGAAAATAATGTCATGTAGTTTTAGTAATACAGTATTATACAGATTCCATAACATTTTTACATTTACACTGAGGAAAACGCTCAGTGTATCGCGTTGATAAGCAAGCACTCGTATTGCATAATTGATATGCGTTTGCAATATTCTGCTCTACAGGCCTTGGAATGAGACGAAACGAAATTAGTCATAGGATCAGTGATAAAATATCTGAAATTTCGTTCAAGAAATTTGACAAATACTTTCAAATACGCATACAATGTCAATAACTTCTGAAGACGACAGATCAGTCTTAAAATTGACAAAAACACGTAAAATGTTGGTCCCAATGAATATGCATTATTTGAAGTTGATCATTGTCAAACGGTTCCAGCTTTATTTCAAAAAATCATACGAAGGAACTTGTTCAGAAACTATACACGAGACCACGTTTATAAATGACATTTTAGTGGGTGTGCGAAATTTCAGAGTGATTGGTTGAACGTTTTAAATTGGGCATTGCAGGCAAGAACACAGATAAAAATCAACAGAGGAATAGCCAAAAGTACCGTGGTGACGTTAGCTACGCTTTTTTATTTGCAACTAAACGAACCACCGAAACACGTACTTTGTTACATTCAAATTGAACTCATTAAAGTCTTGGTCGTCGGTTTTAATCTCTAATGCCTCTATAAAATATAATTACCCGAATAGTTACAATTAAAGTGTCCTCCTAGATACAAGTCTCACCCACAGTGTAAAACGCGACGTTTTAATTCTGGAGAAGCTAAATCGAATCTCCTTCAAAACTTGAGTACCAAAATAGCGGTTTGTACTTGTAGAGGGCTTCGCCATCTAGCGGTAAAGACGTCAACTAATACAGTTCAACCTCTTACCCCTAGAGGGCAGCACTTACACGTAGCGGGAGAACAATTTGTTTAAACATCACAAGGGGAAAATAAGGTTATTACAATCTTAGTTTATCGAAGTAAACAGTCTTAGAATTGAAAAATATTGGAGAGCTAACATTTACAATTGATTGATTCATGTATAATCATGTTTATGTAACATATTACGTTATCTGTGAGTTCGACAGCAGGGCATTAATTCAGTAAGTAAAAATACTGCCTAAAGATTAGCAGTTGATCAGCATTCAATAAATATAACCTCGTTGTTGACATGACTTAAAATAAATCAATAATCAATATGAATGAAACTCTTTTAGAGATAAAAAGTTCTGAGAGAGTTTTAAGTAAAAAAAAAATGACATGAAAATCCACATCCTTTGGGGATTATCACTTTTGATCACTTTTTAAACATTTTAATATTAAGAGGGCTGGGTAGTGAGTTTGATCTTGAAGAGTTTTTTAATCGACTGTTATCAATATCTCTTACCAATGTTATTGTTAACCAAATAAGGCTTTGCACGACTATTCAAAACAGTTCAATTTCATTTTATTTTTTTATTTTTTTTATTTCACAAAAATAACACATACAAATACAATTAATCACAAAAATTTGGTCGCGGCCACAAAGCCCCATTGGGGCTTGAATGTGGCAAATAATACATATATAATTAACACATTGAATACATTTTAGGTACATGAATACATAAATACTACAACAAATATAAACAATATGCACAAAGAGAGGAGGTGACAGATGGCAACAAAGTAGTGCAACAACAACAAAAAACGACTATAAAAAAACATTTTTTATTTTTTATTTTTTTTACTATGTGATTATGTGATCTTGAAATTATTTTGCAGCTACACATTGATTACAAAAACATAAGAAACAATCATATCATGGTTAATGAAAAAAAAACACATATAAAATGGATCCTACCTTATGGTATTGCATTTCCATCGCAGGTTTGCAAGAGCACATCATTCAGAGAGATCGATATCTAAATTTTGTTATATTTTTAAAGTTCAAACTATGATTGCAGCAAGGATAGAAAATGGATAGCAAGGATAGGAATGAAAATAATTTCATAGTTTGGAATAAGTTATTAGTTTTATTTTGTCCAACAGATGTTTAGTGCCATAATTTTACTAATTTTCGGGCACTAAACATCTGTAGGACAAAGCAAATCTAATAAACCATTACAAGCTATGGAATTATTTTCATCGAACTGTTCTGAATAGTCGTACAAAGCCTTATTTTGTTAACAATTACAGGTAAACGATATTGATAAAAATCGATTAAAAAACTCTTCAAGGTCAAACTCACTACCCCAGCTATTCGTCCGTCATTTCATTTCAATAAGTTGCTATGATCATTGGTTACCATGCCAACCTGGGTGTTCCCTATAAACTGGTTTTTTCATGTATTATTGTGTGTTCTTGAATCAAGGCCTACCAATTTACTCAAATAAATAAGTTATAAAAAGAGTATAGCAATTCGTCGAATCCATGGGAAAATTATGTTCTCTAAAATACAGACAATAATATTAAGAGAATGCTATCCTGTTATCCTTAGATATTCTATAAATATTTCATTGCCAATGCAGTGTTAGTCAAACCAAATTGAAGGCACGGGAAGAACAGTACAAGTCCATAGTTGGGGAAAATGGGATGGATTGTCTGGTAGCGGTTTGTAGGAGCTTTCAAAATGATCTCTCGGTTTTATGGAAATATTTACACCTTTGGCTGTCAACGTATATTTAAACATGGGCTTTCACATTTCACACGGTAATCATCGAACTGTATGAAATGCATTCTGTATACTTTGAGTTTCGGTGACTCAGAACGAGGGGTTGAAATCATGTGCCCCAACACCGGGAATCTAACCTGACTCATCGACTTCCACGTCGGGCTCCCAGGTTCGACCCCACGCTTTCCCATGAACATTCTCCCATGAACAAGTGGAGCGGTCACCTCGCGCCAGCCAAGTCGCACACATTCAAGCAACATACAAAAATGCCTAACAGTAACATAAAAAGGCTGCGGCAGCTACCAAACACTAGCACACGGGAGATCTAAATGGCATTTCAGCATACCCCCCACCCCCCAAACCCCTCCACCCTTCACACCCTACAAACCCAAACCCTTGCAAACTAAGTTGGAGTGGGAAAACGCTCACAAAAGTATAGGCCACAAACACAATGTACTACATGACGGCTGGCCAAGCCTGTCACACCTTTTTTACAATAGGTTTACATACTTAATCTAGTGGAGCGGTCGCTCCACTCAGCCAAGTCGTACCGTACACTCACAGTCACTCAACATACCGTAAATGCCTATATAAACTGAGGAGCAGACCAACTACTTTTACTGTAAGCAACAACATAGCATTTTCGGCCTACTGGATCTCAACAATGGAAAATCTCTCATTGTTGTGAAATGTCTTAATTTTGAGCTATGGCCCACCTAACAACATATACATCCCGCGACAACAACCAGTCATGCCGTTTACGACCTAGAGGGCAGTGAAAATCGTGAAATTACACCGCTTTCATCTGCTTCTTCTTCTTCTTCTTCTTCTTCTTCTTCTTCTTCTTCTTCTTCTTCTTCTTCTTCTTCTTCTTCTTCTTCTTCTTCTTCTTCTTCTTCTTCTTCTTCTTCTTCATATGATTCCCGAAAAAGTTGCTATCACCGCCACAGCCTAAACGGCTGAACCGATCAACCTGAAATTTTTACCACATATGCACTTTTGGCGTCTGATGATACCTTGTCTCTTATAAATTTTTTGTGCCGCCATTTTTAAACCGGAAGTGACGTCATATATAAAAAACGGCTGGACCGATTAGAACGAAATTAGCGCCATTCGATTTAGATGGTCATCTATATGAAGTATGATACTAAAAAACATTATTTTCTTATTTTCTAAACCGGAAGTGACGTCATAAATTCACAATATTTAGCTTATTTCATCAAATTATACTTTAAATACACATATAATTAGCTTACATTGTAACATAGACAATACAAAATAATTATAATTTCAATACAGTGTTCTCGGTCGCCATTCCTGAAACCGGAAGTGACGTCATATATCGAAAACACCTGTACCGATTGCCACTGAACTAGCTCCTGTCTATGCATTCTGCAATCTTTTTGAAAAATCAATTGGGATAAATGAATATACAAATAAACGGTACCGGAAATGGCGGCAGGAACCACTAAATGAAACCGGAAGTGACGTCATATATTGAAAACGGCATGACCGATTTGACGGAAATTAGCGCTAAAGAAATCAGAAGGTCATTCATGAAGTATCAACTAGATAGAACTAGATTGTTTTCTTATTACCTATACCGGAAATGACGTCATAAATATGCTAAATGACGCCATTAATATGCTAAATGACACTAAATTCACCAATCTATACTTTTAAATAGATATTTAGTAAACATACATTGTGAATAATTATAAATTCAAGATTGCGGTGTACTCGGCCGCCATTTGCAAAAACCGGAAGTGACGTCATATATCGAAAACGGCTGTATCGATTGTAACCAAATTTTGGAATTGTGTAGGACTAATAATTATGAATTCAAGACGACATTATTTTTGGCCGCCATTGTTTAAACCGGAAGTGACGTCATATATCAAAAACGGATGTACCGATTGAAACTAAATTATGTAATTATGTAGGACTTATATTTTTGAATTAAAGACGACATGTTTTTCGACCGCCATTGTTAAAACCGGAAGTGACGTCATATATCGAAAACGGCTGTACCGATTGCAACTAAATTATGTAATTATGTAGGACTTATATTTTTGAATTAAAGACGACATTATTTTCGACCGCCATTGTTAAAACCGAAAGTGACGTCATATGTCGAAAACGGCTGTACCGATTGCAACTAAATTATCTAATTATGTTGGACTTATAATTATGAATTCAAGACAACATTATTTCTGGCCGCCATATTTAAAACAGGAAGTGACGTCATTTATAGAAAACAGATGTACCGATTGCAACTAAATTATGTAATTATATAGCCCTTATATTTATGGATTCAAGATGACATTATTTTCGGCCGCTATTTCAAAACCGGAAGTGACGTCATATATCGAAAACAACTGCAGAGATTGCAGCTTAATTATGCAATTATGTTTCACTTTTATGAATTCAAGGCGGCAGTATTATTGAGCGCCATTTTTTAAACTGGAAGTGAAGTCAGATATCGAAAACGTCTGGACAGATTGTAACGAAACTTAGACTATTCTTCTTGGATAATCATTTTAAGCTTGTACCAAATGCAACTTTTCTTACTAACCAAATCGGTTGAGGCGTATTTTTTTAAAGAAATTAGTCCTTGGTAGGACATGTGCTACAAGCTGTATGAATAAACTAACAAAAGAAGTGATATCCCAGAAAAAAACACTCCGTGTAAAAAAGGCAGCCAAGTCTCTTTACTTTAAAAAAATTCAACACCGAAAAGGAGTGATATCAAAAAAGAAGCCAAGTCAATGACATTTCCAAATATTTAATCGTATCTTTGAAATAAAAGTATAAACACCGAGAAATACTTTACAAAAGGACTTGGCGCATCGTTTTTTTAAAGACATTTTTCTATTCATAAGCATATGCCATTGATATACAACCGTCATTTAGAATTTTTAGAATAATAGGGACACATCTTTCAATTACATATTATACATACCTACTGTAAAATATTTTCTATTTGAATATATACGCTATGAAACTTGTTGCCTATGTTTTCTATAAATACACAATAGTTATCTTCGTAATATTGTTTCGTGGTCAACATAATTAAGTCTCATGCGTTAAACCTTCTCAACATGAAATACATTTCTATTAATCCGCATTTTATAACAATACATTTCACAAAGTACACAGTGAAGTCACATTGTATTTCTATTAAAAAAAATAACTTTATACACTTGACACTTCAAAAATATATAATAGTGTTCCATAGATAGTAAGTAATTATTTTACAACGTTTCATGATTTCCCTGAATCAAGATCAAATTATGAAAACATACCCTTCTAATATCACTATATTAACAGTGCTATAAAAATATAAATGAGCCCACTTCCAATTGTTATTTAATTCTTCCATACTTATCTATTGCAGCATGAAATCTTTCTTCTATTGCCATTGACAAAACTATAAAATAGCCAATCCTAAAAGTAGCTTGATTCATAGATACTGGCTCTAAAAAAAAGAGGAAAATGTACCTAATTGTAAATTTCTTTCCACTAATAGGATAGAATGATGTCTTTAAAAAAACGATGCGCCAAGTCCTTTTGTAAAGTATTTCTCGGTGTTTATACTTTTATTTCAAAGATACGATTAAATATTTGGAAATGTCATTGACTTGGCTTCTTTTTTGATATCACTCCTTTTCGGTGTTGAATTTTTTTAAAGTAAAGAGACTTGGCTGCCTTTTTTACACGG
Organism: Leuctra nigra; assembly: GCA_934045905.1. NCBI lineage: Eukaryota > Metazoa > Arthropoda > Insecta > Plecoptera > Leuctridae > Leuctra > Leuctra nigra. The sequence continues at coordinate 7,401,111 of OW203762.1, read as the reverse complement.
AGTGTTTTTTTCTGGGATCTAATCTAATCTAATTAATTCAATTTCTAAAATTATGAAGAATCTCACATTGTCGAAAAATCTCTCCATTTTTGCTCTATTTAGTGCATTTACGTAGAAACTTTGAATAATAAATCCTTACGATATCCAAAGGTAGAAATATTGCATTTTAATTAAATAAATAAATACATTTATTTTATGCACTATGCGAAAATTATTTGTTGATTTTTAAGACTTATTTTCTTTCTTGGCTATTTTTTAATCCCTATACTTATCGGTAGAATGCATTTCTAGAATAAACTTATTTACGTATAGTTTGTAGTACCTAGATTTTGCTAAAGTTTCTTCACTGAATTAATTCTTGGCTATAAAATTATAGTTCACCACGGGTTTCTGATTGCTCATTCAATTAACAACCTCTTGTCTAGAATATTATTCACGTGTCAAGTAGGCTGTAGGAATAATACACAAGATTTATTTTTATTGTAAATTCTATGCCTTGACCCCCAGTTCATTCATAAAAGGTCATGGAAAGTGGATATGCTCGAACATAAACAAATAAAAATCTTATAATATGAGATTATTGAGTTGATTCATAAATTAAGTGTGAATCGTCAATATGCTAGTCTTGGACGCCGTGGGGGGGGGTGGGGGGGGGGGGTTAAAGAGATCAAATACTTTTTTTAAGTTTTACATATAGTTGCAATTTCAAAAAAGTCAAAACATTTATTTTATAAAACAAAAATGACCTGTTGGGCAAGGAGAGGCCATGCCCCCCCCCCCCCCCCCCCGCAAAGCGTCAAATTTAAATAAAGATCAATTTTTCAACAAAATACTTCTCAAAACGTCTCAAAATTGATTTAAAAGTGACAAAAAAAGCAAACAAGGGGGCCCCCTCCAACAACCCACTTGCACCGTGGCAAAGTCTTTTTCTTGCCTTGCCCCCCCCCCCCCCCCCTCCTCTCGCCCCCTTGACAAAAATCCTGCCTACGCCCATGATTCAAGTATCGAGCAGACCATTTGGATGAAGTTACTTTGGAACTATGCCAGCATTACAAAAACATTGCTGATTGTCGGGTCTGTTCACATTTTTGGTCCATGTTTTAATTAATTGTGCAAATCAAGGGTCACATCCCTTGTTTGTCTTCTGAGAAGCCCATTTGATCACACTCCAGAACCATTGCCTAATATTATTTGCCACGAAGACAGGGCTAGAGCAGGCTATAGGGTCAGGAATTGTCCAGGGTGGTGTTAGCGTGAAAATCACGATATAAGTTAAGGGTCCAGTACTATAAGAAAACATGATAAAATAATTTAAAAATGTAATTAAAAGCTCTGCACAATAATCGGAGATCCTTCTACTTCCGTCGTCAGGTCAGGTGCGTTATGATACAGGTTCATCTGCCAATGTAACAACATAAATAGGTACATGAGTAGAGGTGTGTTCTCTTACATCGTTACCTTATAGGTACATTTTATTCTTTTATTTTATTGTTTTATATCATATTTGGTTTCGTCTACGCAAATATATTTGTATTTGAGAGTTAGAAGGCCGCAACACCATTTTCTCGATTATGCGTTGGATAATTTTGGAATGATTTAATCAAGCTCTATCACTTGCCATTTGACTGATGTCAACAAATACAGTTATATTGAAGAATTCTAGTACACTATTAATAGCTCATGTCACACTTACAAATTGGATGGAGGCAGAATTATTACTGGTTATTAAGTTCAACTCTATTCCATAGCATTTTACCTCTGCGGCACAGTCTAATTTATATTTAAACCCATAGTCTATGTATACGGTATATCAGGAAATAGGTAGACAAAGGTCATAGATCACGTAGAGTACACTACACCTAACTATAATCGCTGCTCTAATACCAATGTTATTTTGTGATTACTTAAGGAGCTACATTTCAAAATGCAGTATATGTCCATGTTATGTTTTTTTCTGAGAGGTGAAAAAACATGAAGAGCAACAATTTGTTTACGCAGCCTGATAATCGAACTTGTAAAAATCACATTAAACCAAAAAATGTAATTAATTATGTAAACACGGGTTTCGTGTCTCTTCCATGCTAATGCCAATAGAAAATCGAGTTTATCTCTGTTCAAAGTTTTTGTACAAGTTGCATTTTGAAAAGTAGCTCCTCAGTTGTGAATATGAAATGACGAAAGTAATTCCCACTCCCATTGGGGTAAATAACAAAACGTCCCCGCAATTTCCTGTGCGATAGGTTGTAATCACGCGAAACCACAACCAGGATAGCCATGTAACTTCGAGACCGGGACCTCCACATGTTGCCGTCATATCTGATAGCGTCACCACACTCTTAATTGCCAGCCAGCCACATTTCACGCTAATGATAACAGCTTTACTGTTGACAATAATAATTGAGTCATCCCATGTCGTTCAGACGCTTTTGCAGAAAATTTTATTATTTGAGGACTACGGAGTGATAATTCTAGTATATATGATAAGACAAATAAAATATGATGTTATAATGATAATAAAAAATTGTTGTCTTGGAAGTAAGTACTTTATAATCAGCTCTAGACTTCAATTTCATTTACAATCTCTTGTTTTAGTTTTTAGTTGTAAACTTTATTAATAATTCGTTATAGGGAATTTCTCGTCTGCAAGGTCGTTGTTCATATTGTCTCGTATTACCAATCTTGATCGGCAACTTATGAGTAAAAATAACTTTTCGTTTTGAAGTAATAGCTTAATCATGTACATCTTTATGGACGCTAAACTCACCTATCTTGCATTGGGGAGGCCCACATTGTCAGGTTGTGGACTTGCATTGGGGAGGCCCACATTGTCAGGTTGTGGACTTGCATTGGGAGGCCCACATTGTCAGGTTGTGGACTTGCATTGGGGAGGCCCACATTGTCAGGTTGTGGACTTGCATTGGGGAGGCCCACATTGTCGGCAGGTTGTGGACTTGCATTGGGGAGGCCCACATTGTCAGGTTGTGGACTTGCATTGGGGAGGTCCACATTGTCGGCAGGTTGTAGACTTGCATTGGGGAGGCCCACATTGTCGGCAGGTTGTGGACTTGCATTGGGGAGGCCCACATTGTCAGGGTGTGGACTTGCATTGGGGAGGCCCACATTGTCAGGTTGTGGACTTGCATTGGGGAGGCCCACATTGTCAGGGTGTGGACTTGCATTGGGGAGGTCCCGGAGATTTCCCCAGACTCATGGTTTCCCTCAGATGAGAGGCAATTGATGGGAAGGTTTCAAACTATAGTCCAAGGCCATCTTCTTCCCACCGTTCATCTTTACCTATGCATCATCATCATTATCATCATCATCAACATCATAAACAAAAAATATATGTAAATTGAGATGGATTGAAGAAGAAGACGTAGGTATAATATGGAAAATATATGTTTCTTCTCTATAAACATTATTATGCTGTAGGTAGGAAGGTATATTATCAATTAGGCACATTGTATAGTACACCTATGTACACAATTGTTTGACTAATCAAATTTTAGTTTTTCCACACTGCGGAAAGTGAACAATGGGTATTTATTAGTCATTATCGTGTCATTGAATTTAATGACTTCTGGCCTTGGCTTTGCATCTATAGTGCACGTTAATTTGGTAAGTGTTGCCTTCAATTTATCTCCATCTATACAATTAAATGATTTATGTATTTGAACACCTAAAACTTACTAGTTTCATTGCATAATCACAGAGTTAAGACAGGTGACGATGCTTCACTGGAAATACCAGGCGGGAACTGTCCGTACTTATTTTCGTAGAAACAGTTTTTCGTAGTATTCAATAAATTAATTTAGTTCTGTGCGCAATTAGTTTAATGCAATGCAACATTAATATTGCTGATAACTATGACTTATATCATGCCATAATTTTTATTCGTGTGTCAAAAATTAAATGTTTTCGAAATCAATAAATGATGTTCCATGTCATTTAACTTCATGTTCATAATTTTAAATTGTTATTCTTATTCGATTTTATAGTTAGGTATACAAGTGGCAATCATTTTATAATGGCAGTATTTTATTCTTTAATAAAAGTTTCTTCTATGCCTGAAAATAGTTGACCAATCAGTTGAACGTTTCGTATAAAGAACGAACGAACGAAAACACAAATTAATATTTGTACTCCCTTGAATGTTGTATCATAGGGTTGTATCCTTGGAAAGTCACATAACGCACATAAAATATATTGTATCAAATAGAGTATTTCCCATGAATGTATCTATTTGAATGATTCATTGACACATGCATCTAAATTGAGTATGTTTATTCGGCACTACACGAACTCTGTGCGTCATCTCATAGCCCATTCATTGCTACTTAGCCGTCCCGCCCTCTCACGTCAGTCGTGACTCACTCGGGCATAGAGTGCGTCATTAATAGGCGTCAGGCGTTAGGCGGCGCTAGTGTCGTCCGTCAGTGCGTCGTTAATGCAAGTGTAGGTAGTTCCCACACTCCGCGCTATTGTCTGCTAGGTCCGCGTGCGTCGTTAAGTGCCGGCGTGTAGTTCCCCGCCCGCCGCATGCAGCGCTAGTGTCCGCGTGCGTCGTTAAGTGGCGGCGTGTAGTTCCTCGCCCGCCGCACGCAGCGCTAGTGTCCGCGTGCGTCGTTAAGTGCCGGCGTGTAGTTCCTCGCCCGCCGCACGCAGCGCTAATGTCCGCGTGCGTCGTTAAGTGTCCGCGTGTAGTTCCCCGCCCGCCGCACGCAGCGCTAGTGTCCGCGTGCGTCGTTAAGTGCCGGCGTGTAGTTCCTCGCCCGCCGCACGCAGCGCTAGTGTCCGCGTGCGTCGTTAAGTGTCCGCGTGTAGTTCTCCGCCCGCCGCACGCAGCGCTAGTGTACGCGTGCGTCGTTAAGTGCCGGCCTGTAGTTGCCCGCCCGCCGCACGCAGCGCTAGTGTCCGCGTGCGTCGTTAAGTGCCGGCGTGTAGTTCCTCGCCCGCCGCACGCAGCGCTAGTGTCCGCGTGCGTCGTTAAGTGCCGGCCTGTAGTTGCCCGCCCGCCGCACGCAGCGCTAGTGTCCGCGTGAGTCGTTAAGTGCCGGCGTGTAGTTCCTCGCCCGCCGCACGCAGCGCTAGTGTCCGCGTGTAGTTCCCCGCCCGCCGCACGCAGCGCTAGTGTCCGCGTGTAGTTCCCCGCCCGCCGCACGCAGCGCTAGTCGCGCCAGTCAGCTGTTTGTCTCGCCCTTCCTGCCCCCTCCACCGACAGTCGAGCCGAGTCGGCCCAGCTGAGAGGTTCTGTTGAACTTCCAGCGCAAAAAGCCGGCAAAATTTTACATCAATCGTCAGCAAGTGCAGTTGTGTTTCTCAATAGTATATCTGTGATTATTTAATAATATTTTCCGTGACTCGAATTCTAAAAAATGGCTTTAGCTGCGTGTTATCCTAATTTCGAATTGGCTTCGTCGCCGCCGCAAAGTCGTCACCCTCCGCCGCCTCACAAGGACTTCAGTCGCCCTCTACATGTGGACTGTAGCGTGGAATACGAACTTCCCAATCAAGCAAAACCTCCCGAAGGAGCTCCCAGCGAACCCCTGCTCATGATCCACCCGTGTTACTATCGCAGAGCAGAGAGCCAACGTCGTAGTCCCTTCATCAATAACCTCCCTACTAGAAATCTCGTCCCGTCAACCTCTCGACGCGCTCCCGTCCCTCGCATGGTCCCTCAACAACAGTACCCTGTCCGCTACATCGACACGATGCAACAATGGAACCCCCAGGACCCCGGCGTCGTCGCTCTCGGCCTCCAGTACGCGGGGAAGGCGACGACGACGACGAAGCCGGCCGGTAAACGCGATCCTCTGCTAAGTGGAGGCGGTGACTTCAGCTCCGGGTCGGACAGTGGTGTGAGTGCCGGACATTGGACGGACTCTGATCGGAGTCCCGATGTTAGACTCAGGGATTATAGAGCGACGGACAGCGGCGTTGCGACGCCGGTCGACGACAAGAGCATGTTGTCAGGTGAGTTCCTGGAATGTCACGTGACCGGAGCGTAACGTATGGCACGTTTGTAGCGCTGCACTTTATAGGAGGTCGATGTTAGTTTTTTGTCGAATGAAATTACGAGCGTGTTGTTTTGATATTTCGGACACGAACGCATTCGAGTTCGAAAGTGCGGCTGGTCAAACTCCATAGTGTGTGTGCAACTTTCTGTCGACCCAATCTGCTAGACTTTGCATCTCTTTAATTAATACGTCCATTTAATTTACGATTTAGTTTGAGAAATGGGGTGGGCGCTAACTTTGAAGTCGAGGGGTGTATCGGTTTCACTGCACCCCTGTCTAATATTACCGCAAGGCAAATGTCCCCCCCCCTCACCCTCTCGCCTCTTTACTGCTTGTAGAAGACACTAAATCTTACGGAGTCTAACTTTACACTTTAGTTGACTCTCTATGTAAACTATGCCAGCCGGCACTATTTCATATCATGTGCAAGATAAGAGAAATTGTCATCATTTTACAATGGAACTCAAATCCCAAAAGTCTCCCGACGAACTTTATGATTCAAAATATAATTTTCGAATTATCCTAATTTGCAGCGAGCTCGCTTGAAAAAACCCATGACAAGGCAGAGCTATAAACCATAACCATTAGGGAGGGTTTTAGAGGATGCTGGTTGTGAAATGTGAATAAGCTCTCTGAGAGATCTGAAAAAGACATTGTGTAAAAAAGGTGGCACCGAAACAAAGGAATTCTATATAGTAGCCGGCTAGCATGTGTAGTATAGGACGTAGCAATAACCCTATTCTTATAATGCACCTTTTCACGACAACTATTGGTTATTACAGGTTCTATTTTCATTGTTTAAAAATCCGGTGGGTCGCGGCAGCATGCGATAAAGATAATGTGTTTTTCTAAGTCGCGGCATTGTAATGCCCTGGCATTTTAGAAACGAACTACGCCCATGCGGACCGTTAATTTACAATATCTTTTTACCTTTTAGTAGACGTTATATCTGCAGGGTCGCACTAATTACCTTTACACCGTGTCATGATTTAATTAGAAGGTTACATAGGTAGCTATGAACTAATAGAATGGTCTAAACATGCTCTAAGTTGTGGGTTTCGAGGTCTGACTTTTCAAACATTCCATGAAATATTCAAAAGGATTGTTTCGCAGCATTCTGTCTAGCGAATTGAAATTGTTCGTTTTCAAGAATCGATGAAGGATGTCGAGCCGAGATCGTATCCACTCAAGAGCATTTTTAATTTCTTAGACCATCTATATGGCTTCTTCATTATGGCCTTAATAAAACTCCGGCTTCATAAAGCATTTCCACCCCAGAGGCTATCCATTATTGAACGTATAAAAGGGTGGAGAAACGATCCTTTGAATTCATATCCCTTGAAAACCAAGTGCTTTTGCCAAGATGCCATATAATCTTTGGAAGGGAATTCGTGCAACCTGACCAGTTCTCAAAATTCTGTCAAAAACCCCCAGGGGTATTATTAGACAATATGGTATTCCCTTCTCACTCCCCTAAATGCAATGTCCCCGGCCAAGTGGAACCCCCCCCCCCCCCCCCCCTCAGTTCTATTCAGTTTTGATTACAGAGGGGTCTCTGACAAGTGTTCGGTCGCACAGTCCTAAAAGAATAAAATCCCTTTCTTCTAAAATTGTATTCCTCTATAGTCTATGAAACGGGTACGACGTCGACCATGCCACATACTATCCATGTCGTTGACGCCGCGACGCCGAACCAGATCGACGCCCGGCCGACGCCGAACTGCCCGTGAAAGTTGTCGAGGTCAACAGACGTCGGCGAGACCGACGCCCAGGCGACGCCTGCGCCGACGCTCGACGTCAGGGCGTGGTAACCCCTCTCTCCTCACGACGCATACGACGACGTCTTATCATGTTTTTAGTACTTGACGACGACGATGATGAGGTGACCAATCAACTATTGATTTTGATCATGTTATTCGGGAACTAACGAGGGGACGACATCTCATTACATTTGCCGTCAGTTTCATTGACCCCGTTGAACATTAATGCCTGTTATTTGGCGCCGTCCTCCTATGATGCTAACCATTAGCCTACAAACTACTGTACTTGGCTAGAGTCTTATTTATGGAGAGACTAATTAGGGAAGCACGATTGCCAGACTCGGCGGCCTACGGGCGAAATTGCTGCCAAGTTGGGCTGCTCGAGCGAACGAAAAGATTAGATCGAATAGCGTCATGAATGGACTGCAAATCGTGTTTTACGAGTCAGAATATCTTGGCGTCTGATCGAAATATTCTTATAATGCACTTTGTAGTCCTTTTTGGTTCGTAATGGTTGGTGATAAGTTGATGGAATACTGTTTCTATACGGTTCAAACTCTTTTAATTAATTCCTCGTGTTAATAATTTACTTCGAAATAGAGATGACTATCGTAATAGCAGTCAATAAACTCTTGAGTAATGTTTTTATTACATTTTTCTGACAATAAAGCGACTGTATAGCAGTGTAGTTAGCCGGTATGAATGACTGTTAATTGCATATTGCTTTGAAATTGATCATTTAAGTGTCATTAATCAATTAGAAACTGAGCTGGGTAATTGTGAGGTGCTCTGGATTTGAACCGGCGGTATTAAGAGTGCCGTGTCACGGTCTACCGCAGACTTAGAGATTGTTTTCTGTTTCTCAAGACTGGCGACACCTTGTTGACTTTTAACAAGGGCGAGACCCGAGCGTCGCCAATATGTTAGGGCTGATGACATTCGTGGGTTCTGTGCTGACAGTTTTAAAACTCTTATCGCAATTTATATATTCTGGCTATTTAAAATTATGAATGAGGAAGTTCAAGCTGACAGATAAAATCTTAGTTCCGGCTGATTTGTTTTTTAAGTTTAAGAAACCACTACACTTTTATATAAATATCTCTCATTCTAGAATGACGTAAAATGTTTAATGTATGTCTTTGAACAAATTGTCCTCGTACTTTTCCGACGCTGTGAGCTAAACACGGAATAATCTCTCCCATTCGCTTTGAGACATGACATCTGACGTGTCCAGTCCTCTTAAAATCCTTCGAACTTCAGCTCGACGCGAGGCATTGTCAGTCGAAACAACAAAGCCTGAAGGTAATGGATCATCATCATCATCATTCTTGAAACCTCGAGGCTGTCTCTTAAAGTCTTTCACATGACATCATGCGTGCAAGTCATTTCTAGAGCTTCCACTCGTTTCTAAGGCTGCGTCGTTCTATTTTCATAAAATATTCTAAAGCCAGAGGTTTTAAAATAGTATTTTGAAATCTCATTTGAGTTGATTTCGTGCGTGACCCTCTGAGCTTAAAAACAGCTCTTCACCATTGCCTGAGGACTAATGAGTAATTAGTGTGTCATAATTATGAGTCCAGACATTAGCTGATAGTGTTTAGTGATGGGAGGAGACTTTGCTATCGGTGCGATATGGATGACGGATGATGGCTCTAAGGGACTGTTTTGATAATATTCGGGGGTATCGGTATATAGAGGAAGTGGGTAAGATAAACTTTAGGTGGTGGGTTCGGAAAATCCGCCCTTTGACTCTATGTAACTTGTACACGTCTGTTGATATTATCTAGGGTCGAAGTTTTATGTATTTTTTTTTAAACTTGATGCCCTTTTACCCGGATAACGGTTATAACGAATAAGATTACAAATGTGGAGTACCTATTATTTTTTTAATTTTCCTCCCCCTTAGGTCCCCTTTTGAGGTCTTCACATGCCCCTGGCGCATTGATCTTTGCTAGGAGCTGAAGTTGGTAATCTGTGGATGCGGGTTGACAGTGTCACACTCGGGGGGAGGGGGGGGGGGGTCGAGAGGTTCGTGCAACGAGCACTTGACGGGATGTATTTCCCACCGAGAACTTATCGCTGAACGCTATCTCGACATGGTGGAAATGTTGACGTTGGACAACGGCGTCATCTAAATTGCTAAAATGTCAAGTCGTGTGTCACATGATTCGAGCCGATCGATCAACTTTAATTATATTAGAATTTCATAGAAAATCTATAGGAAGTCGATCGTGATGGCTTTATATTGTGAATGCTGCTCATTTCTTTGTCCTTTTTGTTGGTAAATGTTTGTGTTCGTTATTTTTATTCGTTTTAGTCAAAAGAAAAAAGTTTTTATTGGTTTGTTGTAATATTAGGTATGATTGTTTGACAGTGCATCAGTATTTGGGAGTCGAATAAGTGGGGTAAAGTAAAAAGTAAAAACCCTTACGATTATACTATCGACGGTCGAACATTGGAAATAATCACGGTTCGTTAGAGCTACACCATTTGATTTCCGTGCCCCATTTCTCCAGCAACTGATAGTAACTGGCGCTGTTTGGTTCTCTGGGATGAGATCTCGTATAAGAAGCGCGGTGGTCTCTTCGTCTCGCCTCGCCAGCTTCAGAGCAGGAGATGTGTGAAACAGACGGCCGCGCCGAACAAACAAACACGCCATGGTAATTAACTTTTTCTGTGGACATTGTAACTGCCGATAATGCCAGTCCTTTCCTCCGCTCCTCGCTTCGAAAAGTAATTCAATTGCATTAGTGATCGCCGATCGAACTTTCCTGGCCCCGCTAGGGAAATAGAATAATATCTCTGGTGGTACTTTCAATTCCGCTTTTATAGAAATGTTATTCCAATTTCTGTAACCGGATTGATATAATATCGAGTCCTGGTTGTCAGCCATTTTGCAGTCCCGATTTCTCTCCGAAACATTCCAATAAACGGATTATATTTTTGGTTGAAAAAACCCGCATCCTTATTATTTCTTCTTATAATAATAGCACGTTTCAACTAGGAGGTGAAATAATGAAAATGTAAATGTAAGGTAGGTTTTCGTGAAGCTATTACTTATTTCCAGGCACAACCCCCGAGTACATTTATAATGGGCTAACATTCTCTCACTACACACACATGGCGCCATAGCGGGTCGAAATTCAGTTTGTTGAGCCATTCATACTTGAAATGCACTGCATCACTCGACCAAGCCATAGAAAGGTCGCTTTTTATGCCTTTATTTGAAAACGTTTGCTTCATTCATTCTTTATTCTTCGCAGCAAATGCTGGGATGGAAAAGGAACATATGTCGTCCTGAAATGACACAGCTATTCAACGTTGCACATTATTTATTCATTGCTCGATCTTAGTAAGCCTGATTGGTTAGTTTATGGAAGCCTAGATCCATCGGACAAGATCGCAGTTGTATTCCTATAAACTAGAAGGTTTCTACTTTACTTATCACATATGCGGTGATTTATCTTCAACTGGTAATTTATCCGGTTTATGCCTTGGTTGAAACAAGGACCCGGTTATTACAAGTCATGAACTTCCTGTCAGGAAGGCAACGTTAAATTAAAATCACAATTTTTGTGACCGGAATGTTAATATTCTGTATACGTTCAGGAGTTCTTCTATAATGCATGCCATGCGGTGGCTGGATTCCTCGCCGCCATGGAAAAACTCAAGTTTGCAGTTGAAAAGTTTCTTACAATGAAATGTTTCCTTTCTTCGGCTCTGCATTGATGTCATTCCTCTTCTAAGCTTCGTTCTTTCGGTCGATAAGCAAGAGGCGGATACTCATAAATGTGTCTATTTCTTCTTTTTGCGTCGAATGAATGCATAATTGGTTTAATGATGATGGTGTTTTTGCCATGTTTCCCTCATTTCCTTCCCTCTTCCTGCAGCGCCCGCCCTTTTCCGGATTTGCTGCGGTCTCCTTTTGGCCCCCGTCCTCTTTCTCGCTCTTATATTATTAGTTGCACAGCCGGCCGCCATTCCCCTCTCTACGGGACGACACAAGCTTTATTATATTTCACAAAATTTTAGAATACAAATGTATTTTATGAGTGGCCGTAATAAAAATAGAGAAAACACATTCCCTCCCATCGACCAGGTACGAGTAACGAAACTCAGTTTACGAAGCCAAATAAAGCTTCGAAAGTGACGTCGCAGGGTTGCCAGATTATGTTAAGCTTTTAAGTCGCCTCTAACGTAACTTGAGCTTTTTATGCGGTACAAAGTCTTAGTTTGGTCTTAGGAGGAGCGCGGCAAATGGCTGATTCAGCAAGTCGACGCGTGGCCACGCTATTTGCATGTGTAATTCCACGAGATTATGGCGTTCTCCACCCCTCCATAATAGCGCCATATTAGAAAAGTGTCCTCCGTTGCTTTCCCGACGCGACGTTTCCAAATGGAACGACCCAAGATAAGCCGAATGCGTGTCCGTATTGGGAAGACTTCTAAATGCTAGACGCGAAAATGGCCACGCTCGTAATTCCAATTACACTGGAATGGCCTGGAGGCGGAAATAGTAAACTTTAATTTTGAACACTCTTATAACATTGCGCCGAGTTGCCCTTGCATGAGTTTACTGAGCATGCATGTAGCATACAGGTCTGAATTATCAATCGTGATGTTTATGGCTACACGGTGACATTTTAATAAATAATTTCGTGAGTAATATACGGGTAATTAGGCTTGGTGGCCGCTTTTCACAACCTCCGTGGCCCTCATGTGTCAGGCTGCATATAGAGGCCTTGCTTCACCCCAGTGGCGTGCCGACCTGTTTCGTACACGCACGGGCACGTACCCGGGGGTTCGGCACTATGCAATATCCACACACCACGTTGCATATCACAAATACCAGCCAGCTTGCTTTATTAGGTACTTGTGTTCAATTACTTCGTGACGTTACACCACATATTTTCATTAGAATTCTCATTACACTAGGTACAATCTACACTTAATTTTCATAATTACGAAAATGTTTATGTTTTAACAACTGTGCCATTTTATATGAGTAACGTATGAAAGTATACCAAATTAACTATTTATTTTTTTATTTTTCTAAGTCATAATTACAGTAGGTAGGTAGATTACTTTTGTACACATTAAAACACTTGCGAATGTGTACGATGAGCATGGTAAGAATGGGTTGGTGGCACGCCACTGGTGCACCCTTCACAAGTTGCGCAATAACCTAACTGAACGCATCGCTCATTGCAACAACTTGCACTCGCTCTGTAAGTGGAAGTAATGCAATTGAAGAGTTGCATAATCCGCACTAATTCGACACAATTGTCGCTAGCAATCATGGCTGCTTGCTTCTTCTTATTCTTGTCTCCTATTACGCACACACACAGATATGCTAGCCAGACAAAAACCAAGACAATAGCAGAACAATGCGTCGTGTTACAAGTATCACAAGTATCACTGTTTATTTTAAAACTAGACTTTTGAACAATTGTATGTCCCGAACTAAAAAAAATAACTAAAGAGAACAACAATTTGAATGGATTATATATTTATTATGCATTGTTCTATGGGACATGATTTCATTCAGACGGTTCTATATTAATACTACACATGATGTTTTGAATGCCAATTGTCGTCATATGCATTCGTGAATAGTTATTGAGAAAGCTGCATTGAAATTCCTTTGTGTCGTTTCTTGCTTATTATATTAGAATCGGATCGTTTCACCGCCACAGTTGATGAAAATGCGAAATGGTTTCTATATTATTTTCCGATTAGGACTTCTTTTCCTACCGCGCCTTCATCTTTCATCTTTGCGTCAGTTACAGAGACCACAAGCGGTAATCTTTTCTCGGCTATCGCGGAATTCTCTCTCAACGCGAGACTGTTATATTGAATAAGCATGAAATCGAGAGAAGTTCAATCTCTTGTCTGTAGCTTGAACACTTCCTGCACCCTTACTTCTCTCTCCACACAGTTTTATTGCCGTCTTGCTCATCTTATACTGCGCATTCGTGCACTGCCTACCGATAACTTGTTCCACGGACAAACTAGATGGCACTTCAGATTGTTGAAAAATTATTTGTCACCGCCCTTCAATGTATTGTTATTATGTAGAAATGCGTCAACATTGCTTATATTGAAAACAAGTTACTTAAGCCCATTTCTGTGAATAATGAAATATATAACTTCAAGGACATGATATCCCTCTTTCTTTATTGTTAATCAATGATGAATTGAGTACGAAAACGATTTTGATTAAGTAGTTTGATTTGAAGTAATCGCCCGTTTCAAATAATATTTATGGAGAGATAAGAGCAGGTAATAAAACTACTACTCGAAAACGCAACGCAAGATCCCCGAGGGTTAAAAGGGCGTAGGCAATGCGCCAGGCAGTGCAGAGTGTATTGAAACCCGAATCTGTAGGCACTAGGCAGTACAATAATACTGACAATGCAGCGTGGCAACTACTCGTTGTTTTATTGCATTCCACCCCGCCCCCCACCCCCCGCACCCTGGGGGCCGCGGGGATGGGCTGCAGGGGCGGGGGTGAGTAATTAATACAACTCGTGGTCACTAATTACAGCCTCGTTGCGTTAACTAAGCGGTATATTTTAGTAGTAGCGTCGAGATTGCTCTCGAGTTTGTCGGACCAGCATCCAGCGATTTGGTCCAGCTCCAGATACAATGCAATTATAGCAGCTGTAGAACAACGTAATCGGGTTAATTTCTTTTCCCCACGTTTGCAACTTTGTTCTCATGTGGAAGTGCATAGTGAACACAAAGGTGTATCTCTGGAAACGGTATAATGCAGTTCATGTCGAGATATTTTACATCGCGCTGGGAGAATTTCCTTTGATCATCAATTTTGCGCGTCTCTTGTGTACGCCTTGATAATAGAATATTGATGATAGGGCGGAATAGGTTTACATCCAGTAAACCCCTGCCCAGTTTTACCCTGCCCATGTGCCCTTTTATCCAGATTCAGTTGTTACAGCGCACGGATTTCGCTGGGAGGTATACGAGCGAGCGGAGTTGCGGAAGAGATTGGGGATGTTTTGAATTTTACGAAAACAAAGCAAACTTCTGGAGTGACAATGATTAATTATTGTGTGTAATATTGATCTATTTTTCATGAGAAGTACGCCGCATGTTGGTCTCTTGCTGTTTAGCTCGTTTTCGATATTTTGTACCATTTACAAATGTCTGTGGCATCCAGAACGTGAAAATAACAACTCAACTCGTTCGACGCAAATTGAAACGTTCAAATCGCAAAGCATTTCAATCATAATTAATTTTATCCGTAGTTTTCTTGAAAGAAATGTGGAATACTGATTTCGTAATTGCGTTACTCGTGTGTATGGTATTTATTCAAGGTTGGCCGTGAATGCAATCCGAAGACGTCATAATGTTTGTCGCCGTCCGTCATGAAATGCCTGGCGACTGTGCGACAAAATGTCAAGCAATTCAGAACGTAATTCGAATTACCGTGATGCCGACTAGGAAATGTCAGGGCGAAATGTTACCAAACCAATTCCGCGGCTTCCATTTGATGATTTCCTCGCCCATGTTGTGTCAGAGTAAACTTGATTCGACGGTTATTTTGATCGTATTATCAAAAAGTTGTTGAAAAGGTGTGGCCCCAATCCCATTAATCTGGTGAAGTTCTACTAAAGTGTTCTATGGTATTTTAAATGAATGGAATTGGATAAATGGAAAAGTTTAGGTTTGGAGAATTCTAGATCTTGTTTTGCGGAGAACAAAAGCGCGGATTTGCTAATCTCTTCGAAAGCTCTTGCATGAATGTGTGGTGGAAAATAGCGTGCCGCGGAGTGATACAAGAGTGATGCAGTGCCAAAACTTCATAAAAAACGAGAAAACTAATTTATGCGATTAAAAACTTAGTGCCTTATTGGTCATATCGTGATGTTGGATCATCAAATTAATTAACCTACCTACATGCCATCGACATTTATGTTGATTTATAAGAGTAACTTGATCGCATATAAATAATTAATTCTACTTGTAGTCCGAAGAAAAAATCTCCATAAGAAGTTCTGAAAGCGAGTTGCCACCGTGTACAGGCATAATCAAGACTAATTATTCTGGTTTTTATTGATACCGGCTCAAATTAATAAGTATTAACTTCTTTACCCTCTCTTCTATGTCACCTGCCTATATTTTTACAACTCTTCCTCTTGTGCCACCTGCTCACAAGAACGTCCTCACGCCGGAGAACTCTTCAATTTCAATTACAAAGTAAATAACAGAGGAAACATGCGGTTACGCCGTGCAATCTGTCTCTCAGTTATTTTTTTCTGTTGTTTTGAAGTGGATGAGTTTTTGGTTTCTGTAAAAGAATACGCATGCATGCATGAGAAGACATGCCGCATATAATCATAGTGGGTGGTGGCTGCGAGCAGAATCTCATTCCCTCGAAGACGCGTGTTCGGTCCCCGCCGGCGCCCGACCATGACGGAATCAAGTATTTTTCTACTTGTTTTTCAACGTCGTTTTGGTGTGGTCTCTCTCGACTCTCATTTGAGAGTTTTATTGTGTACGGGAAATGCGGTGGAGACAAATAGAAGGCCGAGGAAGAGAGGTTTTCTGTCACTGATTCTTTCCTTCGTTTAGTTACGGAAACAACTGAAATTGAATAACATTAATTAGTCACTAAGCTTGGAGTCATCGCGCACGGGTGAATTGTACATTTATTATTTTAAAAGACATTCTTTATTTATGAGTTTAAAGTAAAGTCGCAGGTCAAAGAAATAGGGCCAATATAAATCTTTTATTTTGTTTAAAAATAAAATCTGTTTGGGCTGTAAAATGGTAATGGTGTGGCCTGCACCACATTGGACCACGCCGCCCAAAGATTCTGAAATATGATTCTTTTCTCTCTGAAAGCTGGGCTGGGATCAGGTAAACCCGGGATTAGGCCTGGACAAAGGAAGGAGAAGTTTGTCGGCCATGGTTGATTTGGCAGGAATCGAACCACAGACCCGCGTGGCTCTTCACAAATCCAATTGACTATCAGATATTGCTTGTCTGGACTCGCTCGCCGGACGAAGTGACAGTCTAATGAAAAACCGTCCGTCCGCCTTCTTGCAAATCACTGAACGTATCAAGGTAGAAGACATTTTTCACGTCCAGAATCGAACGTTTCTTGAGAAAGGTCTAAAGAAATATCGATCTTTTCTGTGTTTGAAATACGTTCAAAAGTTCCCTTCGAACTAGTAGTTGTTTGAAGATGTTTAGGGAGGGAGTTCGGCTGATAAAATCAGAATTTTAAACATTTGCCATTGTTCCATATGGATCCCGCCTCAATTCCCTAAATAGGTCATTTGTTAAGAATTAATCGAATCAAAATGGTGAATTTGTACCCTCGCCATGTAGCATCGTTATTTGTAGGAAAACGTGGGTATTATATTAAAATGTCGAAGTTTTCTTTTTATGTAACGGATATGGAGTGAATTTATGGCCGTGCATAAAGATAGTTGCAGCTCCAAGAAGCGTGAATGTGTAGCTCATGCATTGTTTTAGCTGTACATTTTCAGCAGTGGCGTGCGGTGGATTTTTGTAGTGGGTACGCAGAAAGTAGTGTTTTATAAGACATCAATGGGGGGTATGGGGGGAGGGCCCCCCAGCCATCCGCGGGTCCGGGCCGCGTAGGCCCGGAAAAATTTTCAATTTCGCAATTGCATTTAGTGCATTTTTACGCGGTTTAGACTAATATTTTTCGTAGATGCGATAGTGACATGATGTTAAAAATATCACTGAAAACTGAACTGCATCCCAATGAACCCAACGAGAACTATAATCTTTTAGGTTTTGTTACAGTGGCGGCTATTACAGTGTGCAAGGTGTGACAATTGCACACCTGATCATCCAAGAAAATTATTTAAAAGTGCTCCCTAATCCAGGAAGTAGGAAGTTAAATATTTTGTCTAATCATTTTGCTCTCCAAAAGACGTAAAAATGCATCAATTTCAAACTAAAGATACAAAAAAATCCGGGGTTATGCGCCCCGGCCCCGCATCTGCTGGGGGCTCTCCTCTTAGAGTACTTTCTTCTACGTCCTTCTATGTAATTGAACACCTGTTGTAAAGCCAAATAGCCGCCACTGTTTTGTTACATAATACACGAACAGTTTATGGACTCACCAGGATGATATCTCAATGAAAGTTTCCTCCGTAGTTCCGTCACTGTTCATATTATTAGTCATTTCATTCGTATTGAAGAAAATTGAGAGAATATCACTGCGAGAAACAATGCCCTACCTAAAGACTTGACTAGTTGGTGCACTACTGGCTCACACTAACAACACATGTGCTTGAAAAGCTATGCTGCAAGTCTGAGTTTTGGGTGCGCCCTCTGCATGGGGATGATGGGTTTAATGGCAATACGCATCCAGAGTCACTGCGTTTCGACCACTTGAGTTGCATGCAACACAGGCATATGGCGCAATGGTCAAAAAGGACAAGAGACAACCGTTCGTCCAGATGGTCTCGGGACGAACGCGCGCTTTCGTATCCGAGCGAACGCAGGGTTCCTCAGTGCTTATTCCACTACCTACCCTTGAAAAACATCGACTCTCTCGCGCATACGAGTGCGTTCGTGACGCACGAACGTAGTTGAATGATCAACTATGATGTTGGCAAAAGAATACTTTTACTGCAGGAGAGCAACAATTATAAAAAAAAACAGTTCAAATGACATTTAAAAATTATTAATTTATATTTTTAAAGAAATAAGAACTGCTCAGAATAAGTGGGTACGCACTGCTTACCTTGCCTACCCTGCACCGCACGCCCCTGATTTTCAGATAACTAAAGCGGAAAGGACTCGAACACGATCCAGTCGCTCGAGATGCTTCACTGGCATCTGAAATGCGTTCAAACTCGCTGTCATTTATTTCGTCAAGAGTGCGAAATCACGTTCATTATGCGCCATTGTTTCTGCAGAATATCGCTTCACCAGTTCACAACTTACATTCGCCATCGTAAGAAGAGTTTATTTGCGTGATAAAGACAAATGACAACTCCAGCTTTCAAGAAATGAATATGAATCATTCATTGCTTCTTTCAGTTTAGTAACATTGCAGGAAGAAAAAACAGCTGAATCGTGCATGTTTGAAAGAATGGAAACATTTCTCTCAGCACGTTGTTTTCCTCTAGTTTTCAATTCGAATATTTGGAATCTCTTGATCTGCAATCTGTTGGCGATGTTTGCAATGAGCAACACGACACGCTGGCTCGGTCGGTAATCAAGGAGCGGCGAAGTGCACAATGTACATCCACATTGCACGGCGACTCCGTAGCTGGGAAATTATACATGCGACGACCGAACATTTTCGGGGCGTCTATTATATTCTCTTTGAAAGCAAAAAAGGCAATCATGCGTTGAAAATTATTCTTGCATGGTGGCTGGTGGTGATTTCTAGTCACGGAGAACGGCTTTCATCATGCATTTGGTCGTAGAATAGAAGAAGTTATTTTATGTTCAGGACAAAAATAATACTCGTTACTGCACGAGAAAGTTTGGACGAGAGCATTTCGATTGACTAACTGCAATCTATCGGCGAAAAGATATTTTAAATTGGCCACGGAAGTTCTGCGGTCAAACACTATCTCATACTCGTTCACAGCCGAAACCATAGCAACTATTTCATGCTTTTTATCCTAAAAAAATCTTCAATTGGTTATGGATGGAGGAAACTTGTCGTAAGTAAATAAATATTATCGCGTTTATGAGAAAACGTTGAAATATAAGCCACAAAACGTGTAACTAAAAAAATAAAGCTTCTTCAAAGTTTAAGCTTGATAGATTATGTGGTTTGACATCAAGAGGACGAACAAAAACATCTGAGTGCCAAAATAGTTGAATGGAAGCATTCGCTTGACTGCGGAACAAAGCACAGACGAGGCCCATTGTTCATTTATTCTCCCACCCTTACCGAGGGCGTCAATTAAAATAGGCAAGGAAGCATAAGCAAATGCAATAAACTCTTTCAGATCCAGCCAGTTGGCTTCGCAGCCAAAATCCAAATGCAGTTCAATATCAGTGAGATCTCTTTGTCAGCTGTTTCTGTGAGTTGCAATTGAACGGAATGGACGCTGCGAAGTCGACACATTCATGTACATGATCGAACTCGATGACGCCGTGGTGGAGAGAGTCAAGAGGTTGCTGGCACAAAATGTATAGACCCCTTTATTACATGCTTCCTTCCCCCAGGGGGGAGAGAGAAAGAGCGACTTGAAAAGTAATAGACAACATTTTAAACCCCGAGCGCCATCTACAACTATCAACATTGCATTCTGGGTTTAGGATGTGAAGAGTTTGACAGCTGCCTGGTTGACAGTGCTAAGATGCATAAAGGAAGAATGTTTTTCGGTGTTTATTATGTTATATCCTCTCTGTATTTAAATGTAACTAATTTTAGTGGTATTCAACATAATTATGAATAATATTAAGAATAGCAGATCGTACGGAACAATGTGTTGTGTTCCATTGTGCAAAAATAACACTAAATTTAGCCGTGAAGTGTTGTTTCATTACTTTCAAGGGACGTTGATTTGAAGAAAGAATGGATAAGACGCAATAAATTATGTTTTTGTTGAAAATTTTTAGTGTAAGATGTAAATCCAATATTGTAGATATTATTAGCCTGGGCTTGAAATCATATTTATCGCTTTCAGGGGTATTCAAGTTATTTTTCCTCTTAACAAACAGGACATTTGTAGGTAGCCGAAAATCTTATTTTTGTCAGAAATTCTGACAAAATGTGACAAAGTATGTTCCTGTATACATAACTAATTAACAAATCAATCTGACCTATTGGTTATTCATTTCGGTTTATTCATTTATTCATTTTGTTAGGGGAAAAACAGGGCAATTTTTCTTCATATTTCTTATAACCAGATTTGTTAAAATGTGCACCACATATTCTGTGGTTCTTAATAGGGGACCATTTACTACATTTTCCCTGAGATCCAATTCGCCTCACACGCCTCATTCTTTCTTCAAATCAATGTCCCTTGAAAGTAGTGAAACGACACTTCACGGCTAAATTTAGTGTTATTTTTGCTCAATGGAACACAACACACAGTTCCGTACGATCTGCTATTCTTAGTATTATTCATAAAATAATGTTGAATACCAATAAAATTAGTTACATTTAAATACAGAGATGATATAACATAACAAACACCGAAAAACATTCTTCCTTTATGCATCTCAGCACTGTCAACCAGGCAGCTGTCAAACTCTTCACATCCTAAGCCCAACATGCATCACGGCACGTCGCGCATGCGCAGTGAATTTTGAATGTTGTCTGTCGTTAGAAGCCGTATACCCCATGAACTCGGCCGGAATCGTGTGAAGCTCCACTACTGCATTGAAAGCCGGGTGATAACATTTTCTTGCTTGCTAATTGCATCCACAGAGTGCTAAGTATGTTTCAAGGCGTTGGATTTCTCATCGATGTGATAGAAAAATAAAATGGGCGGCCGATGACTTCGCAAGTGTTTTTCAAAATGTTGTAATTCCAAAGCACTAAAACGGAAGATCTTTGCAATGATAATATGAAAAGTTCATCTACATAATTGTTTCTAAAATTGCTGAACCATCAGTTGTACTTCAATCGTTTTTAAATATTTCGATGATCCTCATAATTCGTAAATAAAATCACATTTGAAAACTTTAATAATCCAGTCTAATAACGCAACTAATAACTACTAATTGGCAATTTCTTAGAAAATTTCAGAATGCTATTTTGGAATCAGAATCAGAAATTCTGTCATCTGCACAATTGTTTCTAAATGTGCTGAACCACCGAGTTAACTGCAATTGTTTTTAAATACCTCGATATGACCCCGCCAGGTTCGCCAATGAATCCGCCTTTGAAGACTTCAATAACATATCGCTGCGTTTGAAACGTTCTATTTGTTTGAACATGGCAGATAGCGGCGCATTGATTGTGTTTGCCTTCCCATCTGAAACGCACAATAATTCAACTGCACTGCGCCGCTCTGTCATATTAAACAATCTGTCACATGGAGGCAATCTGCACCGGATTAATTAGATCTGTAATTATGCATCTGCTATCACGTCCGTGTTATTCTCAGGTGCTTTGGAAGAGCTGTCACTGCATTTGCAGTTTCTATTAAGTTGCCAGTGTTTTAGCTTGGAGATTGAGTCAAGAAATAAACGACATCAAAGGAAACGAAGGAAATTTCGTTTTGTAGCTATTATATAAATAAGTAGGTAATACACAAGTCGACGGTACCGAATTGCGGTGATGAAAATGCTCTGGGAGAGATATTGGAAATTGGCTTTTCGTCCGCCTTCTGTCTTTGCCTACATCTTCAGAATTGAAGCTACATAAAATGTCGTCTCCTATTTGCCATTTTTCTGCGGCTCGACTGGGGAATGTTGCAGCTATCATTGTTACGATTTGTCAGACGAAATGGAGGTTTCCTCGGATCGATTGTATGCAATAAAATCGCACCGCGGTCTGAGATCGCGAACACCCGACCGTCAATGCCCACGGCATTAGATCGATCACGGTCCTCAACCCCCGGCCCGCTTATTATTTCGTCCGAGATGGGTCGGCGGCTTTAGACCCACCCCCCACCCCTCAACCCTCAACCCCCGTTGCATCGACACAATTCATTTTCAAAAAAGAACTCTTCACTGATCACATTCGCTTCTTCAATTTTTTGTACTTGACATTATTGACAATGCGATTGCAAATATCCTAAACCCTTCTCACAATCGGTACCTACAGTATTAGAGGGGATTTAGAATGGATAAAATACGGGCTCGGAGATCAAACTAATCTTTCTTCAAACGTCCCTGCTAGATTAATAATTCTACCTGTCGTTTGTACCAAATGATACTTGATTTAGTCGATAAAAAATGTACATAAAACGTAACGAATCATTTGTCTTGTTTTGATTAATTTCCGTCAATGATGATTTATCTCTCTGAATATCAGGCCGCCATTCTCACCCCCCGCCCCTCATCACTCTCCCCCCCCCCCCCTCGCTCCCCTGTGCATATTATTGTTTCTATTCATCACGAGCATAGAAGCCAGCGGCGATAGAATTATATTTCGAAACTACCCTATATCATTCCACACACATTAATTCGTATTTTATTAATTTTTTGATGGGGAGGTTTGGAAGTTTTGCTCCGTGACGTCGAGCTAACGTCATCTCTTTGAAAAAGCATACAAATGCACGCCATCTGTAGAGACCCCGCTATACATGAGTCTATAATGAATGGATTGCAAAGATGAACGGAATAATATATTCCAGGCGAGCGAGCTGGTCTATATTTATGAAATGTAGAGGAACTCTCGCGCAGTCAAGCAAACAAGATGGTTGTTGATGTTATGCTCAAAAGCCTCGCCCGCATGTCGTACTTCTACTAGGGTCTTGTTATTAATTTAAATCCGAGCTTTCTTTAGCCAGATAAAAGACAGCTGTCTTCCCACCGCCCCTTTGCCGCCCTTCGTCCTCACCCGAAAAAAGAAGAAGTGAGAGAGAAAGAGAAAAAAGTTGTCAGTGAGTGACTCTAAATCGATAAAAAGTCTCTTGTGCACTTTTCTCTTTAAACCGTCGGCATGTTCAACTTTGTTCTTCTTTCTAATTAAGTTAATGTTTAATGCCAATCATATAACATTCAATTAAGGAACATTGTTTCTGTAGGCACGATTTCTGTTAGCATGAATAATGATTGTTATCAGTGTAGTTAAATTATTCATTTTCTTCAGTGTGGGCGGCTAGGATCGAGGTTACGAACGCTTCGCAACGATTTTATTGCATTTATTGTCGATAGTTATCTGTGAATGTCATCGATTCTTGTTTTGAAACTTCCAGCAATGTGGTTGTTTCGCTTCTATGTCCTCCCGAGCTTGACATTATTTATTAGGGATTGTTTATAGCGGGTCTTGCAAGTCCGGGACACTATTTTAGCTTTTTATTGTATATCCATAATAAAATAGTACCTTTTCCCATGTACAAAAGGCAGTTTCCCTAGCCGCTATTCTCTAGATAGCAAAAGAAAGCTATACCTCCTATACATTAGGATTTTCTCTCTTGGGGTAAGTTTTTCTTGACAATTGTAAGAACTAGTTCAAGTGCTTTTGACATTACTTTGTACATTCTTTTATTGGACTACATTACGTCCATGTTCCCCCCAATGGTGGCACAATAGTCAACGGAGTTTGCAGCCCAGAAGAATGTGTTCGAGAAAACTTGGAAGCGCAAGTCGACCTTCCAGTGGAGCGAAAAGATCTCACATTGCCAAAACGAATCCAAATCAATGGCACCGGAGTTTTTGTCATCGATTCCAATCTGACAGAAGGGGATTATCAACAAATATTTCAATTCGAAAAGGAATCTTTCAGGATTAACCCTAACACCTCTCATATTCCCTTTATTCCCCTTCCGATCGAGACACAAAGAAACGGTGTGAATAGTAATACATTTTTACGGCGCTTTAACGACGCACTCTCCTGCAACGGCAGCGGAATGACGCAAGAAATGGGATATGTTCGGGATAGCCGGCGACGGGAAACGAACCACGAACCTCCTGCATTATGGCACAAACGACAGCCATCCATTTTTACGGCACGACATAGCTCGTCCATTTTCATCATTTCGCAACCGGTAATTTCACTATAAATAATGACACATATTAATATTTAAACAGCCATCGTGGATGAATTGAATTCACTTACACAGCTGCCTAAGCACGAGCCTGCTAATTATACCTATAATGACGTAATATACCTACTTACCTGTCACAACAAATACATTTAACTTGTATTCTCGCTTTCAACAAATCTAGGTTATCAAAAACAATCCGCAATCACCATACAATCTATGAATATTCAATAAATTGTGATACATCTGAAATGTGGTTACAGTTATGCGTTATTATTAGTCCTGCATTGGCCCAGTAATAATACACAATGAAATTAAGCCGCGCGGAGTTCAATAATCGAATAGCGATTCCGATTCATATCTCATTGAAATGGAATGCGATGGAAACGATGTGAAAATACAGGTTCGATAGTTGAGAGTTAAATTTAAACTCAATCTCGCATACAAAGCGCATACATTAGCGAGGAAATGTGCACATTTATATTTATATGCTTTGCAACGTGCGTTCAGCTGCGATTGTGTTGGTAATATGCTAAACTTTATCAGGGCAATAAACAATGTTCGGATAGCGGTAATTACCAAGAGGGGAGGTAATTATTAATATGTCATACTGTCTGATTCTGATGGCGTTATCAAATAGTTCGCGGAGAAAAGTTGGAACGGTTGGGAAGTTCTGTGAGGATGGGGGATACACTTACCCCCACCCTCCGTCTCTCCCCACCTCCACCCCCACGCCGCTCGAGATAAAGTAGTCCGTCAGCGGAGAGACAAAGAGGGCTGTTAAATTGTCGGCGTTTTAGCGTAACACATTCATTAAATAAAATATCTGATTGGATTTTCGGTCAACGTAACAAGTAAAATGGCTCTTGTCAGCATTATTGGGAAAACACGGGGACAATAATAGACGTTATTTTCATCGTATATCATTGTTTGTGCATTAGCTGGACATAGAGGAATTCCCAAATGGATTTTATTGCCGATTGTCAATAATTCATGTGAAACTTTGCAATTTGATGGAAGTCTTTTGGGAATTTACAAGGAACTCGAGGCAGAATGATTCGCGTATTTATATTCCCTCTAAATCGCCACAATTTATTGCAACTTTCAGCAGCCCTAACTCATTGTTGCCAAATTTCGCCAACTGTAATGGCATATTGTAACATTTTGACAAATGGAAGGTCTACGGCATATTTCTCGCAACTGGATGTCTTCCCCGCAACACGGCGACAACCGGAAGGTCTTTAAATTGCGACATCGCGACAGCTGGAAAGTCTTTCACCACATCACGTGTCTCGAGTGACGTCATCGGTGGAGCATGAACCAACCACACAAACCAGCTTGAAAATCTTCTCATCTGTGCAACCCTGTCATGCCACTCCCAAGCCCGGATCCAGAGCGAAGCCTCAAAGAAAATGCAATGCTTTTGACATCAAGTTTCCATTCTGCATGACATTCTACGATAACAAGTCTGTTATCCCCCCTCCCCCATGCCAGGGGTTCTGAGGGCGGGGGGTGGGTTTATGTCTAGGGCTATAAAGGCTCGGCGGGTGGAATGGAATTATGGTCATTGCTCGACGCTCGTGGAAAGAAAGATGGAATTACTCCGATGTAGTGTTGTTAGACTGTAGTAACGGTGCCTCCATTTGCTGTTGCGCCAGTACAATGGCCGACGACGATGTTTGCTCCCTTAGCTTTAGAAAACATCCCAGGGTTTTATATGTATATGACAACGAATTGAATTCGATCCGAGAAAGCGGGCCGTTTCTTTACGTTTTTGGATATTCGATTTATGGCAGCTATATATATAGCACGCTTCAAGAGGCATATGAAGATAAATTGACGTTGTCCGGGGGTTGAGTTTTGAGCTCACTGAATTTGAGACCTGCCAAAGTCAAACAACAAAAAATGTGTAGAGAAATTGTTTTGTATGACATGAATTGCATTAACCTGGATGCGGGATAATGTCTCAAGTTTGGTAGTTGTCCGAGTCCGAATGCGTTTTCTCTCGGCGTCGCGGGAGATGATTTATGAATCTGCTAATCCCGCGTCCATTCGGCCCGGCCTCTTCCGATACGTCATCTTCATCCTCCGACTGCGAGGCTGGGCTCCAGTCGACCTCGATTCCGACTCCACTGCACCCTCATCGTCACCAACACTCGCAAACACACCGCAGTCGAAGCAGTTGCCATTGCGATTAGTAGTTGAAATTGCGGATAGTTTATTTGAAATTGTGGAAATGATATCTTTATTATTCAAAAGCGTAACGCTTGGAACGAGTTCAACAAATGTTACCGTGCACTTTTACTATAGCTGAATGTATTGACTATTTCATAAAGTGAGTTGTGAGGTCGAACCACTCAGGCAGGCAGTAACTCACATACAGCATAGCTAATAAACACGATGCTGACATATTATTAACATTACGCCTCTGAAAGCTGTTCGAACGCAAGCACAGATTGGAATTTCAACTGTTTGATTTTCGATTGATTGAATTTCCATGATAGCTTATTTGAAATGGTGGAATTCTTTATTATTCGAAAGTGTATTCGGGACGATTTCAGCGGCCGTTACCCGACACTATTACCGCCGCCGAATGTATTGACTATAAATAAATATTCTTCACTTGAAGGAAAACTCCGCACATTCTGCCTCCGCGTCCCCGGGATATTCCATTACATATCGAGTCACGTCTGGATCAAGCCGTCGCCTAAATGACGTAGTATATTGGATGTGGCTTATTCATGTCGCAGCCGGGGGAGCGCCTTCGCCCCTCCCTGGGGGGCCTTGAGGGGGCCTGGGGGGCGGAGGCTCACCGCACCACTGGCCTACGGAAAGGTAAAGTTTGTATGATGAGATATTCCGCAGATGCCCTCTCTCTCTCTCTCTCTCTCTCTCTCTCTCTCTCTCTCTCTCTCTCTCTCTCTCGACGACGTCTTTTACTTGTGTTTTTAACGACGCACGGGCTTAGAGCGCGAACTTATGGCGGCGGCGAAAGAAAGATTATAGTCTCTGAAGTTGGCTCGGCTGTGAACCTATTTATGTTTTTCGTTTAGAATTCCACACTTATCATAAAAGTTACCAACCATTCACAGAACATTAAACGAAATAACCATACCCTAAAGATCATGTTGAATCGCAGAAATGCGGGTATAATTACAATAAATGCTACCCCTACCGAATATCACAATCTATTGCTCATAATCGTTGAAAGATGTAAAACTTCGACCCAGTTTCATTTAATTGTAACTATTCCAACATTGACCGTGGAATTTCTTGTAATGCTGGTATAGTAACAATATAATGTGCTCATTTGCCTGCTATCCTTGAGTGAAGTTCGAGTTAGATTGTAACTATTCCGACAGCGACAGCAGAGCATCGAACCCGAGACAAAGGACAAAGCCAAGTACTGATCATGTACAAGACTCATTGAAGTTATTGAGAGCTTGTTAGCTAGGAGACAGACTTCTCACGGTTACGTCGGGCGCTCTGCCAGCAGACAGCTTGTCATTCATACATCGATACTTGCCAGCTTCCTGAGACTCATGAGAATGGTGCGAAGATTACGCGCGGGTGGCCTGGCCTCATTGCATCTTGTCATTGTGGAATAATATACATCACAAGATGACATAACATGTTATATCATTATATCATATATATCACATTATATCATATCAATTATATCATGTCATATATCATGTCAAATATCTCATCAAATATTACATCACATCATATAATATATCATATCAATTATTACATCATATATCAATATCATAATATATCACAAGATATCGTAGTATATCATATCATATATTACGTAATATCTTATAATATAATATATCACAATACATTACATGATATATCATAAATCATAATATATCATATCAAATATATAACAAATCATAATCATATTCACACTATAACTTTTATATCGAATTATATTTTTAATTATCATGTGATTTATCATATTTTTGTCCTAAAAGTAGTGTAAAATGTGTGTAAAATGGAATTGGTTTCTAACTGATTCAAATTACGATGACGTAATACGGAAAACGTTCCATACTGCGATTTGAAATGAGCTAGAATCACCATAGAGAACGTGCACTAATGCATTCGTACAAAACAATAGTAACAGAGAAGTGACGGTATAATTGCAATAGTTCATTGTATCATCAGCATTATTTTCTTTATAAACAACGGTGTTTGTAATTGCTGAGGAAACTGTATATTACAAAATAAATCGGGAAGTAATAAGTATGAATTAGAAGTAAATGCGTTTTTTAAATTTAGTTTTATGAAATGTTTTTCAAATTAAATTATGGCAAAAACGTTCGATTTGTATAATTCGAAGGCAGTGGATTTTTTTTCAAATTGTTGAATGGAAAGTTTTACTTTGTCCTATATAGGTGTTGTCATTGTAATGGAAGTCAATTCTGTTTGTATAAAAAGAAGGCCGTGCCTTTTTAAATTGTAGTTTGGAACGTTTGTCAAATTGAATGATATAAAAGACGTTCTATTTATATAATTCGAAGCGACGCTTTTGAAAAAAAGCCCCGTTGACGAGGTGTGTTCCATTTCATCGAGTTGTTGATCGAAGGTGGGCCGACACTTGACAGAAAAGCCGTCGAGAGGAAGTCGTCGGCCATCTTGAAACGCGATCTCCTGGACATCGAAAAGAAAATATCATTTCTCTCTTTCTCTCTCGGTTTCCTAATTGAAACCGCGCCACGCCATCTGTATAATTATGACAAACATATGCCCGCAGAACTGAACGCGTTTTCGAACTTTGCGTTGCGTGTTCGAACCGCATGAGTCCTACTTGATGAATGGACTGACTTTTTCACTGGATTTGTGATGAGATGAGATCTTGGAATTTTCGGAATGGAATTCGTGATCTTTTACAAGATGTCGTGTTGCGCAGTGGTTAGCCGAGAGCAATGGTACATTATGCCAACTAATTATATAGTTTTTGATGGGAGTTAATGGCGGCTGTTCCGTGCTAGCGTGATTGAAATATCTAAAAACTATTGTACCATGAGAGAAGTGGAGTGGAATACACACAAAAGGTTACATTACTCTGAAATATTTGTCAGTTCTTATAGCTTTTCCGATTGTTTGACCGATCGCTGTTTTGCACGAGAGAGAGGATGTTTTCCATAAAGAATGTATAATGCAATTTTACAGCTTACAAATTGTCAAAAGCCACTGCTAGGCAAACAAGCTCATACAATTGGGTCGACCTAACTTTGAAGTAATGGAATCAAATAATGCCAACACAAATTGTCCAACACTACACAGTTCAAATTGAAACATTTCAATCATAAGCCAATAGGATGTCCGAGTTTCACTAAAAATGGTATTTCATTGGCTAGAAATTTAAATTGACCACTGTGAATTTCGGTATGTACTTTAGGAAAACAAGCTCGTACACTGGGTTGACGTAACTTTCAAGCGGTTTTAAAGTTTGGAATGCGTAATTTTATTTAAAATTGGAGCGATATTTGTGTGGATCCTTCTCTCGTGGTAAAAACCAGATTACATCGAATAAATTTAATTCTAGAAACTCTATTTGAACATCTCGATTGGCATCTTTCGGTTCCGAAAAAGTTAAGACCTCAAACGATATTTCCAGCCGCGAAACTTCACCCGCAACCGCCAATTACCTAACTCGAAACGCCGCGGAAAAACGTTTCCGCTGTCGGCCTCGGAAGAAATCACATCGAATCCGAATCCGGATCGCCAGTGGCCTGTGCTTGTGGTCTCGAACCCGGAACCCGAAGCCCGTCTCGCCATGAAGTTGCTCGGCGTTTGGCCGTCAGATATGGCCGCGGCAGTCGATCAGGTTGGCATGCACGCTGACCACGAGAGGGGCTGTCATAGATCAACCCACGGCAATGGACGATTCTCTTAGGAGTTGGGACATTTGGCATTCAACACGGCTCTAAAGGTTCGTTGATGTATGCCATTAGTGCTCGGCATTAGTGGGGATTCGCATACCGGGTCGCAGGAGAAGAGGGCGGATGTAGGGGGGATTGGGGGAGGACTTTGACATTTTTCAAATGTTATAATATTTAATTCGGGTGTAAGTTTGAAGCTGAAATACTTTTTTTTCGCTTCAGTGAAATTGACAACATTTTTTATTTGAAATTAATTCGATTTTTAAAGGTTGTAATCACCAAACTGATGGTTTCAGTCATGTTTGAATTTCTCAAGCTAGTTCTAATTGTAATTAATGCAATTATTTACAATGTATAGATTATTATACTGCGGTAATCACAATTGTATTGCACGAGCGGCGTCATGTTGATTACAATTTTAATTAGAAATTAATTCGATTCTCTTTCTGCTCACGTGTTAATTTATTAAATGTACATAACATTTCCCCATATTTTGACCTGATCAGTGATTAAGTAAGTTCAAAATGGCTCATATAGAGTTTATGACAGCTTTTATGACCCGTACTTTGCGAATAATAACTCGGTAAAAAGGTTAACGATATCACCTACATAAAGTTGGTAGTAAATTCTTCTTCCGTCGGTTCGTTATATTGAAAAAACATCGCCGCCAGTCTTTGACCGTAAGAACAATGCACTTTGAAGAGATAAAAGACGATATGCAGCGTCAGGCATCGCCGATCAATATTGACCACCCATCTATATTACATGCCATTGATTAATTTAAAGATAGACCCGACTTATTGTTGTGACCTATTTTTCAAACTATTGTTCTCTTCGAGTCAAGTATTTTTATTTATCGATTCTTTTCATTCCGAACGGCGTCTTCGTTAAAGTAAACGTACTCAATCAATTTGAAATATTAATGCGTAAAAAAATCCGTTATAGTCATCGCAGTACAGTAGTTTATATACTTCGATTGACAGCAACTGTCAAACTTCACAGAACGAACTTCTCAAAAATACTCAAACGCAAGTTTCTTTCTATTAGAATTTCGATTTCCAACAAACTCTAGTTGTTGAATTCGTCCTCGTTTTTTTCTCTCTCTGTCTCTCTCACTCTCACCACCCTCTCGTCGACTAGTTTGACGTCGGCTGGCACGACGCCCGCCCTCTCTAGCGCCGCGACGCTTCACCGGGCGTCGCTTTAGCGTCGGAACAGCTGAGTAAACCGGCGCGAGCGATTCTGTCGATCATGCACAAACGATTGTGTCGAAGTGAATCGATATCATCTCACTCGCTGCTATTAGGCGTCTCGGAAACTTCACATGGCTTCTCTTAGAAACGGAACTGCCTCGATCAGACTATTCGAGTGTTTATGCGCTTCGAAATTCATTGATTTCCATCTTTCTTTTAAGGTTGTTCGCGGGAAAATAGGTCCCAAGTGCGTCATAGATTGATCTAGTTATTAGTTTCTCAAGAAGACCATCAAGTCGAAATGGTTTTCTATTCAGTCCAACTAAACATTGCTTCCATTTGAGCATTTTCTGAATTCTCCACCCTTGTCCTCCGTCTGCCACCAATGTAATGCGGTCGCCAACTAGAATCGTTAACGGGATTTCTAACGACCATTCTGAATTGAGTTGCCCCGATATTTCCCATTGATTTCAACTTTTGTTGCGTGCCAATTTGGTCGTGGTAAAGATCTGTAGAGTCTCTCTCTATTCGTATATCGTAGACGGGGGGATTTACAAACTCTTTGGGCGATGGCTCTTGGTCTTGGAAACGAGATCGTGAAGTTGTATATATGTGGACTCGGAGATAACGATTTGAATAATGGAATAAAGATCCTTCCGCCGCAGACCTGCGTTCGATTATTACTATTCCGTTTGGAATGTTTACTTATGTGGGATCGAACCCGAGGCGCCGAGACGTTTTAATGTTGGAGAAAATAATCACATTTAGAGAAACAAAGTTCCAATAAAAGTCTATCTTTCTTTCTCTTTCCGATTGTTATTTCCCGTGACTTCAGGAAGTAAATCCTGGAATAATTCCAATTACAGGACACACCCTGGATTTATCCCTCTTCCTGACAGTGCTCATCATCATTCAAGGAGGCCATTCCGATCCTTTCTGAAGATCTCTTAGCTCTGTAGATCTCTTTGATATGTAGCTTTAAAACAAAATATCTAGGTATCTATGGAAATGGCAAAACACAAAAGCCTGTTCAATTTATTTTTAAAGTATTATTATATTATACAATTCCCTGCATTCGGGTCACATTTGTGAAATATTTTGCGTTTCAAGGAATTTTCTTGGCAATCGCATCTAGAAAAATATTATTTCTAGACGCGATGCCAATGTGAAATTTGTGCAGAAATTCGAAACGAAGTGAAAATCGTTGATGTTTCTGCTGGCACTTGCAGCTGAAATGACGCGTCTGATGGAAGTGCTTGGCTCTTCAATTGACTTCGATTGGCGACTGATAAAGACATTCAGATGTGTGGAGAAAGACGTCACAGCTTTGAACCCGGGCACTTGAACCTCCTGTGACGACACATGGAAAACATGGGGCATGATGAGACCTTAATGCTGGCGGACATGCGGGCTGTAGTGCTGCATTCGTACTGTCTACCTGTCTTGTACTGCTCAATCACGTCCTGCCTCTCCTGTGAAGACGCTAATGCTGGCGGACGAGTCGCTTTGCATGCGGGCTGTACTGCATGATCACGTACTGCCAAGTATGCGGGCCGGGCTGTACTGCTGCATCGCGTACTGTCTACCTGTCTTGTACTGCTCAATCACGTCCTGCCTCTCCTGTGAAGACGCTAATGCTGGCGGACGAGTCGCTTTGCATGCGGGCTGTACTGCATGATCACGTACTGCCAAGTATGCGGGCCGGGCTGTAGTGCTGCATTCGTACTGTCTACCTGTCTTGTACTGCTCAATCACGTCCTGCCTCTCCTGTGAAGACGCTAATGCTGGCGGACGAGTCGCTTTGCATGCGGGCTGTACTGCATGATCACGTACTGCCAAGTATGCGGGCCGGGCTGTACTGCTGCATCGCGTACTGTCTACCTGTCTTGTACTGCTCAATCACGTCCTGCCTCTCCTGTGAAGACGCTAATGCTGGCGGACGAGTCGCTTTGCATGCGGGCTGTACTGCATGATCACGTACTGCCAAGTATGCGGGCCGGGCTGTACTGCTGCATCGCGTACTCTCTATACCTGTCTTGTACTGCTCAATCACGTCCTGCCTCTCATGTGAAGACGCTAATGCTGGCGGACGAGTCGCTTTGCATGCGGGCTGTACTGCATGATCACGTACTGCCAAGTATGCGGGCCGGGCTGTACTGCTGCATCGCGTACTGTCTACCTGTCTTGTACTGCTCAATCACGTCCTGCCTCTCATGTGAAGACGCTAATGCTGGCGGACGAGTCGCTTTGCATGCGGGCTGTACTGCATGATCACGTACTGCCAAGTATGCGGGCCGGGCTGTACTGCTGCATCGCGTACTGTCTATACCTGTCTTGTACTGCTCAATCACGTCCTGCCTCTCCTGTGAAGACGCTAATGCTGGCGGACGAGTCGCTTTGCATGCGGGCTGTACTGCATGATCACGTACTGCCAAGTATGCGGGCCGGGCTGTACTGCTGCATCGCGTACTGTCTACCTGTCTTGTACTGCTCAATCACGTCCTGCCTCTCCTGTGAAGACGCTAATGCTGGCGGACGAGTCGCTTTGCATGCGGGCTGTACTGCATGATCACGTACTGCCAAGTATGCGGGCCGGGCTGTACTGCTGCATCGCGTACTGTCTACCTGTCTTGTACTGCTCAATCACGTCCTGCCTCTCATGTGAAGACGCTAATGCTGGCGGACGAGTCGCTTTGCATGCGGGCTGTACTGCATGATCACGTACTGCCAAGTATGCGGGCCGGGCTGTACTGCTGCATCGCGTACTGTCTATACCTGTCTTGTACTGCTCAATCACGTCCTGCCTCTCCTGTGAAGACGCTAATGCTGGCGGACGAGTCGCTTTGCATGCGGGCTGTACTGCATGATTACGTACTGCCAAGTATGCGGGCCGGGCTGTACTGCTGCATCGCGTACTGTCTACCTGTCTTGTACTGCTCAATCACGTCCTGCCTCTCCTGTGAAGACGCTAATGCTGGCGGACGAGTCGCTTTGCATGCGGGCTGTACTGCATGATCACGTACTGCCAAGTATGCGGGCCGGGCTGTACTGCTGCATCGCGTACTGTCTATACCTGTCTTGTACTGCTCAATCACGTCCTGCCTCTCCTGTGAAGACGCTAATGCTGGCGGACGAGTCGCTTTGCATGCGGGCTGTACTGCATGATCACGTACTGCCAAGTATGCGGGCCGGGCTGTACTGCTGCATCGCGTACTGTCTACCTGTCTTGTACTGCTCAATCACGTCCTGCCTCTCCTGTGAAGACGCTAATGCTGGCGGACGAGTCGCTTTGCATGCGAGCTGTACTGCATGATCACGTACTGCCAAGTATGCGGGCCGGGCTGTACTGCTGCATCGCGTACTGCATAACACATCAGCTAATTAATTAAGTGGCCTGTGGCAGGGAGCGGGAAACGCACGGTTTCAAAGCGTTTTTTGATTTTTTTCTTCACACTAACATAATTTTTTTTTAATTATATATTTTAGTGACCATTTCAAGTATAATAGACTATGTCACACACTGGAGTAAATATTATGAGCTCTGGTACGACCTCAAAGTGTTAAATACGATATTTATTAACAAATATATTGTTGACGTCAGTCAAATTGCAATTGATGGAGCCTTATTAAATCATTCCAAAAGTGTGCATTGCAAAATCGAGAAAATTTACTTCCTGCCTCTACCTCTGCAGTACACAGAGATTCTAATCGAATAAAATTCGCATAATTTTGTAATTTTGTGATACATTTATATATTGAGTGTAGTTTCTAGCACTTTATTTTGGTATCGCCAGAAATGAATCGAGTTGTTACCGTTTCCAACTTGAAAGCTCATCCTTCCTATCGACGTATGAAGTCCTTGGTCTCAGTCTCAGGTGCGCGTCATCGGGCAGTAGGTGATGCAGTACAAGACTCTGACGTCACGCTAGCGGTTAGCTTCATTAGTTATTACACTTGGCATGGACCATTCATCACACAAGCGCGTCGACGTCGCGACGTCCCTCAAGCGTCGGGCTTTGAACTTCTTTCCGCAGCGAGAACATTAGTCGAAGTACGCGTTTAATTCGAGATTGTAACGAGATTTTGATGATGTTATGGACATTGATTGAGGCAGGATGTACTGAGATAATATTATAACAAAATTATATGAGCTGTTTTTATAAATACTAGATAAAGTGTCCGATAAAGCTCTCATCCGGAAAAATTGGCAGCAAATTGGCTTGCCTCTAGTCTACTTAGTTATCTGCTAGGTATATTCCGTGCTTTACTTATTTAATGCTATTTTTGGAAACAGTGATAATATCACAGGATCATACTAAGCTACATTCGGGCACAATTCGCTCATATAACATTATTAAAAAAAAGTTGAACGCAGTTTTTTTCCTCGGCGCTCTGTATCTCCATTACCTCCCCCCATGTGGGTTGGTGTGGGGGGGGGGGCGGTTATCTTTATCTTAATTATCGTTTCATTAGCAGGCTGGCAAGTTTGTACAGCTGCGTCTTATGCGCGGTGCTGTACCCCCGCCCCCCCCCCCCCCCCCCCCGCAGTCTCTTGTCGGCGATAATGAATGTGACTTGGCAGCATCGAACCCCGGCCCCTCGAAGCCGTGTTCATTTCACTCATATTTACACGCATCACTCGAAAACCACCGTGAGAAGACGTCGACATTTCACTGTTTGCATATTAGAATGTTTCGCTGATGAATCATATGAATATGACTGTTCTTTTCTAAACTTAAAACGTGATTTGAACGAAACGGATTGGCTGCTGGTCAAGCTCCTTAATTAATAATTAATCCTTGTTATTATAATGAAATAAGTGGCCACATACTCGACTTCATCGGATTGATCGGATGATGCCATTAATTATTTATCAGGCAATCCGGTTCTTTCGAATACCGTATTTAGTTTGGCCAAGTGTACCTAATTCTTCGCTCGAAATTACTTACCCGTGTTGTCGAGAAAAATGTAGATTTTATATTTTACCATAAAAAGTCTCCTTCCATATTACATTCTCGAAAGTACGCTTCGCCTCATGATCAGGTTATTTATCTGTAAACCATCGTCATGTATGTAAATTCTGCTTTGATTCTACCTTTGGAATAAAATCGTTTTAGTTCACGTATCAATGCGCCAGATAGGTGCTTTTTATCCGTATTATTTTGCACGTCGCATCAAACCCGAGGTACAGTGTACACAAGCGAGCACGACAGCTTGGCAAATGTTCGCCAAATGTTTAGTTAACACTGTTCTATCGTTATGACTCCGGCAAAGTGTAACGACTGCCCCGCGAACTAGACATTGTATAATCCAGCAATCCCACTCGATATGGCGTATAAATTAATCTAGACTGAGCCTCGACCCCCTCCTCCCACCCCCCAGGGCCTCCCTGAATTATACTTGCCGCCTCCCGAAACTCCCCCAGATCGATAATTCAACTGCTGCTATTGTTGTCAAATAGATAGATGGTAATTGTAGAGCAATTGTTCTGTAAAAGTCTGCGTTTTAGTGAGGATGAAGCAGAGCATAGGAGATTGTTTAGACGTCGTTTATCAAATAGAACTGGTATTTCCCAACAGTCAGTTCGTATCTAATTGAGTTGGAATAGTGAAACATCTCTAATAGTGGATATATCTCTAATAGATGTTCTTGTTTGCACTTCGAGGCTATGGAATAGTACCTAATTCTCTATCTTTAATTGCTAATAGTCATTACGTATATAGTAATAATAACAGCTGTAACTTTACGTAACGGGCTGTTCTGTATAATAATAGTAAATTGCGTATAGAATATGCGTTGTAATAGTGCTGTATGTCTCCAATAATAGTACCATCTAATAGTGGCAATATCTCTAATAGCTGTTATATCTCTGATAGTGTTGGTAATAGCTGTTCCGGTCGATTATTAGATTTGTTTGTCTTACGTAGGAGGGTTTTTACTACTAAGTTTATGGTTGGAAGATCCTCCTAATATTTCAAAAGTTCGGATTCCCGACATGCTTTCTAGGAAGTGATAGAACATGGTACTGAGTCTGGTGTATTGGAACTATCACAGCCTCTGATCATTGTGTTCGATCAAATTGAGCACAAACTGCAAGTAGAACAATCTCTCGTTAGTATTGTGAAACAAACGAATCAGCTATACATAAAAATACGAAATACGCTCAATTGGAGTCAATTGGTGTAAATATGTAGATGAAAGAAACAACTTGCCGTCAACTTGACTCCCATATTCACTGATCCAGATTTTATCCGTCGAGTCGCGGCTCTGAAAATGTTTGTGATGTTCGGATTCGAAGAAAATCTCTCTCCATTGAATGAAAACACCCTTTCAAGCGCTCTTGGCTGCTGCTAGGCAACACAATGAGGCAATGACGAACCGGGGATTTAATCACGGCCTTGTAAAAAATTCAAATCAATTATCCTGGTAATCCATGGCGATGGAGTCACGTGATTTCGAGCTCTTGGAAGTCGATTTGTCGCCGTTTCCATAGACGACTTTAAGTCGCCAGTGGCGTAGGTTTAAGGGGAAGGACCACTAGGAAAGACCTCCGCCATTTGTGTGATTGTGGCCGTCTTGTTGAAGAACGATAATATTTTGAAGCGAGAAGTTTCTTTAAAATCCGTCAAAAAATATATTTTCCTAAAAGTTCTAGCTGTATGTTGCTTAAAATTATCTGGATACAAAATTCTAAGCCACCTAGACCATTGCGGAATTTAAGTGCCTGAGCCAACTTGCTCCGTATTTCGATCTATACTTGGACGTTTAACACCCACTAAAATACCGGAAGCTAACATTTATCACGCTTCCTGTTTTATCAAAGCTCATAGATAGTTTTATAACTTTATATCATCATTTCAACAGCGATGTAATTGTATGTACGAGTCACAATAAATCGTCGAGTGCTCGCATCCCCAAGGGGTCGCGCCCTCTGTACACCAGTGCTGTCCGCACGCCACTGGTCCCCATCACGTGTTCCCAATGATTTATTAGTGAGATAATTAATCTAATGTGTTCTTTCTCTCTCTTTCTAGGTGAGCACCTACGTGGTCCCGGCCGCTTGGACGATAGCGTGGTACCTGGGAATGGCACGGCGGGTAAGATCGCCATCGGGTTGCGAAGATGAAAGATGCGGGAATATGCTCATGCGCAGCCCTCAGAACATGCTAATTAAGTCGTGAGCATCGTGTGATTGGACTGGTGAATGCCAATCCAATCAATTCAATTGAAATAATAGGAAATTGAGACCAATTGAGCGAATCGGCGTCCTAGCGTAATATTTACTTTGAATTAGCTCCGTAAATAATTGGAATAGTGGCTGACCACTGATTTTATCAGGGTTATTGGCTATAACTTACGTAAACCCGTTAAAATTATGTTGCGAATTAAAAGATCGTGCACTTTAGACAATAGATAGATATTTACACTCATTATTGATTGGAAACTTGATTTGACCGGTCAAATACCTTTTCGGTCAATTGACAGCCCAAGTATACTCTTCCTGGTAAAAAGTCCACATAGATGACTCGTTTCGCCGTGTTCTACCTTATGGGAAAAACTCATAGTTTTTGTATTTGTTGGTGTGCATAAACAATTACGGAACAAAGGACTGGAAAGTCTCGTCATTTTTCTTCTAAACCGTCAGTAAATGCAGAGGAAAGTCCTCCTACTTCTAGCTATTAGCATCTTACTATTTACTCAGCACAATCAATAGCAATTGACCATCATTATGTTGATTCTGAGATGTTGTAATGTGCATGTAAGACTGATCCCAGAAAAAAACACTCCGTGTAAAAAAGGCAGCCAAGTCTCTTTACTTTAAAAAAATTCAACACCGAAAAGGAGTGATATCAAAAAAGGAGCCAAGTCAATGACATTTCCAAATATTTAATCGTATCTTTGAAATAAAAGTATAAACACCGAGAAATACTTTACAAAAGGACTTGGCGCATCGTTTTTTTAAAGACATCATTTTATCCTAAAAGTGGAAAGAAATTTACAAGTAGGTACATTTTCCTCTTTCTATTAGAGCCAGAATCTATGAATCAAGCTACTTTTAGTAATGACTATTTTATAGTTTTGTCAATGGCGATAGAAGCATGATTTTATGCTGTAATATATAAGTAATATAAGGGTGAAAGAATTACATAACAATTGGAAGTGGTGAGAATGTAGGTTTCTTTGGAAAACTTCCATGGAGTCAGGAGTCAGGATCCTCATCAGTGTGTTGTGTCTAATGTCCGCCCGTCCGATCGGGTAGCTCAGTTGGTAGAGCTCTCGCCCGGCAAGTGAGAGGTCCCAAGTTCGTGCCCCGGTTCGGTCGGATATTTTTCACAACACACATCCCTTCATATCAATTGGAAGTGGGCTCATACATATTCTTGCAGTACTGTTAATATGGCGATATTAGACTGGTATCTTTTCATAATTTGATCTTGACTGAAGGAAATCATGAAACGTTGTCAAATAATTACTAACTAATGGAACACAATTATATATTTTTGAAGTGTCAAGTGTATAAAGTTAAATTTTTTAATAGAAATTCAATATGACTGTCTTCTTTGTGAAATGTATTTTTATAAAATGTGTATTAATAGAAATTGTTACATGATGAGAAGGTATAACGCATGAGACTTAATTATATTCACCACGAAACAATATTACGAAGATTACTATTGTGTATATTTATAGAAAGCATAGACAACAAGTTTCATAGCGTATATATTCATATAGAAAATATTTTACAGAAGGTATGTATAATATGTACCTAATTGAAAGATGTTTCCCTATTATTCTAAACATTCAAAATGACGGTTGTATATAAATGGCACATGCTTATGAATAGAAAAATGTCTTTAAAAAAACGATGCGCCAAGTCCTTTTGTAAAGTATTTCTCGGTGTTTATACTTTTATTTCAAAGATACGATTAAATATTTGGAAATGTCATTGACTTGGCTCCTTTTTTGATATCACTCCTTTTCGGTGTTGAATTTTTTTAAAGTAAAGAGACTTGGCTGCCTTTTTTACACGGAGTGTTTTTTTCTGGGATATCACTTCTTTTGTTAGTTTATTCAT
Organism: Leuctra nigra; assembly: GCA_934045905.1. Classification (NCBI taxonomy): domain Eukaryota; kingdom Metazoa; phylum Arthropoda; class Insecta; order Plecoptera; family Leuctridae; genus Leuctra; species Leuctra nigra. Next base: position 7,360,537 of record OW203762.1, on the reverse strand, counting down.
ACAGCTTGTAGCACAGCTTGTGTCCGTGCAAGAACTTATTTCTTTAAAAAAATACGCCTATGCCGATTTGGATACTTAGAAAAGTTGCGTTTGGTATATAAGATTAAAATAATTATCCAAGAAGAATAGCTTTAAGTTTCGTTACAATCGGTCCAGCCGTTTTCGATATATGACGTCACTTCCGGTTTTAGCAATGGCGGCCGAAAATAATGTCGTCTTGAATTCATAATTATTACTCCTACACATTTCCAAAATTTGGTTGCAATCGGTACAGCCGTTTTTGATATATGACGTCACTTCCGGTTTTAACAATGGCGGCCGAAAATAATGTCGTCTTGAATTCATAATTATTAGTACAACACATTTCCAAAATTTGGTTGCAATCGGTACAGCCATTTTCGATATATGACGTCACTTCCGGTTTTAACAATGGCGGCCGAAAATAATGTCGTCTTGAATTCATAATTATTAGTACAACACATTTCCAAAATTTGATTGCAATCGGTACAGCCATTTTCGATATTTGACGTCACTTCCGGTTTTAACAATGGCGGCCGAAAATAATGTCGTCTTGAATTCATAATTATTAGTCCAACACATTTCCAAACTTAGGTTGCAATCGGTACAACCGTTTACGATATATGACGTCACTTCCGGTTTTAAAAATGGCCGCCGAGAACACTGCAACCTTGAATTTATAATTATTTACAAAGTACGTTTACTTATATCTATTTTAAAGTATAAAGTGGTGAATTTAGCGTCATTTAGCATATTTATGACGTCATTTCCGGTATAGGTCATAAAATGTGTGACGTCATTTCCGGTTTCGATATTTGAATCATCAAATATTACTGATTACATAAAGTTGACCGTCTAAATCGTTTAGCGCTGGTTTTGTTCTAATCTGTTTAGCCGTTTTTGAGACATGATGTCACTTCCGGTTTCAAAATGGCGGCTTCCGGTTGGTTTTATAACAAGTCAAATGAAATATCAAAAGTACAAACGTTACATAAATATCAAGACAATCGGATCAACAGTTGTTGCTGAAATGCAAATCGATGTATATTAAATTTCATGACGTCATTTCCGGTTTATTTAAAATAATGTTCAGTCTTTTGATATTGATAATCCATATAGATGACCGTCTGAAACGATTGGCGCAAATTTCGTTCCGATCGGTCCAACCGTTGACGAGATATGACGTCACTTCCGGTTTCAAAATGGCGGCACAAAAAATTCATGGGGACAAGGTTAAATCAGACGCCAAAAGTGCACACGTGGTAAAAATGTGAGATCAATCGGTTCAGCCGCTTAGGCTGTGGCCTGTTTACCGGATTTGAGCTCCAGCCTACTACTACTAAGATTATTATTATGAAAACCGCCCTAAAACACAGTTTTCACGGCCCTCTAGCGCGCAAAGGGCGTAACCTATTGTTCCCAAATTTAGTATATGTTGTAGGGTATGTTGTATATGTTAGGGTATGTTGTATATGTTGTTTCGAGCTTTTTATAGCTCGAAATTAAGATATTTCGCAACAATGTGAGATTTCTCAATTTTAAGATCCAGTAGGCCGAAAATGCCACTTTGATGCTTACAGTAAAAGTGGGTTTGCTCCAGCCTTTATATGAGAGTGTGCGCGCGCCGTACGACTTGGCTGGCGTGGAGCGACCGCTCCACTAGATTCTGCTGTAGCTACAACGTGTATAGTTAGCAGCCATTGTGCTCTGAAACCATGCAATTGAACCTGACAGTTCCACTCGTTATTGAGCTGCCGAGTGGAGTTGACAAAGTATACCGAATAAAATGTCACGTTTATAAAGTTAGACATTAATTACTGCAACTCCACGATATTTCTTTCCGGGAAACACATGTCAGATTTGTCTTTAGGACCAATTTCGTTCTTTTCCACGAGGCCATATAGCAAGGGTTAAATTATGCAGAGTCTTTGTTGAAACGTCGAGGGTTGGACTGAAGGGCGGGGGGGGGGGGGGGGGGGGGCATATTTTTAAGCGCGTTCTCATTTCTTACGATCCTCTCGGCGAATGTTTATAATCCTCGATGCAAATTGAAGAGAGACTTCGACGTGAATCTGCATCCAGCCTCGTTGTTTATGCTGCATCCGGGGAGGGGAGGGGGAGGGGGGACACGTTTTCGACAACTAGAAGCAGATTCGTGATCTCGAATGACTCGCTTTGCTCTCTCGATGAAAATGTTCAGCTAGAAAGGAAACACGATGAATGAATATTGTGGGACTCGCTTCGCCGCTGCCATAAATGACAAACTTGACAAGGATTGGCAATTTAATTTGCAATGTTTTATGGTTATGAGCTTTGCCAATTTAGTCACATAATTGTGTGTCCCGATATGGCTTACAAGCACAGACTTAGCGGCAGTCGTCCATGCTAAGCGAGGTCTCTGGAAGGAAATGTGGAAAACACGGAAGAAACCTATAGATAGATTCGAACGAGATTTCGGTCGAATCCCCGGAATAGAAGTCTATAGAATAAAAGATATATATCGAATAATGGTTATATCTTCCAAAACGTCCGTGGAAGTTCGCATTTGATTTGACGCAATAACGACCCCCCTTGCTCCGGGCGATATTGTCCCCCGCCCCCCTCTTGGATCATCGAACGTTATGATGCCATTGGACGGTTGGGTAATCTCCTCTTCTATGATTCCACTTCGTGCAGGATAACGATGTAAAGGGGCGAAGGGAGGAGAAGAAGGGGTGGGTGGAGTAATCCCCCCCCCCCCCCCCCCCCCCCCGCACGACAAACCTAGCTGTTATTAATGATAACAGCGGTGACCTAAAAGTGGCAATTACAGCCCTTGTACGCATCACGCAGTGTCACGCACACTCGAGCCTGTGCGCGCGATGATTAGAGCGAGTGATTCAAGGGGGCGGTGGTGGGTGCCAGACAGACGGCCCAACCGTCATCGATGCATCCAGACACTTTTCATTTTCCTCGCTGCAACTTGCCATTGTCGATGCGTGGCTTTGTGACGTAATCGCGACGCGGTATTGGGTTTTCGGGGGGCGGTGGCAGCGTTTTTGTTATCTTCCCGTTGGTCCGTGTGTTGTAATCGGCACGGACGCTTTTTATTCCCCTCGAAAGTGAAGGCCTGTTCTGTTTTCCCCTTCACTGAGCTCGGATTTCTGTCCACTTTTTTGTGTCCCTGAAAATTCATTCTTTTGGTTTCTGTCCAAGATAAGTTACTTGAACGCTTTTGGGAGTAAAACCCCAGCTCTTCTGGGAGACTTGCTTTTCACTTCGGATTAGAAATACCTCAAACTTGTTTACATGCGTGTTTCAAAGTTAAAATCATATTTTTTAGGTTCCTTTTATCCTCTACAGTCAAGAACAAGAGATGTTTTTAAAAAAATACTCTCAAAGGCTTTAGGACCCACGTGCTAATCACCAAAACAATTCTATACCCACACAAAAAAAAATCCCAACGCGTTTTCTAAATTACGTGGCACACACGTGTGCGTCGTCGCTCCCATCCAAACGAAGAACAACGCCACATGTGCAACCTGCGGGCAACAAAACACCGCTGGCAAAAGAAATGAAACATCGCCACACATTGTTACATGAAAAGATCGACGCCATGCTTTGTTTGCGGTGGCACAGCCAGGGCGGGATGTAATGAGCTATTGAAAGCAACTTGGCCCAAGATCGATCTCCGAGGATCTCGGCAGCAGATAATGAAGCCCGTTTGAAACACACGTTCACTGCACACTTGATTGCAATACAATGGCATGGTAGAGAGATAATGCCAAGTCATATCACACCGGTTAGCTCGAACCACGCTCGGCTGGCTTTCTGCGCCGGGTAATTACGACGACGGGCAAGAAGAAAACGCTGCTTGGTTTCCATAATCGTGGAGAGACGGAATGTATACGTCTTTAATAGCTCTTTATGAATTATTCTTTGTGATAACTGATGTTTGTTTTTGAAGGGTAGCGTGATATAGTCGCTCTACAGTTTCCTCGGAGTTGCTTGAAGTATAGTCTGTCCACATATAAGACGATTGTTTGAGTACATCGAGGATTGTGCTTGTTTTGCGGTGCTGCTTGTAGCCAAGTGTATGTTGTACAGAGATGTAATAGGGTAGAGTTGTACTGAGAGCTTAACCCATTTAAAACAAGGACTGCGGTAACGAAGTGCATTTAATCTTTGGTTAAAGTTGTAAGTACCATTGTTGTGACAGCGATATTGTGGACACTTTGTCATTGAAAGCTTGAAATTATATGAATAATGTATTTTCAAAATTATGCCGGATGAAGATAACAATAGAAAGATGTGTGTATGACAGATGATACGACAATCGATTGAAACTCAAACAATAATTATTTTCATTGTCGTTTTATTTTAGTGAAGGTCTTCCAAAACATGATTTCCCAATATGTGCCCATCAGAGCAACGAGTATCACTAATAAGCGCTTAAAATTGTTTTAACTCGAGTTGTGCTAATTGAAGCATCAGCTGAAATAAATAATGGGAAAACGTGTGCATTCGTAATTACATCTTTTATTTAACGAATATGGAAAAGGTGAATCAATAAAAGCCGTACGATCAATACCCCTATAATAATACTAATTGTCAATGTGTTTTTTAATCGTCACCACAATCTATTGACTTAACGTCTTAAGGCGTGATAAATTGACAAATTAATCGAACGGAACCGGTCTACAATGAAAATAAAACTCTCCTAGTTTCATCTTGATCGGACAAAGAGTTGGTATAAATCCTCGCATTTATTCGGCGACTTCTCGAACAGACAGATTCGTCCATTCATTCGCCGCTGCGTCTTCCCTCGGGGAACAGAAATAGCGCTTCCCAGAAAGCCAGACGAATGTTTAGATCGGGAGGGAGAGAGAGCGCGAACTTTCGGGAGCCTCGAGGTTTTCGGGAAACCGGGAGAGGTGTTAAATAATTGGGGATGAAAAGAGATGGAGACATTGGGTTTTACGTGCTTGTTGCATGAATTTATGTGTACATGTATCTAGGGGAAAGACCAAGTGTTCATAGAAGACTTTATGAAATGTCTTTGTTTTAGAATGTTGACAATGTATATCGTTTTAATTATAAAACGTATAATATACGCCAGAGAAAAAACCATAATATTTATACAGAAATGTAAATTAGAATATGTATTTGCTCTCAAGTAGGGTAATATTGCCTAAATTGAATGCACACCTGAATTAGACCAAGACGCATTTTTGTATTAGAAGGATCTAGGTTCAATTGTGATGTAATTTTCAACATTGGCAACCAAGCCAATTATATTTTCATTTGATATAACACGAAAAGCAAGCAAAGCGCTCTGCATATTCATGCATCGTTTCGAGGTTGTTTGAGTGAAAATGTCGGAAGAGTTTTATTTTATTATTTCATTCGTCGTGAAGTCAAACAATGATTTGAACCAATTCGGCGAGAAAAAGACTTGAAAGTTACATACTCGGTTGGCCTCTCGGGAAAAGCGAAGCACTGTGTATTTCGAAAAGTTTTTTACCGCCTTCCGACGCATTGTGGTGCAATATGCTGTTATCCTGCACTATTAGAAGAAGTTCTCCAACGAACTGCAGCAGCTTGAATGAAAGTCAAGACGGGCAGAGAGACGTGTATCAGGCTTCACAATTTGATATAAGTTTACTCGTGGAAAACATGTCCTTACTCCAAGCTGATTATGGGATTATAATGTCGTCTGGAATGCTTGTGAAAACTACCAGGAGAGAGACAATATTGGTGGGAAGTAGTGGCGTAACCAAGATCACATTTCGCTCTAGGAAGGCGACTAGAACAGAATATTTTAACAAGTGATTGAAAGAAAATAACATGACCGGCCATTTATTCTTTTGAAAACAATGCCTCCTAGAAAACTTCCACTGAAGTCGAAAATATCTGACCAAAGATGGGCTTGAACACGGAACATATCACTGCCGAACGGACATTGTAGACATCCCGGGTTCGATCGAGGCCATCGTTATACTCACTTCGTTCCCCTCGGTTCAATCCGCTGTTGGACTGTTTTTCATTAAGCACCCTTGAGGCATACATGTATACTTAGTTATACTTCTAAAATAATAAAGCTGTGGTTGGCATCCGTATACACATTATTATCATAGGAATTACATTCTATCACAATAGTTCAAGTTCTCTTTGATGTTTTCAATTAATTTCCTGAGATCTTGACGTTGAAGATGTGTTTACGCCCTCGCTTCCTCTAATACGTCATAGCTGAGAGTCTCAACATTCCTAAGTGCAATTGCAATTGCATTGTCACTCACAAACACACCTTGCTGCCAACAATATGTCCGCGCTCAATAACATACAGCCGGAAACGGTCCAGAAATGTTGCCATCACTGCAGAGTTGATGAAAAACAAATTATCTGAGTTGAGTTGTTTATTAGTGTATGCACGGCCGGCAGAAGAACATGTACTTAGTTTATGCGGGTTTATTATTTTGCTCCCGGAAAAATAACTGTTTTGAGCTTATTCATATCATAATTGTGATGAACAATATTTTGAGACTAAGCGGTGTGTAAAATGCGAGCACAATATTCAAAACTTTGGAGTGAATGGACTCAATTTAATGTTTTATCGTCATTTAAAATCGGAACATGAAAAAGACGTTCAGATCCGGAAATGAGTGAGATCGGATTTTAAGTACAGGTACTTTTTATAATTATTCACGCTCTAAACCACAATATTTTATATTCTAACCGTCTTGTTGAAGATAAAATTACGTTGAAAAGATCATATTGTTATAACATAATTGTTCCTTGAACGGGTTGGCCAAGTTTTTGACACATAATGTGATCTCCCTCAAAGATTTAGTGGAGTTATAATTCAGAATTTCCTGTTGCTATGCAAAACCGGTAGGAAAAAAACTGTTCAAAAATTATTACTAACTCTTCAGCACACTCCTAAAATGAACGGAGGCCGTCCTTCCCCTATAACAGCGTTACGTCAAAATGATGATTTACTCTAATCTATTGAAATCCCAGTGAATACACACACTTGGCTCAATATAATCTCCGTCCAATAATCACAATTAGTGTCCACTGTCCACGGATTGGACCCGTCACTGAATCAACACGCCCTTAAAACCCTTCAAAAGCCCTGCGTCAATCGAAACCCATCTGCGTTCGGCGTCGGCTCAATGAGCCGTCAAAACCGTGCCGCTGCATCTCATAATCACGTACACGTTGAAGAGGACGTCGAAATCGATGGCGGCGTCGCGACGGAACAGCTGGACGCCGAGATGACGTCTTATTACACGCCGTCCGACCAATCACCGACATCCTCGTACAAGAGAGAGAGAGAGAGAGAGAGAGGGGTTTTCTATCCTCGTGGAAAACATCCCGAAGAGATGGTAGTCAAGGAGACAGGAGTGTCCCTCGAGGGGAGTCCGTCGACTGTCGAGTCAGATGCAGGGAAGCTGAGCGCAATTCGAAACGAAAATATCGCCGTCGTTTCTTGCAATTGGGTCTCACTCGGTGGCTACGGCAAACACATTCCAGACATCTGGAAAAGCAATCTCGACATGGGGAAAGCTAACGTCTGTGTGTGAGGACGTTTGTTTGGGTCAACATCATGCATAGCAGAGCTCGTTCGAATGCGGAACTGTTTCAGATGATGGAAATGGAATGAATTGCATATCAAAGGTGTGCTTTCATGAGGGATCCCTGCTTGTTTCTGTATCAAATGAAGCCACAGTGCTGGAAAGTGGATATGAAGAATTACGTATAACTGTCATAGAATACAGATCACTTGTGGTGTGCATTGAAGGGTTTGAGATGACGACAGAAAAGGAAGGCGGACGATAACTGAATTACTTATTAAAGGTCAAGAACTGTGACGATCTGCTTAATTTCAATTACAAATGTCATGTAAAAACATCACTACCTACTAGAAAGTGTTTTGAAGCGTTGCCTTCACTAAAGTGGGAAATTACTTCGTTGCTACAGAAGTGTATTTATATGGGTTTGCCTGGTGATGGAAATGGAATGAGACAGGCTCTTTCATGTAGGAAACTCTGAGGTTCTGCTTGTGTTCAGTATCAAATGATAAGGCGTAGTAAAAAATCACTACTTGAGAGTGATTTTGACGCGACTTGCGAGATTGCGTAGGCACTGCAGTGTTTATAAGGTTTGCACGATATCTACATCATCACATGGTGTATAATATTATGCAGCCGTGTTATTGCCGCTTCATAAACCAGCAAGTAGGATGCGCGCCATAGACCTGTCCCATCACAGGACAATATAATCATTAATTGACAGGCGTATGGGGAACACTAGTACGTGGATAATGCCAATCAAGTTTAATGCATGTTTCCCTTTATTTCCCACCCTTGTTTAGTAATTGTAATTCAAAATATTATTAACCTCAATCAGGATGTTGCGACAGGTTTTGTCGTGAATGTGTGTGAGCAGAATCGGCTTACAAGCTGACAGCGATGTTTAATTTCTCTTATCATTCAGGTTTCCTGCTTGACACCAATCAAGCATAGACCAATTGCACTATTCGCACGTAGCGGTGTGAAGACTTTGCGCGAGGCCAGGCTATACACACGACACGAGTTAGTGGCTCAAGGATGGGTTGTTGCGAATAGCAAACTTATCGAATCAATTAGCCACGAGGCTTATTGAAGACATGTGATGTGGATGAGACTGTGTCTCCTCGCTGGTGTCGACACTTTTTAGTCAATAACATAAACAATATGGTGTAATGAATGTTTGTCCACATTTTACCCGGTGTAAAACAACGTCGACAGCGTTATTATGAAATCATTAGCATTCATTATTCCGTTCGTTACATTTTGTATGAAACAAAACAAAACGACGTTTGAATTTCAAAACTTTTGAATTCGTTCCATAACTGAAAACTGCAATTATTTGGAACGATTCGCTGTGACCCGCGGTTGCCCCCCCCCCCCCCTGCCGCGTGGTAGCAAGTGAAGTGAGGTGAAGGCAGGTGTGCGGAGTTTGTATAGCTCCCCCTCCCCCTCGTTCCCACCTCATATCCCACCCCTGGTGATAATTCCCGCGGCTGGGTCTACTTGACACCCCCGCTCTCGGCTCATATGACGATATGCACGACATGCACCTAGACGAGAGAGAACACGGATCTTGTTTCCAGATAGATTACAGCGGCAGACTAATTTCATGTCTATTTTTCAATAATGTCGGTGCGGATGAAACACAAAGCAATGTCTTGCCGTAGTTCAACCTTATAGAGACGCTCGTAAATGTCGAATTGTTTGAATTGCAAATATCGAAACATTTCATGGAAGAATTCGGTTCATGTCTTGAATTCAAATAACCAAACATACGTTCCAAGTTCCCAAACTTCTCTCTCTCTCGACATATAATCGAATCGCCCATCTAAATTAACACCTATGGATCAGCCCGTATTGATTGTAAAGTCGGTGCCCCCCCCCCCCCCCCCCCCCACACACACACACACTAAAATCATGTCCACAAATTCAGACCCCACCCACCCTCTTCCCATTCTGAACAAAACCACTTGAACCTCCTCAGTTCTTCACCATATTTGCTCAGTTCTTCACTCTGGCTTCCAGCACACGGGCAGGGCTCGTTCATTGTGCATGCTTGTTGCATATACGAAGACACCACTTACATATACAACGCTCTACGCCGTGCTATGTGATAATGTGTTTATTTGTCTGACGCGCCCATGAGCAGCTATATACTCAGGTGCGCTCGCAAGTTGCCTCACAAACTTGTGTGAAACGACTTTTATGCGGCCAGAGTATTTGGCGTTGTGGTTTTTCTACCGATGTTCGACGAAGATATGTGATGTTGGACTGTCATGTTAGCATCTAGGGATATCTGATAGAAGGAATCTTACAGCTTTTCATGTATTGTTAGCGAGGAGTAACCTTGTGGCCGCCCTTTACAATTCCGAGGAGGTTATGGATTTTCTCCTTTCATATCATCACATACTTTTTTATTGACGTTTTCCTTACGAAGTTATAAAGTGATGAGATAGGATGTGTTTGTGAAGTGTGCCTCGAAGGTTTTTAGATCTAGATAGGACATCATTTTCGAAAAGCAGTAGGGAATTTTGGTCAATTCCGCATTTTACTAGACCGAACTAAATTACTAATTGTCTTTTTAAATAGTAGATTCCTATTCTCATGTAAAATGTTAAAAAAATTCAAGCATTTCACAGTTTCATTTTTTCTCTCTTCCTCTGTGAAGCCATGAAATCTAGATTGATGAGCAGCAACTTTATGAGCGGACAGACACAAAAGATCACGTGATACCGACGACATCGTCCCATAGCATTACAACTAAACGACGTCTTCTACACCTGCCTGTATGCCAGTACACAAAGGGTTTCCACCCCATCAAAACTAGATGCTCATGTGAAAACCCTGTTTCCATTGTGCCACCTCATTCCGTGTTCCACCCTTGCAATTGTGTGCAATGTTCAGAACATCACGTATGTAGTTTCAACTTCATGTCTTACTTCTGGGTTCCTCCCCACCCCACACAGAGCTGACTCGACTGGAAATAGCGCGAGGCTGATAATTGCGTTTATCAAAGCAAACTCGAGCACTAATGCCACGTCTCTTCGCCTTTCCTCGATCGAAACTAAACTAAACTACTTTAGCTCGACGATATATTTCACCGTCTCAACATTTCTACAATAATCTGGTATTGAATGTGATAAAAGAGTTGCTCGTACTTTTAACACCGTCTACATTTTTAATACTCAAGTAAAAGAAGCAACTTGGAGTAAAGTTCAAGAATGTCTCAAGTACGACACCTTTCAACTGTGTATAAGCTAATTACTGCAGGGGCGAACATTTTATGATCTCAGTGTGTGTGTTGTTGGATATATTTACAGTCCGCCATAACTTCACGGCGGGCGACTTTATCTCTCCCCCGAGCGCGACATTTTATAAGTGTACGAGTGAACGGGAAAACAATGGCCAACGGGGCGGGGTGACGGTTTTCCATCTGGGCGACGTTTTCAATAGCTGGAATTAGATGTCAAAACAGGCTGATCGAAGAGCCAATATGCGACAGTTTTCTGTGACATCATGGAGATTTTATGGTAGCGTTTACATTTAAATTGATATCTGTCACCCTAGGAGTTTTCGATATTGAGAAATGTCCGATTTGTTTCGTTTATTAAAGTGTGTACTCTGAATGATAGAAAGATTAAACGGAACAGTTGATCTTTCTACTACGATTGGTTCGGATCGGAGGGTTTTGACCGCACTTTACCTCTTCCCTTTCGCAATGTATCCTTCTTTCTTGTAGATTACGTTTTCGATGTCACCATTCGTCGGAATTATGTCAAAAGGAAGTGGAAGGAATCGACGTACGATCCAATAACCCATTGTTACGCTAGACACTATGCAGATTTGTATCGATGGCTCTTTGTCTGCCGGGAAAGACACATAAACCTCCCTGAAGAATGGACCCTGCCGGTCGAATACGTAAATAAAATTGAAATGAGATTCAATCCTAATCCAGTGTGGAATTGCTGCGCCTGACAATTAGTAACAACACGGATAATGCGAGGCCTGGTGGCGACCTGACAAAGGCGGAGTCTACCGGGACCCTCGACCGTGCTAATTACTGCTATAATTGTGTGGAACATGGCCTAATCGACTTCCCTGCCAGATGAATTACAAAATAAAACTCTTCTCGGCCGTTGATTGAAGAGTTCTTCTCTTTTTCCGAGAAAATAAGAAATTCCTATTAACGATAATATAAAGCGCTCTCGTTTTTCTTTTCCTTTTTAATGTTTCTTTTGTAGTTCTTTCAACCTCCATTCTCAACCTCACAATGATTGATTAATCGTCCTTTATGCTGTCCAATAAGACGAAAATAATGACTGTACGTGGTCTATTGCCGGAGTGTTCTACGTAAAATCCATGATAAATAGATGAGACGGGGGAGGGGGCGGGAGTCGATCCGGAGTCATCAGGCAAATCTCCCGCGCTGAGGAGAATTGGCCCCAACAATCAGGGGACCCCCTCCCCCCCCCCACCGTCCTTCGGGCGCATTAATCTTCACGGGGTTCATTTAGAAGCAATTTCTTAGCGCCGTCCTATATATTATTTTAATATTTGCTCCCTTCTATATTCTGGAAATCCAGTCACGTCTCCGATATTAATCGCGTCTTGGAGAACTCGATTACCGCGGAAGAGCTGTATCGATTATCTCGACTCGAGAGCGCGCAGTCGACGAAACTATCGAAATATCGAGCCGTGATCTTTCTCATGCAATGAAAGTTGTTCTCGAACTAAAAAACAGTATTCTTTTTCTGTTTCTGTTTCATGATTAATTAAGCATATTAATTAATCGATTGTCTGTCTCTTTTGTTCCATCAAAAGGCACGAATGATGGACGATAATCGCAAAGTCATTACCTTGTTCCCCTGCCAAGTGCTTTCCCGCTTTCTTATCGATAGTGACGTCGACTCGACTCGGAATAAGATTTATTATTTTGTCAGAATCGAGGAAACACAAATATTGGGCTTGGCAGTTGGCTGTGAGCGACCATAATTCAAGGATGAATAATTATCTCCGGTATACACCACCTTTCTGCTAAACGGAGACGGAAAACATTCAGTGGGCTATTGATCAAACTGATCGAGCCGCAGGTTATGCGGGCACGTCGAATAACGTTATCAACGAAATATTCGAAAATAATCGGTAGGTGATCGTTTTTAGAAGAGATCGAATCCTTTTTTCATTTCGCTGGCGGGCGATGTGAGTTGATTGTCTCGTATTCACGCAATGGACGTCGTGATGGCGTAGCATTATCAAGCTGTTGACCGCGCACGCAGAGTCTCTGCGAACCCTCCGGGGGAGTCGGAGAACCATCCGAAACATGCTTCCAGACATCAGAACACGTCGTCCCATCGACACAAGCACGGGATCGCTTTTCATCGCACGAAAAAAATGATATTAAAATATTAAAGCGGTAAGGAATTTATGTGTAGCGATACACGCAGCACTGGTAGTGGCTCCCAGAGGGGATTAGAAGCGACGCTAATGAAGGCGTCTTAAAGCGTCGTGACGCAGTCGGCGTCGGCGTCGTTCTGACGCAAGACGTCGGGATAGTCTGGATTAACTAGCCATAAATTGCCGAGCCACCATTTGCAAGAGCTAAACAACATTCGTCCGATGCATACTCATCTATAATGGTCAGCACTAAAGCAAATCGTCAATACCAAATTAGTTAATCCGTTCCGAGAATAACTTTTAATCATAGATAATATACCTATTATTCAAATCATTAACGACGGTTTTTAAAGTTGTTAAAGAGGATTGAAATGTATCATCATTAGTATTGAAATACTGCCTAAATCAGTTCGTAAATCGTTTTTCCAACGAATTTCCATATTGTACATTATTGTTTGTCTTTAGTTTATGTAGACATAAGTGCAGGATATTCACGTTTGACTGTTACTCGACATAAATCAGTTCGTCGTGGGCTCTAACGCGAGATTTCGATATTTCATTGACTGTTTCTACGTGAGTTTAGGTGTATAAGTGGTATTTAGGATGTAGGTCTGCTCTGTGGAGATTGTGAAGGCGGGTGGCGAGGAAATGAGAGCTCCATCACGCCCTCGCGATAGCTGATCAAACATTCTGATTGAAGAGTATCGGGTGGGAAGCGATACCGTCTCGTTACTGGGCCACACTCCCAACCTTTCAACCTCGCCACTCCCGATTATACGCGCCGGCAGGAGTTACTCTCTGGTTAATGAACGATGATTTTAATCGCACTATTAAATTTTATATTGGCTTTGGCGATAACCGGCTTATGTTCGTATTTCGTCGATATAATTTTATGGTCGTGGCTTTTTACTATGTGAAATACGAGCCTTAGGAGCTCAGCCGGCTGTAAAATTAAAAAGGAAGCTCAAATTATCTATTTGGAATTAACACTATACGTGTGCAGTCTATTTTTCCTTGTTTTTCTTGGCTGAGTGCATTTCTTATCAATTAAGTACACTATGACTTTCTTTTAACACTTTTTTGCTTTTATTTGAACTGGATTTAGTGCGTACCTAGAGGTACAGAAATTGATATCTAAAGGCCATTCATGTTAAGACCAGTCCTGAATTTGATATTTTCAATCAATTCAAATCAATTTCAAAATACGCTTCCAGTGGTTATAAATGGTTGAATTTGTTTAAAAATGTGAATAGGAAGATACTAGCGCTGCCTGAACGGCACAATCTTGAACAAAATGAGACCTTTGTTTTGGATGACCTCTATAGATTCTTCAAATTAAAATACATCACGCTGTGAGGTAAAAAGATTGTGCTGATTTTGAATGCGAATGTAAATGATCGAGTGAAATATTAATTAAATAATAGTTTATTCAGTGTCGTGGCAGACTTGTTTGACGTGTGATTTGTGATTGTGATTGTGATCTGCAGGGAAGCTGCATAATGTCTCTGCGAAGGTGATCTTGGCCACGTGCAGTCACATCCGCGTCTCGGAGCGGCAGGATGAGGCTACAGGTGTGACTTGTTAGGGACATGTTGAGCAGGAACCCAGCACATTCGCGATGACTTATAATGATGTTATTCAATTGCGAGCGAGCTTTGGAAGGAAAACATCCGAGAGACGGGAGAATCTGTTCCACGTCATTTCCATCAGTCGAGGAGAAATGATGGGAAGGTTCCCCCTTACATGCCACGACCGCCTCCTACCCACCTACAGTCCATTCGGACAGGAAGGTTCAACAGCGAAAAAAATAATTTTAGTTTGAAATTCCTATTTTGCACGTCCTTTAGGTCCATGCCACGACCGCCTCCTACCCACCTACAAGAAAATTGTTCAAATTTTGTTTAAAAAAACACATTTTTTCTGTAAAATATTTCAGTTATTTTCTGCTACACATCACACAGGCATGTCAGGTGTCATCTGCAATTTGGTTTACCAACTTGAATTAATTCTGTATTTTTTAAATGTAAATTTCCATTTTTACAAATCCCCATAAGTCACTGAAACTCATGACTTTTGAACTTGAAATTACTGTACTTTGTCATGAAGACTCCCAAGATTCACCTTCTATCCTTGCCTATTTCACACCTCCCTATCATCATCTTGATAATGATACATACGCCATATTTGCCTAGTTGCATTGCATTTAACAGTGCGACGTTACAATAATCTTTATTTGTGGTTTTTCTGAGTTCATCTTGGCATGGCGATTGAAAAGGTATTCGAGGAGATTGCAAACTTTATTTGTATCAAAAACTCAAACTCTGAACGATTTCTTTCTTTCGCACAGTTGAAACGTCATTTGTCACAAAAACATTCGCTTCCGGGAAAAGAGAAATGTCTGTACAAATCTTGAAGATAATGTCGAGACGTCTTAAATGTTTATTTAATTCTCAAGTCAATATGGATATTATTTCGCCTTGTATTTGTGAGGCGGCTAGCGTGATGAAATATTTGTACAAGATTCGATTTGGAGATGTGCTAAATCCATACGCGTCAGTTTGAACGTGACGTCACACTGTGATACGGATGATCGAATGTTGCGAGAACTCCTGTGTTTATAGGAGAGAGATCCAGATGGGGCACGGGCTGGAAACTAAATAATTATCAGGGAACATGTTTCAGGGAATTTCATGGATTGTTGATCGCTTGGGAGCTTCTCAGAAACGAATTATCACTGAAATGTTAGATAGAAGGGGAATGCATGTCCCGATAACGAAGTAAGAGTTCACTTTAGCGTCGGTATAATGTGAACTTATCGGTCTAGGCTGTGCTCATTGGCTGCTGTGATGTACCACGGTACATTGTGTGAAATATAATAAGGAAAAAGCAGAAAGTTGACACATTTTCTTATCAAGCTGGAAATGTGTCGCACTTTCTTTGTCTAGGCCACGCGATGGATGAAGCAAGTTGGCTCAGGCCGTAACACACAATCTGGGCTTACCCTTCATGGTCCTGGGATAGATTCCCTATCGGTCCTTCCTTAGACATGCGAGGTTCTTTTCGTGGTTTCAGTCGAGAGGCAAATTATGGGAAGGTTCCCTACTTGAAGGCCTCGACTGCCTCCTTCCCACCATTCGTCATCGTCATCGTCATCATCATCATCATCATCATCATCATCATCATCATCATCATCATCATCATCATCATCATCATCGTCATCGTCATCGTCATCGTCATCGTCATCATCATCATCATCATCATCATCATCATCATCATCATCATCATCTCATACTCATTCATACGTCGTCGTTAGCATAGTTGCAAACAGTGTGACTTAAACAGAAGTAACAAGACATAATGCTGTGACGTTTATTATTGATACGCCGTTGTATACGTTTTGAGATCAGCAGCTATTATATTTCTCGTTGCTCTATGTAGGTTAGAAATGACAAGCCAACAACCCATATGTCTACCGACATCTTGTACAAGGAGGGGCAGCCATTTTGTCGAGGCAACCACGAGCCTGGCTGTGGTATAGATAATCTATTATTTACGTCCGTGCAACAATGGTCCATGCATCCTCCATCATTCGTCTTCGCGACTTGCCTCTGTCATCTGAATGATAATGTCCGGGTCATCTTTTTGTCTCCGCGGCGCACACAATACACCCCGACCTTGCTCTTCGACCCGCATGCGCACAAGACTGCAGCTCCAGACCTGTATTAGCACTGCATTGTCTTTTCAAGTATTCCTGGGGGTTAAAAGAACACGAACGACTATTCAAAATGTTTTAAGCCGGAAGTCACAAGTTAGGAATAAGAAAGAGGCGATACGTGTTTTAACGATTTGGGTGTCTACGATTGTACATCTACTTACCATGTTATTTACCATTCTTGTTCCATACCTTTCTCGTCTTTTGGAGACGTAAAGATTTCATGTTTGTCACTCGTAAATATAATGTGACGCTAGGAGAAAATCGATTATATTGGCAATTGTAAGGTGATTGCAATTTAAGCTGAGGACACGAAATATATAGAAAACGTTGTTTGTCAAGACTTCGTCATGGTACAAGCGTTTTATTGTCAGTGACAACAAGTTGAGAACAGTTCTGAATGAACGAGTTAATATTTGAATGGGAACTCTTTCCCTAATTTCTTTCTGTACGAGATTAATTATTATAAACGACAAACTGCTATCTGTAATGGGATTATCCCTGCTTATGCTCCTCCAATATATGCTCTATTAATCACGAGTATAGGGGAGAGGTGAACAAAGCGACGCGCTCGAATGAAGCGGAATAACAAGGCGTTGGCCCCCTCCGGTAGGGGAGAGTGGGCCACATCGGCTCGCGGGTCGGGAATCCCCCAGTGTGTGTAGGGGAGAGTGGGCCACATCGACTCGCGGGGACCAAGATGGATGCAACCGCGATCTGGCGTTAAGTCACGTCGTTTGTCAGTATCAAAACCGAGGCGCTCGTTTATAATTAATTCTGTAGACGGAGAGAACAACGCTTTTGAGAGGGGTCAACGAGAAGAATAAGACTAAAACATAACGAGAAATGTTGGATATTTTTCGGTGTACCTACCCTAAAAAAATTACTAGAAATACGCGACAGATTTTTAAAATCAAGACCAAATTCAGGTGTTATTAAAACCACAGAAAATGTTACACTTAAAAAAAACACTAACCTTAGGTAAAATACTAACTAAATTACAAGAAATTCTGGATTTCATAAAATACATCCAAAATAATGACAATTTTTTTAAAATTCAAACTAACAGTAAAAAAGCTTAAAATAATGAAAGAGTTCAGGAAAAATCAAAATAATCAATGAAATTAGAAAAACCTTGATGGAGAATGAAGTTATGTTTCATTTAGAATTTATATGTGATTTCGCCTGAGTATTTGCATCTTCCGAGCAAGTTCGTCTCATGTTCTGTCTACACCAGGCTGCGGTATTGGAAAGCGATTAGCTATGCAGAGACTTAATTGCTTGAGATACTTGACCCGATACATGATCGAGCCCCGTCTCAAGGGGCCCCATGCTTCACTCGCTGCTCGCATAGTTGTCCAGGGATGTGCAGCGTGCTGACGATGATGACATTGGGCGGCATTGTGCAGCGGCTTTAGGCAAGATATATGTGACGTGGGAATAATTGCGTCATCCATTAAACGTCATCCGAATGTTGTAAAAAAGTTTAATCGACCATCAGGCAAGAAAATTAGTAATTCATTTATTAAGGCATTGATTTCACATTTTCATATTGTGTAAATGTTGGCAAATAGTTCATTTAACAGGTACAACAAGTAAACCATAGATTTAATGTCAAGCAGGTTCAAAACACATTCTTCAGAAGAATAATAAGTAAACTTATGTTTCATACTACCTGATTTTATTTCATTGAGGCAAGTGACGAACTCACGACGAAGTGACGAGTGACGAAGTAAGGGGAAGGTTGGAGACTGGAGAGATTATTAATTAATATTTTGGAAAAATATCGTAAAGATCAGAGGCCTGGGGGAAAATCCCCGAAAAAATGTTGCATCGAGATCGTGAGTTTCGGTGCAATAATTCCACTATTTTTCTGAAATCTACTCTTATTTTGAGTGAATATTAAATGTATCTAGACATGGTCGCCGCGAGGGGGGGGGGGGGGGGGCTGTCCCCTTTTGCTCCAACTACCGGCCGTTCATGTTGCTGCAAGTGATGTATTATTTAATGCTGCAATGTCCATTAACCCTACGGTAGTGAAGTTGTGATCGGGCTCCTCGTCGGCCCTTTGTCCCGCATTATACTCCTGATACAGACCATAACTATGTTCACGGCGAGGCTGAATGGGCCGGGCTAGATTACCCGCCGCAGCCAAACTGCTGGCCGTGCATTTGTCCTTGTGGTTTGATTGACTGAATGATTAACATGTGTCGTCTCTCTTTGTGCAGATCTGCTGGTCCAAGCGTCCTGCAGCGACCTGCGCAGTGCAGGACGCGGGAAGGACGCCCACCTTCTACCTCACCATCGCCCCCACGCGCGTGCCATGAGTCACGCCGACACGAATATGCCTCATCAGAAACTCCACCCGCAGCCGGCGGTGGGCGTCGCCGCCGTCGCCGTCGCCGCCTCCTGCAAGTCCTGTCGTCCCCCGGCGCAGTACCAGCGTCTCCTCCAGCAGCCGTGGGCTGGCATCGCCGCCCCGGCGCCCTACCAGCAGCCCGCCGTCGCCGTGCAGGCGCCGGGCGTCGGCAGACCCGCGGGGCGCGCCGTCGAGCCGGGCCCCGAGCACACGGCGTCGCGGCGGGCGCTGCCCACGTGGGGACGCAGCACGACGAGCGGCGCCGTGAAGAGGAGTCGAACGACGGCTGTGGAAGACCTCCCGACGACGGCGACGGCCAACTGGACGCAGTACGTCGTGACGCGCGACGCCGCGTGGCCCGTGGCGACGGCGGGCGTCGGCAAGGAATGCGCGACGACGGAATGGACTGATAAAGGCGCCGGGTTCTACGGCGCCGGGCAATGCGCGCGCGGAGTCGCCGAGGACTCGAGGATCCTGTGGAACAATGAGAGCATGCTGCGGCTGTTTCAAGTATAATCCTACTCCTCGCGTCTGCCATCGCTTCCGTCGTCGTCGCATTCCAACACCTCTTGCTGTCACTTGCTAGACACTAGGCCAGTACACGGTAGACCAACTTCGTAGCATACAATTGGCTGCAATCAGTCTAAAAGTGTTTCCAAAGTACTACTACTCAGTATAACAAGCCTTAATTAACTAATCTATATCAGTCACTGTGTTAGCCATTGTGAGAATGCCGATCGTCTTTCGTGAATGCAAATGCTCGCTGTCAAGACGAAATAGCCACAGTCCTATCGAAGCAATCTTCCTTGAGTTGAGCCGAGCGTTGAATATCATGACTCTCTTACTTCTACAGTTGTTCTTTTGCCGTTTCAGTGCCCTCGGCTTGTCTTCTCAACAAATCAAGGGCTATTACTCTATCTTCTATTGGTATTCTCAATAATGGAAGCCTGTTTGTAGCGAGGGGGTGTTTTGAGGGGGGAGGACTGACGTCTCAACCCCCCAAAATCCCCGTCGCAAAATGCTTCTCCCAACAAACTGAATGTAGAGAGACAGAGTGGAAACTTATCTTCGTTATATTTTATTAGAGAGAGAACGTAAACCTCCATTGCCGTCCTCTGTTTCTCTCTCTCACTCTCAACTCTTGTCAAGTGACCATTTCGTGACGAGCGGCCATTTTGTCGAGATTCTAGGACACTTGTAATGTTCCTGAATGCCTCAGTTGTTCTGTTTCGTCGGAAATGTTTTCCTTGATTTAAGTACCACTTGCAGACAGAACAATAATTTACAACAATTCAAAATGTTATTCTAATAGTGCAACTATCCGTACAGCCCTTGGGCGCTTAGCTAGAATTAAATCAACTGAATTAATAATTATAATACGTTACGTACTATGTTGCCATAGCAATTTTCATGTATACTGAGTTTCAGCGGTTATGAACTTCTTTAATTAGGCGAACTTTGGTTATACGTTTAGTTCCTTTGGTCTTTCGATATTAGCTTTTTGTTGCTTCATCAGAAAAATCAAACATGCTTTCAAACAAAACTTCGAAGAAAACTGGAAAAATATAATTATTAGATTTAATTTATGTAAATAGGTTTCGATATCAAACAAATAATATAAAAAATGATAATACAAAATAATTGCGGGTAGAACGAAATGTCAAAGCATTACCAACGAATAGGTCTTAGAGTTGTTCAGATTCTTGCTTCAACTTCGGGTTTCGTAAGTGTTATTAAATAATTATACCAATGATAATAATTATAAGATTGATGATAATGGCAGTGTTCATAAAACTTATCAGTAGACAAAATGATACGGTAATGTCATGGTAAAAATAGGGCTGTCATCGAAATCGCCATGCGTATGTCATAGTTCCTTACCTTTCTCTAATTTCATCATCAAAGAATGTCCCATTGGTGTGTCTCCAAGCATCACCTCTCACAGTGTGACAAGTGTTGCTAGAATGAAGATAATACCAACTGTATAGCGTTGTATCATATTATTAGTGTCATTTTTTGAGTCGCGTGTGTTAGACTGAATATAATACCTATTGTCGAGGGACATAATAAACTTGCACGCTATACTAACACAGAAAACAAAAAAAAAAAATATTCTACTCAAAATTATACGCTTCAATATAAAATCAGTAAATACCAAATATATCCTTACTGAACGTATAGAATCGTCTGAAATCTTACAGCCTACAGAAAATGTGTTTGCGAATGTATAAAGTAAACAAACTGAAGCCTTTTAGTATATCATTTATTTCGAACAAAAGTCGGTTTTCCTTCAG
The DNA here is from genome assembly GCA_934045905.1 of Leuctra nigra. Taxonomy (NCBI): domain Eukaryota; kingdom Metazoa; phylum Arthropoda; class Insecta; order Plecoptera; family Leuctridae; genus Leuctra; species Leuctra nigra. Next base: position 7,339,207 of record OW203762.1, on the reverse strand, counting down.
CAGGGTATATATTATTAAAATATCATTATGTACATATTTATTGTAATATTATATGGGGCCTATTTATTATATTGATCCGAGTACTGATGGGAATTTGAAACGGTTTTGTTGACTCGCAGGTCATACAGTAAATGTTTTTTTTTAAATATTATTTGGTACAAATTTAGAACAAAATGAGTCAATTTTCACTATGCTTGTGTCAACATTGGTACAGATATTATGCTGCCTTATTTGTTCACAATAATTATTATGTGATTTAGGGCAGGGTTTTCAATGCCTTTTTAAAGTATCGATTAACTAACAGACTGTTAAAGAGGTCATTCCAGGTATGGCATTGGTTGTTGCCATGGCAATATCGCCTAATCAATTTAAGAACTATTTAAAAGAGCATTGAAAACCCGGTTCTTCATAAACTAGTAAATTATTCAGCCAGTGTTTAATGTAATTATTCTGGTTTAGTGATAACAAAAACTACATTATTTATTATTTTCATTGAATATTGTTCCAGGCTTGAATTTCTGAAACACATTTAAATTAACATTTAAATTCAAGCCTTAAGCTGATATAATTATTGTATTTTTAAGAAAAGGAACATGTTTGTCTAAATGACCCAAAATGTATGGCTTTGTCATGTTTATTTTATGTCCTTATTCTAATTGTCAAAATTACTAGATTCTTACTTCTTGTTTTCTCCGAATGAAGATAGAAAGGTGCAGTCTTTTTAAAATATGCAAAATGACAAATTACTTTGAACCTAAATGTATACAATTATATCTAAAGAAGTTTTGAAATGACACGAAACATTGGAAGGTCCTGATTTTTAATTAAAGGTAATGTTGTACAAGCTTACAAATCGTGTGCCAAAAGGTATAGGGTTCCAAATTCGACAAAAAAACGTAGTTGGCACATATTTTTAGTGCATGTAGGTAAATAAAACAATTAGTCATTATTTTGAACACTAGTGAAAAGGGTTCAAAAAAACATAATTTTCCCTGCTTGATTTCCAGTCTAAATACACATTTGTATTCTGTTTGTAAAGCAGCTAGGTATCCTTGCAACTGATTTAGTTTTGTATATTGACATGTCTATATGTTTCTCAATGGTGGTCAGTCTGCCGAACTGATATCTGGGAAGAATGATCTAAAAACAACCACAGAAGAATCGTGTGGGATTCTTTTCAAACCGTCTGTGATAATGAGAAGAGATATGTTACGAAGAGAAAAAAATTAAATAAAAATCTATAAAATACTCAAGTGTTTAAAATCTTCCGACCTCTATACCAATGACCTCAGTCCCATCACATCAATCAATAGGAACATTATCACAACACAGAAAAATATTACATAAAGCCATTATCTTGTTCATAAAACATAATCTTACGTTATGAATGGATGTAAAGCTAATGTAAGTACTTGGATTCTAGAATAGTAAATCATTTTAAATATAATTAAAATTGAGTTTAAAAAATGAATTAGAGATTTAAAAAGTAATAAAGTTGAATTTAATTGGTTCGCTGGTCTTGATTGTAATTGGCATTCGGACGATGACCCGAGTCTTCACGAAGCAGATTGGCTCGCTAAAGTAGTCCCTGGAGGACGCCTGTATCACTCCGCAGAGACCCTCCGCGAGGTGATGTAGGCCATCGAGTAGTAATGTTGCTGTCTCTGAGATAAATACATGGGGATGGAGGTGGATTAGATAAAATAACGAAAATAAATAAAAGGGAAAATAAAATGAACTGTCATTATTATCCTTGTGATTTAAACTGGAACAGACAAACAAGACATTATTTGTGTGCTTTGGTTTTCAAAATATTCACATGCAATTTAAAAGGTATCCTGCGATATTGATGTACCTATGTCTGTCTGTTAGATTAATGTAAACCCCTTGTTGCTAGGTAACACACCTCAATCTGGTTCATTTTGCTGAGGGACAAGCAATTTTTCAATAGGTAAATCGTATTTTTAATACAGTTGTGAAAGAAAGATATTAGAAATAAAGACAGATAAGGTAGATAAAATAAGGAAATAACATCAAGAACGATAATGAATGATTATAAGTAGGTACTTATTAACTGAAAGCACCTGTCCCCCAGTCAGACTTTGTCAGCTGTGACGTCAGAATATGGGTGTACTGGCGTACTGCCTAAAATGACCCTTGGCGTACTGCCTAAAATGGCCTAAAAATAGTGGCGTACTGCCTAAACCGGTTCTACTACCACTGCCAAAAACAAGCGTGTTTTACATGGCCCCTCCTCTTCTTGGCAATGTTGTGATAGCGTTTCTAAATTTTCCCGACTTTATTACGTCAGAAAAAGAGTTATATAGGTATTATATTGTGAAATATATATAACTTGACAAATGAAAGCCGTAGCATTCGAATCCGAAGACGGCACTTTGATATCCCTTTCTGGGGCTCTTCAAATCCCTAACTCAAGGTGTCTCACCTTCTCAGGGCTAAGCCAGGTAAAAATGTACACATAACTCTGTAACGAAAAATAAAGATACTTACTTACTTACTTACTTACTTACTGCAATATTTTACCAAAACTGTCTAAAAATCGAGGATTTTTCGAAAATAATCTATATTTTCTCAAAATAAAACTGTCTAATAAACGAATCTTTTAGAAATCATTTAATTTTATTTCATATTTATTCGACACCGGACATTTTCAAAAATTTATTTCTATTGTTAAATGTAACAAAATAGCTAGGCACTTTTATGCCCTAATTATAAAGAATGCTTTCCTAGTAAATACCCTAAGTTATGAGGGCATCAAATTAATTTCAGCTCTAAATGGTCAATGGGTACATTGAATATTAATATTATTGTAATGTAAAAAGGAAATAAATACAAATGTACTTTGTAAAAGGATGATCAGAAAATGTGTCTGTTTATCAAGCCAATTTATTTTGTAAAAACAAATATTTTCCTGTGATTATAAACGGTATAACAAAAACTATACTATTTGAAGTGGCATTACTTTTTAATTATTAGATCAGTCAGGGATCAGATCAGATCAGTCCAGTAGTCCGTCTTGGACGGCGGAGCCAGGATGAAGGCTGATAGGGGAGGGGGTGTTAGATCTGGCAACATAGTACACTTGTTGGTAACAGCTGATGTTTTCAGTTTGTTATAGCACACTATAATTCCCCTCAGTCCCCTCATTTAGGCAGTACGCCAATGCTTTTTGATGAGTTGACAGGTACTTTTTTTGGATCTTTAGGCAGTACGACTATGAACCCAGAATATGAGATTGACAATGAAGTGGTTTCTATTGGAACTTACAGACTATTATTAAAGGTCATTTGGCAGGTTATGACTGCATAAACGAACGACATATTTGTATTGAACGCCGTCAGCCAAAAGTATGTATGCCGAGTTTGACCCAGATATCATCAACACATTTTCCTGCAATATTATCTTTTCGTATTTAATTTTTATATAGATTTGAATGCCACTGACAGAAATTGAAATCCAGTGAAGGAGGACAGGAAATTCTGTGAACATTGACAGATTAGAAAAGCAAGAATTGTTTCTTTCAAAACTAGACATAAATTGAGCTCTAGAATAAGCCTGTAGTCTGCTCACGAATGTTGACAAATGTTCACAATATTTTTGCAGTAAATGTAATTGATCAAACATTTCGAAATTTTAAAAATTTTGTTTATTTTTTGTAGAATCAGGAAATTAACAATTTAAATATTTTATATTTTTCGTATTTTTTCAAGATTCTGAGTATAACCTAATTTAAAACTTGCTTAGAAAATTATTAGTTTACTGTTTCGTCTATAAAGTAGTCAACAATTTTATTGACAAAATCTCAAAGCAAAGTGTCAAAGCATAGACATTTATAACATGGTCAAAGCATAGACATTTATACTCACTGCGTTCCAGTGAGTATAAATGTCTATGGTCAAATCATCTGTAAATTACCGCCTCGGCTTCAAATTAAATGACGACACACGACAGCTAGCACTGGATTCGGCAGCGGTAAATCATTGAACTGCGAGTTTGAAGCACTTCCAACAGTCTCCTACAGATGGCGACTCTGTGTAGTTGGTCGATTTCTGAACCTCAGCGCGCAGTTTGAATAAATTGGAAGGTTTTTCATTTGGTTTTTCTTACAATTTCAGCATCGTACTAAATTGATATGGTGTAAATTGAAACAACAATGTACCAAAAACAATACAATACGAGATGAACAATATGTAGTTGAAATAAATAATCATTGTTTTCAACCACGGCATTTCACTTAACACTCATAATTCCTGAAACACAATTCCAAAACCTTCCCCCCATTGCCATCTCAATCACTACAATGTGCAGTTACAGACACAGCATCGTTCGGCATCTTGTTCAATGCTCATAACAGTTAACAAATTCAACTACACCAATACCCCATAAAAAACACTTCGTGTTAAAATACCAGCCAAGTCTCTTCAACTAAAAAAATATTTATGAAATCTAAAAATTCTGCACTGAAAAGTATTGATATCAAAAAATTTGTTAAGTCAAAACTTTATTTGAAAATCACAAAATACTTGGCGCATTGTGTATATAAATAGCTTAGAAGTATAGGCCAGATATAAAATATAAATCAAATATACATATACATAGTATACCTATAATTCCCTAAAAAATCGATGCGCCAAGTATAAGGTCGTTTAAAAAATATGATAATTATTAATGTTTTTCAAATTTTACTGCAAATTTTTAACACCGATATAACTGCGACGCTTTTAATATATGACATTTTATTATGGTCCACCTAAGCAACTTTATGAACGAAAGTTTACCAATTTTTAGGAAGCCATTTCGATTTTACAGATTTTTTGTCGCATAATTATCAAATTTTTAAACGACCTTCTTTAGTTAATAGTTTATTTCACAATAGTTAGATTTAAGTAAATTTTTAATATGTCATAATGTACCACGTGATGTACAATTTCTGACATTTTTGTGCCAATAGCTCAAATGGCTGTCGTTTTAGAGCCGTTTTGATTTATTTGAGGTTATTTGCAAAAAGGAAATTACCTGCCAAATAACAAAAGCAATGGCGACAATTATTTTTTCTCAATTCTCTATATTTCCAACAATAATTAATCACGTAATAAATTAACCGGAAATTGAAACATTATTAGAATAAAAATTAATACGTGATTTCTACAAAATTATCTGTAAAAACAAAATGGCTGCTCAAAAATGTCTATAATTTTTTTTATTTGTTAACTATATTTAACGGATCAAAAATTGTAATTTTTTATTTTTATTTTCATTTAGCATGTGCTTTAAATCTCAAAATGAATGTGGAATCAAAATTTTTGTCAATGTAAGTAGAAAATGTCGTGAGAAAAAATGGCTATAAATAGCCGATTTAAGTAAACTTTTTATATGTCATAGTGTATCAAGTGAGGAATGTTCAAGTGCAAAAATAAAGTCGATAACTTAAATGACGACTTGACTAGAGCAGTTTTAATAAAATTGATGTTTTTGTATTTAAATGAATATGATTGGATAACAATGAATGCGATCAAACTGATAATTTTTTTGGAGTTGCACAAAACATTGCAAAAAAATTAAAAAATATTGAAAGTAAAAATTTGCTTTACATTTTCAAGTGAAAAATTAAATGGTGATTTTGACAAAACACTTGATAAAAACAAACTGGCAGCCATTACACTTATCTACATTACTAAACTAATAAACAACCAAGATTCATGGATCATAGCTTAGTTCACACTAGTAAGACACGGTTCTCCCACTTGACCAATGAAAGTGAAGCCTTTCCAGGTACCAGAATGTTCATCATTCTGACGGAATAACGCTTATATCAGCTACTGGTGGTAAAAATATGAACTAATATGAACATTTACCCATTAATAAAGTAGTTCACTATGGAGATAAAAGATGGAGCTGCGCCGTCAGAAAAACGAATTTCAGGGTCTGAAAAGGCTTCACTTCAGCCAATGTTATCGGTATAGGAGTAAACAAACCTTGCCTTAGTAGTATGAAAGAAGTAATGATGTCCATGAATCTTGAAACAACTGTCTCCGTGGCAACGAAAGAGCAATGTTGCAACCAACTCTCGACAGTGTGTATGTTGGCAATAATACAAATAATATGCTTATAAAACGGTAATTCGCGACTAAATCAAATTGTTTCACATTTATGTGACCAAAAGCATGTCATCTAAACATCAATAAATTACTCTAAGGTCAAAATAATGTAATTGTATTTTATATAAGTTTTATAAATTTTAATTTTAATTTTGAATTGTTATGTTGGCTAGCTTTTTCCAAATTACAACTTTTTTCTTTTCACTCAAAATAAATATAAAGTCCTCTCAAATTAAATTATATTTCGGTTATAAACATTAACAAGAACTCACTGTTTAATAAATATAAGTCCACAATATTTATATTAGAATATAAATTATATAGAATATAGAATAATAATTATTTGAATCGTACTCTATTGTCCACAAGTATCTCACTTGAGCTTGAATTAATAATGATGGCATGAAAATTAGGAGTGGCTTGTAAAAATCAATATGAAAGGAATATTGGAAAACAATTTGACAATTCTGACAGAGGAAATTTAAAAATATTCAAAAGAAACAGTACAATCAATCTATTTTTACTTACAAACTCGTTTACATGTATGAAGATGCAGGACAATTATTACAATAGTACAACGAATCAAATTATCGTTTGGCACGTATTTTGTCAAAGCGTTTTATGAGCCAATGCCGTCTGTCAGCGGAGAGTTTGGTCAACTGAAATAAGGACATACCTCTCTTATAAGAAGGATTCAAGTAGATAGTTATAATGTTTATTTTTAGCAATTTAGATTGTATAAATGTGCAATGCTGTAGTCATAGGGAATATGCGAAAGTTTTTTAATGCGGTTAAAATACAATATTTCAAAATAACTACACATTTGTTGGTAAAGCCTGATGCACAATTGAATTAAGGTTTATGGTTTAGTGTTTAGTGTTTAGTGTTTAGTGTTTAGTGTTTAAGAGAAATGAAAGGTGCTGTTATAACGTTACCATGCACATCTGTCATAAGCGTTATAAGGTTTAGTGTTTAAGGTTTAAGCTGAAATAAGAAATCAACAAAATCCATTGCTTATTGCAAAACACTATTTCACCTTATGACGAAACAATCAGAAGAGTGCAGGATGTCAATGTCAAATTCGTACGGGAAAATGAAAAGTCGTCTGAATTAATTGTCATTGGAAGCATTTTAATTTGATATTTGTGCCTAGTCTTGCTCATATATTTGTTTCCATATCATTTTTCGATCAATTATTTAATTTTATCACGTGGTGAAATAACCTCGTGAAATAAGCAATTGTGCACTGGACTCTGTTATAACATCTTAAACACTAATCACTAAACATTAAACCATAAACCTTAATTCAATTGTGCATCGGGCTTAAAACACACTATTTTCAATCTCAAAAGTGTACATTTTCATTCATAAATATGAAATAAAAAATCAGTGTAAATTCTGGCGAGAAAACGCTATCACGGCGAGTGATGTCATAATTCATTGTAACCATGGCAACATCATTATTGGTTGATATAAATGAATGACAACACTCGCCGGGATGGCGTTTTCCCGCCAAAATTTACTCTGATTTTCAATTTTATGTTCACGAATGAAAATTTGCACTTTTTAGTGTAAAAATAGTGCGATTTACCAACAAATATGTTGTTATTTTGAATTATAGTTTTAAAAAAATACACAAATATTCCCTATTCAACAGTATTGCTTAGAAAATGTACCCTAAAAGGTAAAAATTGACATGGTTTGAAACATAATATGATATGTGTTGATGACGTCTTAGAGGGAGGAGATACATCGTCAATTACATAATTTACAGCAGGGCTGGATTGATTATTATTCTATGTTATTGTTAATAGTGACACATATTATGGTATATTTACAATTTTCAGGAAATAAAGTCAATTTGCGCACCCTTTCCTTGTTGAGGTTTTACCAGATTAGACATAAATCGAGGGTTAATTCCAAAGGTTTTTTTATCCAATGTATTTGGTGATATCACTACCTAATGGTTTGATCGACATATTTATGTTTGGTTGTGTTTGAGACGTTTTGTGATAGTGGCTTTATTGCGACAGCCAAAAATTATAAACTTCTCTAATATACTTGTCAATAATTATTAATAAATATACATTAGGTACCCCTTTCTCCATGTATTTACCTATATATTAAAATCATATAAAACATAGAATTTTCCAAATTACGAAATACAAATTATTCTGATAGTGTACAAACAACTAGTAATCAAATAATGTACCAAAGAAATTATAAAGTTAACTAAATAAAGAGATTACACAAAATGTACAATGATAATTCTACTCTCCAAAGTGTTTTGTGTTTTGATTTCACTTAAAACTAGAGAACATATTTAGCGAGTAGCAATGAAGTCACAAGAAGGGGCGTGACCATGGCCAGTTGAGATGCATCTGAAAGCACAGAATTAAAATTATTGAAATAAGTAGCCTAGATGTCATTTCATTTTCATGTACTCTTTAATTTTCTTCTCTTAGTTTATACATTAAACAATTGTATATATATATACACAATATATTCAATAATTAATTACAATAATTGTAATAATTGTAATAATACAATAATTGTCCTAAAATTTTAATTGTATTGTATGAAAAAGATAGCTCTGCATGTTTAAAATCCTAGATTTTGACACTTTGAAATGAGTTTTATTAATTTTGTGTTTACAAAATGTTACTACCTATACATAAAACACCACACACGTTTTATGTTTTGCTGACATCCAGGGAGTGGGGGCAAGAACCCCCTTGGACTTCCTAAATATCCATGGCCTAAAAAACTGTTAAATAAGTCATTGTTAAAAGTACTTATGTGTAGCAAACCTGAAATAATCATTGTCTCCACTTCATGCGCTATCGTTCTTAATTTTTTGGAACGCAATGTTGAGATATTAATCCACTATGAACGTATTCGTTGCATAAAAGCACTGGGATTGTCACGTTTTAAGATTTCTTAGATCCAGGGGCTGGATTCACAAAGAAGTATTCTATATTTCTCTCCTAATCTTTGAATTATCTTATACTTTTGAAATGGTGATTTTTGGTATTAAATCGAAAGTTAATGCGAATTAGCTGATAAGTAATACTTTTTTTGAATACCTCTCCAAGGTCAAAAATGCTCTTTAGATGCTTGGTGAAAATGTGTTTGCTTAACTTCCTCATAGTCAACGATATATTTCATTATCTTTGTAAAAGTGGATAGGATTGTTTCCTTGTCCACTTATTTGAATAGTATTTAAAAGATAATCGAAAAATAACTATGAATCATCGGGTCAAATCGCAAATCTAGTTTATTAATCCCTCATTTGTTTAGTTACCCTTCATATTTCAAAATTTTTGATACATGGGATTACATTATTATGACAATGATATGATGTATGATTATTATTACAAAATTAAAGCATACGAATCTTTCTCACTTACCTGGCCGCAGGACTTGTGTTAACCCTCCTACGCCTTTCCACGCATTTACGTTAGTTTAGGCTCCTCCCCCTCGACCCACATCACGGGAAAAGTTGTTTGAATGTGGGGAGGGGTGAATGGAGGATTAACACAAGTCCAGCGGCCAAATGTACTGGTAAGACTCAGAACAGAAGGTGCTGCAAGCGCGAGCGATTTTGCCGCTTGTTGCATGCACTTTTTTTTGGATACGATTGGAGAAATAATAGGTTGACGAAATGATTTTTAATTTTAATCATAATTAGATAAAAGACAAAATTAGGGTTATCACTTGGTACATTTGTAATATTTTGCTTCTTTTAGTAATAATTAGTTGATTTTTGGTGATTTTTTATATTTTCTTGTCTCAATGGGTGCCGTATGAAATTTAATTCTACAAATGTGCTAAGTGATAAGTGATAACCCTAAGTTTGTCTTTTATCTAATTATGTTTAAAAGTTAAGATCAATTGGCTCACGGGTTTGGTCTCCAAACGTATAGGAAATTTCATAGTTTTGAGTGGTTTTGTTGATAAACCGGTGCCTTATTATAACAAGGCACGAAGCAAAATGAAAAAGTGAAAGTTACACCCACTTATGAAACAATTTTTCTCTCTCAATTTTTTAAAACGGCCGAGCGCTTGTATCACCTTTAAAGTCTTTCCATCATTATTCTAAAAGTTCAAAAAATCCTTGAAATTTTGTCAAGGTATTCACTAAACATAGACAAATGCATATATGAAGTCAAAAAACCACCTTGCGGTACTCTTTTTTGAGATATGACATCTTTTATATGATGGCATTTCTCAAGGCAATGAGGAGTATCTTAGGAGTCAATAGGTATACATCTATTCTTAAAATGTGCAATGCTTTAGCTTGGTTGAATGTGAAAAACCGAATATTATTAAATACCTTGACGTTTATTTTTAAAATTGAGAAGGGATTTTCACCACTGTACCTTAGCACTAGAATCAAACTAACTAAAGAACTGCTTTGTTACAATACTAGAAAGAATAATAATATTATAACTTGTAGAAATAAATCTTCGTTTGCAGATAATTCAATCTTTTGTAAAGGTATAAAAATATATAATTGGATCCCAATTGAGATAAGGAATAGTGAGAAACCCAAATTATTTAGAAGACTATGTTGTAAATTAATAAAAGAAAATGCTCTTATTCCACCTCCATATGAATCTACGTTTTGGGACAGAAATTGCTGATTATTTATTTTCTATATTTATCATTTATGTATTACCATGTAAGTTGATATTGAAATGTGATTTTTATTGTGTAAACCTACACTACTGTTATTCAACTGTAATGTTTAAGTTTAAAAGCTGTACTGATATCTATTGTATGTATGCATCTTATAATGCATGTATACCTAGTTTACTCTTAACATAGAGTGTGTATTTCCAATGTAATGTATTAGATATTCTTTTTGCTATCATTCTTTAAGTGTAAATTATATCAAATTTCATTGTATATTACTCTATTATAGTATAGAATAGAATAATATAGTATTGTATTAGCTGAATTCTGCTACAAACAATAAACTACTACTACTATAAGATAACATGGTAATCACGATTTCTAACACACTCAAATCATGATTTTAAAAAAGTTACGCCATACAAGTCTTTTTTTATTCAATTAATTTGAAGTCGACATATTTCTCAATCGAATCACCGTTTTAAAAATATGTGTCACCATACTAATTACCGAGATATCTTCGTTTAAAGCCAATGAAATCCTGTATTTTTGAATTACAAGCCTTACATCTGGCAACAGAGATCTTTGGATAGATGAGATATCAAGGTGATTAGAAGCGAGGCGTTTTCAAACATGGTTTTGAAAAAGATACTTTCACGATTCTTTTAAAAATAATTAACAGTATGACTTCATTTATAGAATGCAGTAATCTTTATTCAATTTATAGAAGCAATAATCTTCTGTTATACAAGTTTAATCCACAATGTTCTCGATATTTGGTTTTTGAGGGTTAGTGGTTGGATTACACTCAGTACATATGTCATTTGCTAACAAATAAAGATCAAGGTATTCCTCGGGCACTGTTTTCGCGACATTCTTCAGACTATGTTGAACTTTTGGTCATTTTAAATTTGGACATTCATCTCGCATCATCTTTCTTTTTGAGCGAGCGAAGCGAGCGTCTCCTTTTGGCTCTTTTGGCACGGACCTCTGTTTTTTTTTTTTTTTTTTTTTCTGTTACTGACGATATACAGGTCAGAGTTTTTCTTCGATCGAGCTGAAATTTTGCACACATGTACGTAACATTTCTGATTGTTGCAGACCCTAATTTTTTTGAAATCCATTGATTGGTTCAAATTTAAAAAAAATTAACTTTCGATTGGTTGTTTTGATCACATTGAAATTTTGACAAGTCATTACCCCCAACATTGTACCCAATCAAACAAAGTTTCAGCCAAATCCTCCCATTGGTTAAAATTTAAAACCATCTTTCCTGTGTTTTTAGAAATTTAAACTATAACCGATTGAACGATCAACTTATAACTTCGCATGATGGTTGGGACCAACATTAGCTGCATTTTTGACAATTTTCATACTAATCTGTGTTTAAATCCAAACGTTATTGACATTTTACGGACTATTTGCGTGTTGGCTGTCAAATTCACGGCGACTTCGACTCTTCAGTTCAAGGCAAGGTAGTTAGAGCAGATACGTTCAAACGCAAATGAAACTGATAATGACCGTTTAACAGTCGATCTGATATTGTGTAGACACACTTATATCATATGAGTGGTCTCAGGTATATTTTTTGAAGGAGATCCTGTGATTTTTGAAAATTAACACGGAACAGTTCAATCATAAAGGTTCAATCGATCAACTTAAAGCTTTGCATGGTTATTTGGACCAATATTTTAGGAATGTTTTGAGATTTCTATACAAATCTGTGGCGAAATTTTAGAATTATTGGCTTTTAATGACATTTTCGATAGACAGAATTTCGGTTCGAGGTGTTGCGCGTATCTGTGCTCGCTCATCAACGCGTTACTCAGATTCATTGGTTAAAATTTAAATAAATATCTCCTGATAGGCTGAAAAATGAAAACGGTCTTCGATAATTCTGATCAAACTCATATTTTGCATGATCATTAAGACCAATATTGTCTCTTATTTTACAAAATTTCATCCCAATCAGTTAAGAACGTATGAAGTTATTTACATTTTTAATATTTGTCAGTAATGAAGTATCGAAATGAATGTTTTCCAGTGCCAATTGAAAATTGATTCTGATTTGCTTTATGAACCAGGTGCTTAGATGCTATTTTAAAGTTTCGATGAAAAGCATACACTTTTAAGTTGATATCATAATCAATTCCATATGGATGTATATGTTTTCTGTGCGTTGTGTACGCATTTCCGGTTCGAGAATTTGCACGTACCCGTGCTCGCTCATCAACGCGTTACACTGAGCGTTTTCCTAGTTAATAAAATGCCTCCTGACAACTGGAATTTCACACTTTTGACAGCAGCCATTATCTTTCTATACTTTACTAATAAACAACTGTCTCCGTGGCAACGAAAGAGCAATGTTGCAACCAACTCTCTGCAGTTTATATGTTGGCAATAATACAAATAATATGCTTATAAAACGGTAATTCGCGACTAAATCAAATTGTTTCACATTTATGTGACCAAAAGTATGTCATCTAAACATCAATAAATTACTCTAAGGTCAAAATAATGTAATTGTATGTGATATAAGTTTTATCAATTTTATGGTTAATTTTGAATTGTAATGTTGGCTAGCTTTTTCCAAATCACAACTTTTTTCTTTTCATTAAAAATAAATATAAAATCCTCTCAAATTAAATTATATTTCGGTTATAAACATTAACAAGAACTCACTGTTAAATAAATATAAGTCCACAATATTTATATTAGAATATAATAATGATTTGAATCGTACTCTATTGTCCACAAGTATCTCACTTGAGCTTGAATTAATAATGATGGCAAGACATTAAGTGCGATAGTTGCGTTTTGATCCGAAGCTCCTGCTTCTCGACTCACCCGAATGCATCGGCTTCTTGGTGGTGGAACTCGTGTGGTGTGTGTCCGTGAGGATCTCTACTCGGACCGTTGTGCTGGCCTGGTCGTCGTGGTCCGTGACGCCTTCTGTGTCCGGCTGGACGGGCGGTGAGACGCACTTGCTGCGCTCGCAGTACAGCGGCGCACCACCACAATCTTCGTCTCTCGAACAGGTTGTGACGCACCGGGTCGATGCAGGGTCACAATGCTCCGACGGCTGGCACTGGTCGTCTTGCGTGCAGCTGGCGTCGTCCTGACCTGGAGTGACAGAACAGTTACCTATATGCCAGGAAAACGCTCGCTGTAAATCCCGTCTTCCATGGTGGTGTTATTTCGCCGCAACGCGATGTTTTGCCTTCTAGCGGGTATCTCTGCCAATCAGAGCTCGAATCGCAGCAACGCGTGACGTCACGCAAATCGTCGCGAATCGCCGCTGAAAGTAGAACCAACTTCAATAACCAACGCAGCGATTTTCTAACGCAGCGTTGTGCGCATGCGCGGTTACCGCTGAACCACCTCTGGAAAAATGGGGAGTCAGAAATACCATGACGCGACGGCGAAAACATCGCGACCGTGGAAGAAGCACTTAACGCGTTGATAACACTGATCTCCATGTACTTCCACTTCATTGCGCATTGAATCCCTTCAGCATTAGTCCCGCAGTGAAGTCGAAAATACATTAGAAAAATGTTCCTAAAATGTTAATTTTCAAGGTCACCCATTTATATCACTACACGATCACTAGCTTTTAGATACTAAACTATAGCTACAAGCTAGAATATACTTGTAGATAACAGCCTTTTACACGAACTGAATCATTTCTAAATTCACTTTGATTCAACTGAATCATTACATTAGTCATTAGTCATTAGTTAATTAACAAGTTTCAGTTACATTAGTTATCATTAGATACAAATCCTCAAAGTTATTTCGGTGGCGACTTAGAACATTTGGACTTCTCTCGCATAGCATTGATACGCAATCCACGTGGTATATATCAGTGGTTGATAAGCGAGCATGCGAATTCATTTGCGTCGTCGTACCATCGGCTGCGACGCAAACGCCTTGCTGAACGTCGCACTTCTGCGACCGACAGTCATCGTCTCTCGAGCAGGGAGTTGTGACGCACTGGTTCGATGTAGGGTCACAGTGCTCCGACGTGAAGCAACTGGCGTCTCCCGTGCAGCTGGCGTCGCCGTCCTGACCTGGAGTGACAGAACAGTTTCTATATTAGGAAGACCGACAGTCATCGTCTTTCGAGCAGGGAGTTGTGACGCACTGGTTCGATGTAAGGTCACAATGCTCCGACGTGTAGCAACTGGCGTCTCCCGAGCAGCTGGCGTCGCCGTCCTGACCTGGAGTGACAGAACAGTTTCTATATTAGGAAGACCGACAGTCATCGTCTTTCGAGCAGGGAGTTGTGACGCACTGGTTCGATGTAGGGTCACAGTGCTCCGACGTGTAGCAACTGGCGTCTCCCGTGCAGCTGGCGTCGCCGTCCTGACCTGGAGTGACAGAACAGTTTCTATATTAGGAAGACCGACAGTCATCGTCTTTCGAGCAGGGAGTTGTGACGCACTGGTTCGATGTAGGGTCACAGTGCTCCGACGTGTAGCAACTGGCGTCTCCCGTGCAGCTGGCGTCGCCGTCCTGACCTGGAGTGACAGAACAGTTTCTATATTAGGAAGACCGACAGTCATCGTCTTTCGAGCAGGGAGTTGTGACGCACTGGTTCGATGTAGGGTCACAATGCTCCGACGTGTAGCAACTGGCGTCTCCCGTGCAGCTGGCGTCGCCGTCCTGACCTGGAGTGACAGAACAGTTTCTATATTAGGAAGACCGACAGTCATCGTCTTTCGAGCAGGGAGTTGTGACGCACTGGTTCGATGTAAGGTCACAATGCTCCGACGTGTAGCAACTGGCGTCTCCCGTGCAGCTGGCGTCGCCGTCCTGACCTGGAGTGACAGAACAGTTTCTATATTAGGAAGACCGACAGTCATCGTCTTTCGAGCAGGGAGTTGTGACGCACTGGTTCGATGTAGGGTCACAGTGCTCCGACGTGTAGCAACTGGCGTCTCCCGTGCAGCTGGCGTCGCCGTCCTGACCTGGAGTGACAGAACAGTTTCTATATTAGGAAGACCGACAGTCATCGTCTTTCGAGCAGGGAGTTGTGACGCACTGGTTCGATGTAGGGTCACAGTGCTCCGACGTGTAGCAACTGGCGTCTCCCGTGCAGCTGGCGTCGCCGTCCTGACCTGGAGTGACAGAACAGTTTCTATATTAGGAAGACCGACAGTCATCGTCTTTCGAGCAGGGAGTTGTGACGCACTGGTTCGATGTAGGGTCACAGTGCTCCGACGTGTAGCAACTGGCGTCTCCCGTGCAGCTGGCGTCGCCGTCCTGACCTGGAGTGACAGAACAGTTTCTATATTAGGAAGACCGACAGTCATCGTCTTTCGAGCAGGGAGTTGTGACGCACTGGTTCGATGTAGGGTCACAATGCTCCGACGTGTAGCAACTGGCGTCTCCCGTGCAGCTGGCGTCGCCGTCCTGACCTGGAGTGACAGAACAGTTTCTATATTAGGAAGACCGACAGTCATCGTCTTTCGAGCAGGGAGTTGTGACGCACTGGTTCGATGTAAGGTCACAATGCTCCGACGTGTAGCAACTGGCGTCTCCCGTGCAGCTGGCGTCGCCGTCCTGACCTGGAGTGACAGAACAGTTTCTATATTAGGAAGACCGACAGTCATCGTCTTTCGAGCAGGGAGTTGTGACGCACTGGTTCGATGTAAGGTCACAATGCTCCGACGTGTAGCAACTGGCGTCTCCCGTGCAGCTGGCGTCGCCGTCCTGACCTGGAGTGACAGAACAGTTTCTATATTAGGAAGACCGACAGTCATCGTCTTTCGAGCAGGGAGTTGTGACGCACTGGTTCGATGTAGGGTCACAGTGCTCCGACGTGTAGCAACTGGCGTCTCCCGTGCAGCTGGCGTCGCCGTCCTGACCTGGAGTGACAGAACAGTTTCTATATTAGGAAGACCGACAGTCATCGTCTTTCGAGCAGGGAGTTGTGACGCACTGGTTCGATGTAGGGTCACAGTGCTCCGACGTGTAGCAACTGGCGTCTCCCGTGCAGCAGGCGTCGCCGTCCTGACCTGGAGTGACAGAACAATTTCTATATTAGGAAAACGCGCAGCGGGTTTATTTGCGTGTGAAAGTTTGTGCTAGACCAAGTGGACAATAAGACGACACGAGTCAATGGATCATGTGAAAATATTGTTTCTATTTCTTTCAATAAATTGACAATATTTGAAATCAAGCATACAATGTTCGTAAAATGTCGAGAAATCTTGAAATTCTTGACAGATTAGTCTGATTTTTTTTCTTCTAAAAAGGCAAGATGCCTAATTGCATTTTGTACCAATGATCATACAAAATTTTCATTTGATCGGTCAAACGGTTCCATTTTTATATTCAGCCAATCACAGGATCTCGTTCAAAAACTATACTTTGGGACCGCTCTTATGACAATGTTCGTAAAATGTCGAGAAATCTTGAAATTCTTGACAGATTAGTCTGATTTTTTCTTTCAAAAAAGGCAAGATGCCTAATTGCATTTTGTCCCAATGATCATACAAAATTTTCATTTGATCGGTCAACGGTTCCATTTTTATATTCAGCCAATCACAGGATCTCGTTCAAAAACTATACTTTGGGACCGCTCTTATGACATTAGTGCGTATACAAAATTTTAATTGATTGGCTATTTGCCTATACAAAATTAAAAAAGCACACACGGACAAGTGCCATAACATTGCCGTATTGACGCTTGCTTGATTTCAGAACAAATGCTACGAGTACAGTGGTGTAAACAAACAATGCATCTTATGTGTTGCCAAAGCGTTATACACTTTATGGTTTTACCTGTTAATTTCAGCTGTCAGTGGAGAAATTGGTAACCTAAATATTGGACTAACCTCTCATTTAAAATATGAATTAGATCGATTTTGTAGGTCCTAGTTTCCTAGACATCCTAGTTTTGTAGACTGTAATATAGAGCAATTCTGTAAGAAGTCAACAACTTATAGAATATCTGAGGTGCGTGAAGTTCCCTACTTTGGGCACTAATTTCCAATTTTGGGCTATATTTAGTGCTCAATTAGTGCTCTTTCAAAACAAATTTGAGAATTAGTGCTCATCGCGTTATCGACTTATTGAGCGAGCGAAGCGAGCGACTCCATTTGGCTCTTTTAGCACGGACCTCTGTTTTTTTTTTTGTTTTTTTTTTTGTTTTTGTTTTTGTATGCTAAAGGAAGCAATAGAAGTCGCACCGTTTCACCGATCGACCTGAAATTTTGCACACATGTAAAGACAACCTTCTCTGTTTGCAGACCCAATTTTTTTTTGAAATCCATCCATTGGTTCATTGTTAAAATAAGTATCTCCTGATAGCCTAAAAAATGAAAATGGTCTTCGAGAAATGTGATCAAACTCATATTTAGCATGGTCAGTAAGACCAACAATGTCACTTATTTTACCAATTTTCAGCCGAATCTGTCAAGAAAGTATGCACTTATTGACATTTTTAATAGCTGTCAGAAATGAAACATTGAAAATGAATGTCTTTCCAATGCAACTGAATCTGATTTGCTTTAGGTACAAGAGTGTTTTGATGGTATGTACACTTTTTTAGTGAAAAGCAGATATTTTTATGTGTATTGAGTTGATCAAATTTGAATAATTCAATTTGGATCATAGTTTCCAACAAATCATTTCGAGTTTTTAAGGACCTTGATTGTCTTTTCGTCAATTCGTAGTTCTGATGGCCGTGCCTCCCGTGTTTCTACTTGGCTGATTTTGCAACCAGGAGGGATTAGAAACATAAGCTCACATTTCAATAATATCATTGAGTGGCGTTTGTTCTCTTCTAGCGTTCACACGTCATTCCAAATCTCTCCTGCATTGTGCTTCTTTTCGTTGATAATTTTGGCAATTTGGTGTACTTTGTGAAGGTATTAGTAAAATTGAATCGCTTTTAAAGCATAGATATTAGGTATCTACAGTTTTTGTCCAGGGGATTGATTATTTCAAATTATTTTCTTCTTGGAAACGTTGGATTTATTCCGTTTCTGAGCTTCTGTCTAGCCTGACATTTCCTTGAAGGTTAGGTATATCTCGGATTACACATTAATGGTGGTCATACAATGACACATTGTTTTATATTGATTTAGTGGATCGTAGTTTGCTTTCAGTTTGACTTAAAATAATGTTTTCTGTGTGTTAACGAACGCATATTCGGTTAATGTTTGCGCACGTGTCGTGCTCGCTCATTCAACGCGTTACACAGAGCGTTTCCCTAGTTAACGTTTTAGTTGGGGGGGGGGGGGGGGGGGGGCACTAGTGCTCTATAGAAAACAAATTTCAGAATTAGTGCTCAAAGTGATGGGGGGGGGGGGGGGGGGGCAACTTCACGCACGTCAAAATCTGCCCAAACTTTGTTGGCCATTTTTGGTTATGAAACTTTGTTGATGTCATAAGGGATAGGACACAAAAATTGATCATAATTTAAAATGTATTAATTTTATAGGTCGTACACTTTGTTTAGGAGTCGCACAAATCTAGTGGAGCGGTCGCTCCACGCCAGCCAAGTCGTACGGCGCGCACACTCTCATATAAAGGCTGGAGCAAACCCACTTTTACTGTAAGCATCAAAGTGGCATTTTCGGCCTACTGGATCATAAAATTGGGAAATCTCACATTGTTGCGAAATATCTTAATTTCGAGCTATGGCCCACCTGACAACATATACCAAATTTAGGAACAATAGGTTACGCCCTTTGCGAGCTAGAGGGCCGTGAAAACAGTGTTTTAGGGCGGTTTTCATAATAATAATCTTAGTAGTAGTAGTAGTAGTAGTAGTAGTAGTAGTTGAGCGAGCGAAGCGAGCGACTCCATTTGGCTCATTTAGCACGGACCTCTGTTTTTTTTTTGTTTTTGTTTTTGTTTTTTTTTTGTTTTTGTATGCTAAAGGAAGCAATGGAAGTCGCACCGTTTCACCGATCGACCTGAAATTTTGCACACATGTAAAGACAACCTTCTCTGTTTGCAGACCCAATTTTTTTTTGAAATCCATCCATTGGTTCATTGTTAAAATAAGTATCTCCTGATAGCCTAAAAAATGAAAATGGTCTTCGAGAAATGTGATCAAACTCATATTTAGCATGGTCAGTAAGACCAACAATGTCACTTATTTTACAAATTTTCAGCCGAATCTGTCAAGAAAGTATGCACTTATTGACATTTTTAATAGCTGTCAGAAATGAAACATTGAAAATGAATGTCTTTCCAATGCAACTGAATCTGATTTGCTTTAGGTACAAGAGTGTTTTGATGGTATGTACAGTTTTTTAGTGAAAAGCAGATATTTTTATGTTTATTGAGTTGATCAAATTTGAATAATTCAATTTGGATCATAGTTTCCAACAAATCATTTCGAGTTTTTAAGGACCTTGATTGTCTTTTCGTCAATTCGTAGTTCTAATGGCCGTGCCTCCCGTGTTTCTACTTGGCTGATTTTGCATCCAGGAGGGATTAGAAACATAAGCTCACATTTCAATAATATCATTGAGTGGCGTTTGTTCTCTTCTAGCGTTCACACGTCATTCCAAATCTCTCCTGCATTTTGCTTCTTTTCGTTGATAATTTGGGCAATTTGGTGTACTTTGTGAAGGTATTAGTAAAATTGAATCGCTTTTAAAGCATAGATATTAGGTATCTACAGTTTTTGTCCAGGGGATTGATTATTTCAAATTATTTTCTTCTTGGAAACGTTGGATTTATTCCGTTTCTGAGCTTCTGTCTAGCCTGACATTTCCTTGAAGGTTGCTATTTTTTTTTGAAAGTTTTGATTCATTCAGTTCAAAACATTACGTTGTCTTATTTTAATTGTGGAACGTTGGATTCATTCCGTTTCTAAACTAGGTAGTTACTATTTTACCTGATCCGTTTTTTGTGTGGACCTTTGATTCCTTTCGCTTATTAGTTGAAAGGTGATTACTTTATTTTCATATTTGCGAAGTTTTGTTCAAGATTCCTTTCGTAACATTACGACATTGAATACATTACGTCTTTGAGCACACATTTCGTGCATTTCAAACATTGATCACACAAATATTATTGTACTTTAATTAGGTAGGTACTCTACTTCTTACTTTTTCATTACCTATCTTATCCCTATTTAAACATGCCGAAAAATGGAAAGACTTCTGCTAGAATGAAAGCCATAAAGGCGAAAAAGCGTCTGCGTGAAATTGAAGATCAAGAAACTGACGAAGCTAAATCTAAAAGGTTGAAACAAAATGTCGTTAATAATAAAGCATCAAGGAGCAAAGAGACCCCCGACCAGACTGCTGCAAGGAGATACTCAAACAATCAACGCAATACCCGCTCTCGTGCAGCGGGTATTGCCGATTGACCGACCAACTAAAAACTTCGCATGGTAATTGGTAGCAACATTTAAGGTATTTTTGCCAATTTTCAGTCTAATTTGTAGTTATTTTCAAAAGTTTTTGTAATTTTAGGGACATTTTGTGTGTTGGCTGTCAAATTCACGGCGACATCGAATCTTTAGTTCAAGGCAAGGTAGTTAGAGCAGAAAGTTTCAAACGAAATGAAACTAATAATGACCGTTTAACAGATTGATCTGATATTGTGTCCACAGTAATATCATATCATATGAGTGGTCCCAGGTATATTGTTTGAAAGATATCCTGTGATTTTTGAAACTTAACAAGGAACCGTTCAATCAAAGGTTTAATCGATCAACTTAAAACTTAGCAAGGTTATTGGGACCAATATTTTTGGAAATTTTGGAGATATTTATACAAGTCTGTGACGAAATTCAAGAATTATTGGCTTTTAATGACATTTTCGATAAACATAATTTCGGTTCGAGGTGTTGCGTGTATCCGTGCTCGCTCATCAACGCGTTACTCAGAGCGTTTTCCTAGTAGTAGTAGTAGTCTCCTGGAATTCAAATCCGGTAAACAGGCCACAGCATAAACGGCTGAACCGATTGATCTCACATTTTTACCACGTGTGCACTTTTGGCGTCTGATTTAACCTTCACCCCATGAATTTTTTGTGCCGCCATTTTGAAACCAGAAGTGACATCATATCTCGACAACGGCTAAACCGATTGGAACGAAAATAGCGCAAAACGATTCGGACGGTCAACTATATGGATTTTCATTAGCAACAGCTAAAAACTAATGTTAACGAAACCGGAAATGACGTCATGAAATTTGAAATTTATCGATTGGCATTTCGGCAACAAAGGTTGATCCGATTATTTTGATATTTTTGTAACGTATGTACTTTTGATATCTCATTTGACTTGTTATGTAACCAACCGGAAGCCGCCATATTAAAAACGGAAGTGACGTAATATCTCGTCAACGGCTAGACCGATTTAACGAAACAAGCGCTAAACAATTAAGACGGTAACTTTATGTCTTATCATCCATGATATTTGGAGTTTCCCATACCGTAACCGGAAATGACGTCACAAATTTTTACAAAATCACAAATTTACATTTTGATGCAATAAATATAAGTATTTGAGACAGCTTATAATAAAATGTAATCATGTTTAAATTATAATGCAAGGGGTCAGTGATTTCAGCCGCCATTTTGAAACCGGAAGTTAGTCATATCTCGAAAACAGGTAGACAGATCGGTATGAAACTATCCATATATCATATGGATATTTTATATCTGGCCTATACTTCCAAGCTATTTATATACACGATGCGCCAAGTATTTTTTGATTTTCGAATAAAATTTGACTTGGCTCATTTTTTGATATCCCTACTTTTCAGTGCAGAATTTTTAGATTTCATATATTTTTTTTTAGTTGAATAGACTTGGCTGTTATTTTTACACGAAGTGTTTTTTATAGGGATATAGCATGATATAGTTTATTGCAACCAAGTGAAATTTTCTTACAATTGGTATGCTTGCGATAACTTGGTAATTCAAGTCCTATTAAAGGGGTGAACTACGGTGAAATACGGTGAAATAGGGGTATATAGTTGTCTCTCAGTCCGATTTTTTAATTTTGAAAATTTTGATACGAATACGGGACCATTCATTTTGTTAGTCGAGGTTGACACCGTGGCTGGGAGGGGAGGAGGGGGGGGGGGGGGGGGGGAGTAGGTCATGGCTGGGCCCATCAGGCCCCCTTATATGTGACGCTCAGGAGGCCTGGGTTCGATTCCTACGACGTCCCTCATGACTTTTCCAAGTTTCCCTCAATCGAGAGGCAAACGTGAGATGTATATATATATATTATCATCACCCCATCTGAGGTCATCAGAAAAAACCAAGTTTGACACCTATAAGTACTCATCGTATATGAGAAAAATCCATACGGGAAGTTGAATGTCAGTTGTCAAGCGTGGAAAGGATTCCACGGTCTTCTGACCTCTTCATCACGCGTCTCGGACTGTAGATATATATGGAACAGTTTATATGGAACAGAACCACTGCAGATTGAATAGCCTGCTTAGCTTAGTGGTTAGAGCACTGGACCGGCAATTCAGGGACGTGGGTTCGATCCCCACAGTAGGCAAATATTTTCAATTTGCAGTTGGTATTAATTATATATATATATGTTCATGTAAGTTCTCGTAGCCACTAGGTATTAAAGACATGATACGGTATTATGCTACGTTAATAGTTAATTCAAACCGACGTTTCGATAGGCGTGTATATATATATATATATGAATTGAAACATTTCACGGTATTTTGCTGTGGACATTTTGATTATTTTGATTATTTGTGTTGGTGAATGACATCTTGTTAATTAAGTTCAAATTTTATACCTATTTTTAAGTTATTTCGTTTTGTGTGCCTTGAAAAGGCTGGCTGGATAGCTAGCGAAACGTCGGCAGCAAATTAAATGTCCACAGCAAAATACCGTGAAATGTTTCAATTCATACCTGGCGGCTGTGAAAATATTCATAATCATATATATATATTAAAATCAAAGTTTTTTTCGGAATTGCCAAGTTTATTATTCGAATTTCTCTCAATTCGACGTTTCGAACAGATTTGACTGTTCATAATCATGAATCAAATAAAACTAATAAAATAAAATAACGACTAGGTACTACAAATTGACAGCTTATGAAAATTCCGAAAAAACTTTGATTTTAATACCTGGTGGCCATGAAAGTTTACGTTGTCATATATATATATATATATATATATTTTTTTAAATGTTTGGTTCGCCATTATCCACCATTCAACAATACAATTCTTGATAGGAAGGGACGTGCGTGAAAAATGCCCAACCGAACCAGGGCTCGAACCCGGGACCATTCACTTTCATCTACTGGAAATTTCCCTAGTTTCTCAGTACATCATCCAATTGTTCTTTCCCAACGAAGTAAAAAAAACTCTTCCTCTGATTTTGAGAATTACATTCCACATTGACGCTTCTTTATCTTTTTCGTCGTAATCCTTATCGTCGTACAACTGTGGTCGCACGGCTTGACATTTTATGACCGCAGATGTTGTAATGGTTGAGGTTAGGGAGATACGCCACATTGATTTCATAACAGAGTATTACGGAAAAAAGGAAATTCCTATACTACTTAATATTATTTCCCTTCAGTTTTTATATACGGTAGATTGTATGTAAACGAAATTATATTGAGAGAGGCGGCAGAAATTAAATTCCTACGGAGTGATGCTGATGCACAAGTTCTCAGATACGGAGTTCAAACTCAAAGTATTTGGAACTTAAATAGTTTAAGTAAATAAGTGTTTAAGTTTAAATAAGTGTTTAAGTAACACTTAAATAGTTTGACACTGGGAAATGAGAGGTTGAGATGGTAGGGCAAGGTAGAGCCGATTGCAATGGATGTAACAAGAAATAATTCCAGGAGGGGAGGCAGATCGAAGTTGGCCCTTGTTCTTTCATTGACAAGGGCCAACTTGTGGAAAAACTTTATTTGAAAATCAAAAAATACTGGGCGCATCGTTTTTTTAGGGCATTATAGGTAAACTATGTATATGTATATTTGATACATATTATAATTGGCCTATACTTCCAAGCTATTTATATGCACGATGCGCCAAGTATTTTTTGATTTTCAAATAAAGTTTTGACTTGGCTCATTTTTTGATACTAGGAAAACGCTCTGAGTAACGCGTTGATGAGCGAGCACGGATACGCAGAACACCTCGAACCGAAATTCTGTCTATCGAAAATATCATTAAAAGCCAATAATTCCTGAATTTCGTCAGACTTGAATAAAAATCTCTAAATATTCCTAAAATGTTAGTATCTGCAACCTTTATGATTGAACTGTTCCTTGTTAATATTCAAAAATCACAAGATCTCTTTAAAAAAAATATACCTGGGACCACTCAAATCATATGATATTAGTGTGTACACAATATCAGATCAATCTGTTGAACGGTCATTATAGGCAGCGTGTTTAGACAACAGATGGCACTGTAAAAAGTACAGACAGAGCCACCTAATCTGTGGGAAGGAAGCTTACCTTTTGGCAAGGCGTCCAAGTCGCTGCAGTTATATGTTATGTTGCTGCACATATTACGCATTATCAATTCTTAAAATTTACACATGTTTATCTAATGTTTATTCGCCTACAAAATATTAATAATAAAGTGTTCACAATTTCACTGAATCTGATCACAATATTAATTTGCGCGACTTAGTTTGATTCCGAAATATTTTGAGTACATTTGTTGACATCTGATCGGTTGCTAGGTCACGGCCAATGAGAAATAAAACAGTTGACGATCTTCCCACAAAAGTTGCTAATTTCTCTCACTCGTGGCGAACACTCGGTGCCTATAGTTTCATTTCGTTTGAAACTTTCTGCTCTAACTACCTTGCCTTGAACTGAAGATTCGAAGTCGCCGTGAATTTGACAGCCAACACGCAAAATGTCCCTAAAATTACAAACATTTTTGAAAATAACGACAGATTTGACTAGAAATTGGCAAAAATACCTTAAAAGTTGGTACCAATGACCATGCAAAGTTTTTAGTTGGTCGGTCAATCGGTTCTAGTTTAAATTTCAAAAATCACAGGAAAAATGGTTTCAAATTTGAACCAATGGGAGGATTTGGCTGAAATGTATTATAATTGGGTTCAATGTTGGTTGCAATGACTTTGCTAAATTTCAAATTGATCAAACCAACCAATCGAAAGATTTTTTTTTTTAAATTTGAACCAATCAGGGGATTTCAAAAAAATTAGGGTCTGCAACGCCCGGAAATGGTCAGTACAGCCAACGCATAAAGTCCTGTTAATTCTTCACCCTTACAGAATATCACGATACCACCACTCGTACAGCGAAGCTCGATAAGTTGCCTACAGCTAACCCATAGCTATTTGTCAACAGAGGGATGACTGAATTACTTCTGGGTTGTGTTCATCAGCCCCAGATAGATCACACAGATAAGGAAGTCAATGTTATGTCGATCGAACTAACATAACTTAACAACAACCAACTTTCTTTCATCGGAACTAATAATTTACTTTCAGTTAAAACAAATATAGTTGGTTGGTGCATTTGGATTTCATTGGTATTGATTATATCATGATTGTAATAATACATTTTGGAAAATTTAAACTATTTTATTTAAATACTCTAAAATTATTTAATTATTATGTATTTTTAATTATTTAATCACAAAATTATTTTATATTAAAGTGAAGTTAAGATAGTCTATTTGTATGTAATTTGTATTTAATAAATCTTCCCAATGGAATAAATCGGTTAATTGAATGAATCCTGGTGTCAAGACTGGCAACATAATTTGATCTAATATCAATCAGTGTGTGAATCATTGATCAGAAAATATTTGATTGTTATTGTAAACACTCAAACAGCTCCTATAACCATCAAACCTTAGATACATTCATTTGTAACAGAAGGCGGAAAGTAACTGAGTATTACAGTCACACAACGTCACCAGTCACTCCACAAAAATTTCATTATGGCTGTAAAATTAGATAAATCTCCGAACAAATTTATAGAAGTTATAAATCGTGGCCGCATGGTTGGCATGTGGGAAGTAGGAAGAAATTTCGAATAGATAGCTCTAGTGAAATTGTGCAAGTCTCTAGAAAAGTATTGAAAGTCATAGGTTCTTTGACTGCTATTGTATTTTTTCTGTAATTGTTATTATATCGAGGAACTATATACTGGACCTTCCGAATATTGTATTAGTGAATTTTGGTGATCATCGACATCCTGTCGGCGAACACTAAAATACCTAACTGATTTTATAATATTACCTAATAGCTGTTACTTTTTAAGTTGATGCACAAATAGAATAACACTTTTTATTATTAATACTAACACACTTCGAACCAGCTAATTAGTGATATAATATTAATTTTGTTATAGGGAGGTATATTAAGATTTTGTTGTTAAAACTCAATTTTTTGGTACTTCTTCAAATAAAAATACAACTGTGTAACCCCTGGTTAAACAGGTTCCATCACAATTATTTGTTTATCATTGTGCCGTTCTTATGTTAAACGCATCATGGTAAGATCTCATCAACTAAACACTCTCTTCTTCTCTTCTTATTCCTCTAAAAAATCTATTAGAAAAAGCATTTTAAATGCTCTCGGATTGATATCAAAATCCTGAGATCTGTCGAATAAGCGAAAATCTTTATACTTGTGTCTAATTAGCATTTGTTCAATGACGGTCTACTAAGATTTAAACAATATGTTACAGGTGATAAGTATTAAGTAGTTTGGGAAATCACACAGCTCATAGGAAATAACAGAATTGATATTTTTGTGATTGAATCGCATGGAGTAGATATTTGTGGGGATGGACGTTGTTGACAGACAAAAACCAGTTTTTCAAGTCATCCCTCTGTTGTCAAATAGCTATGGGTTAGCTGTAGGCAACTTATCGAGCTTCGCTGTACGAGTGGTGGTATCATGATATTCTGTAAGGGTGAAGAATTAACAGGACTTTATGCGTTGGCTACATGTGTGCAAATTTTCAGCTTGATCAAAGAAAAACTGTGACTTGTATATCGTCAGTTACAGAAAAAAAACAAAAAACACACACACACAAAAAAAAACAGAGGTCCGTGCCAAAAGAGCCAAAAGGAGACGCTCGCTTCGCTCGCTCAATCACTACTTGTCAGTGCAGAATTTTTAGATTTCATTTTTTTTTTTAGTTGAAGAGACTTGGCTGGTATTTTTACACGGAGTGTTTTTTATGGGGATACAAATTTCAGGAACACTTTGAAGAATCGCGCACGTCGTTACCTGCCAAGGCCTCTTAAGGCGGTTCAAGCACTGACCAAAATTGGCATAATTTTGACTTTGACAACTAATTGTGACCTAACCTGGATACTTACAACAATATAAAAGGTATCAGTCACTCCGGGGATTATCGGGCTATTTTTGATATTTAAATGAGTTCTACCAACTTGCCCTAATGAGAGGTGACGCAGCGAATTAGCAAACCTGTGACATTTCATTTCTTGCAGTTCACAGACCGAACGGTTGGATAGAAATATTTCTTTTTTTTGTGATGTTCAGAAATAATTGTAATTGGGGACTGACACCTTTTAAAATTTTATAGCATTATTATAACGAGAAAAAAATTAATACTGACATTAAATTAATTGTGATCATTTTAGAGATGCCTCAGATATACAGCACTGAGCTCAAACGCCTCCTCCAACTCAAAGAGTTTCATTGTTTAGTCAGGATCCATTGTCATAACATTCGCAGACCCTTATAAAATAAAATCTTTTTCAGACAACCTTTTTGGTCATTTAAATAATATGTTTACGAAATTTTGTCGGTCACTTATCGTAAACCATTTTTATATTTTTGATTTGACCAATGAAAAGCTAATTAAAAATATATGGTAATAATTTTTTGATTTAAAAAATTCCGTTCATAACTGGGTGCACTTCAAACAATCTTATTAGAGAAGGCTATGATACAATTTACTTCATCCAATTATGAGGGGAATTTCACAAATAAAAATGCGATTTCAATCTATCTTTACTTGAAAATTATTTAGACAAGTCAAAAATATGTAAATTGTATTTGTAAATGATCTACAAAATAATAAATAAAATGGCAATAAACCTTTGTTGCCACACATATCTTCAATGAATAGAAATTATAACCCATGTTTTATTGGTACCAGAAAGTGTCAAGACAACAACGGCATGTATAGAATGACGCAGGCGGTGGAAACACTTGGGTGGAAGCGGGTGTTTCAAGCTTGCGTTTCAGAACGGTTTCAGACAAGAATAACATTATTTCAAGAGAATGTTGAAATAAATACGAACGTAAAAGCCTACATGATACATTGGACACACACCTACAAAGATACAGAAGGATAATTAGGAGTTGGATATTAAAATACTATTGTGAAATCAAAACAACATCCTTATTATAAATTGTATCTAAAACAAATAAGATATTTTTGTGACTACATTCGCCTTTCACGTAAATGAAACTCATCCGTTTAAAATTATTTTCTCAGCTTTAAACAAAATCTAGTAAAAGCAGTAAGTAGAAAAAAAAATCCGAATATTTACTATCAGCAAAGGACAACGTAATACATACGTAGGTACATAATATATTATTCAGATATTTTTTTTAACTAGTTAGCCCTGCATATTAACTTCGAGAGGAATAACACATTTTGATCGAAAAACTATTGGAACAAAAATGTAGTTCATACTTTCTGCCCCATATTTTGTAACTCACTTTTCCATCACAAGACTATAATTAACTACATTAATTGGTTCCAGGTTTGGTTATTTCGGTGCAAATCCCGAAGTTCCTTTATTTTGTCATTTTGTAAATTAGAAAAAAACACACAAATAAATTACCAAGAAGAAGAATTTACCCAGTCTTTGCCTGTGCTGTACTTACCGTGAACACTCGAGACTAACATCGCAACAATGACGACACCGCCCAGCAGATATAAGCCGATCTTCGTCTGCATTGTTGTGGGAAATGTGTAGGACTTGTCCGGATGGATGTGTTGTTAGCACTGTGCAAGGTTTCAGCGAGCTCTTGCCCAAGAGGAATTCACGCAATCTGGGAACGTGGACATTCCTCGGACGGAAGTTGCTACTGATAAAGACTTCGTGTGTGGTTTTGGGATTTACCATGGATCGTTGTTTCACAGTAATTTTCCATTGCATATAATAGTTTCAATACCCATCATTGTGGTGAGAAGTTTATTCGATAATATGATATTAATATGATATTGATTATGTTATTATAATTTTTTGTAAAGCTTGATAATAATATCTTCAACTCTTAATCATTTAAAAACTGATAAAATATAATATTTCCATATTTCCTTTATATTTCCATATTCAGGTTAAATTACAATAAACCAACAAATAAAAAAAATACATTCATGGACTTATCAATTAATCGAAATAATAAATAGTATTCATAATTTTTTTAGAAAGTTTAATAATATCTCCAACAAACATTAAAATGTTGATACAAGGTACAAAATCCTGTATATATTTCCATAGCACATTCATTGATCAATAATGTGTTCAATAAAGTCTCTACAGAGAGTAGGTACAAGATCAGTGTTCCCTTATGGACATTTGAGCCAATGCTGCGCTGTTCTCAACGGGGACTCTTGTGTTACCTGGAAAGAAAAGAAGACAATAAAATGAAGGTAATAGGGAAGTCTCGTGAAGATTAGAATTCAGAATAATATTTATTTTATGAAAGTTGAGATGTTGCTGAACACAGATGTGGTATTATTTTTGTTGTTGGACGAATAGTTCTCCTGTAATTAATTTACATAGTTTGATAGATCTCCTCTCATTTAAAAACAGGAAAATTGGAAATTACATCACAGTTTGCTATATTACCATGGCAACAAGGGAATCCCCATGTCAACACAATGTTCAAGACTTGGAAATGACATCACAGTTCTGATTCTTGTTAAAGGCCGTTTTTCCCGCCAAAAATCATATGATATTTGAACTCGATTTTTATGAATGAAAATTTAAGATTTCACAGGTAATAAGTGTATTTGTCATTATTATTTGTGTTTATTTATAGAAATTTACTAGAATAAAATTTCATGAGACTTCCCTATTGTATTTAGACCATGAGCCAGCCGTAGTCGACACCCCCCCCCCCCTGTCCCGGAAGATCTGAATGTTGTTTTGGGTACCTCAAGGTACGCACATTACACTTTCACTTGTTTGACATCTGCCCTTTAGGGCAACAACTCCCCAGGGGGGTGCGAAGGGTGATTTTTTGTGTATTTTGCAAAACGTTTGATTTTTTGTGGGCTAATGGGGTAAGATAATTACAATCAGATAGCTTAGTTGAATACAGGATGCCATTTGTAATGTGTAATTTGTAATGAATTCAGATCTTCCGGGACAGGGGGGGGGGGGGGGAGCGTCCACAACGGCTGGCTCATTGGTCTAATTTGTACCTACACTAATATTAAAACTTAGTTTGTTCAAAATGGCAAAATTGTGTTGGTAAAACCTTTGTAACATTGTTTATTTGATTTTGAATTGCAGAAAAATAACTATTTCTACGACACAGCCTAGTCAAGGGATTGTATAATAATCCATTACGAAACAAAATAGATTTAGAACAAATACAATCAGCACACAATTTATAAAATAGTGAAGGAGTGTAACATTGAACAGTGCAAAATTAATTGGCACGTATACAATACTTTAACGTCCTCAAAGCGTGTTATACCACTAACTAATTATAAAGTATTACCTAAATCTTAAAGTTAGTACCTATCACGAATCGTACGTTTCAGCTCGATTTATACTCATATTTCTGTGAACTCGGAGCTCAATAAATAAATACTTTGCATTGTATACAGTGTGGTCGCATTATTATAATCTCAGACCATTTATCTGGGTGAATACTTCGTACTTACAGAGAAAGATTTGTCTTGAAATCTGTAAAACTGTCTGCCGACGAAGAAGTACATTCTGTATCCGTGGTAGAAGTATCTTACAGCTGCATCCACTTTCGCCGGTAGCCCCCAGTCCGCCACTGGCTTCGGATAACCAGCACCGACCCTGCCGTTGGAATAGCTCCAGTATTTACCGGCTGTGGACAAATAAATCAGAGTTAGAAGTTCACACAATTTACTACACATGAACCAAAACGAACCAAAGTGATTGTCATTTTGCGGTTTTTATTTACTTTGAACTGTTTGGAAAACTATCCTTTTATACAGTGCCGGACTGGCTCGTCAGGGGCCTCGGCGGCTATTGTTACTATTTAAAAGTTTTTGGGAGAAAGCAGCCCACCAGCCTGCCCCGCAGGGCGATTTTTGGAATATTATAACTGTAAAATGGAATTTAAAAACAATTTGGTGATTTTAAAAGTTCATTATTTCACAAGAAAAACATTACAGAAAGGACTGCCAATTTAGCCCCGCAGGGCGTTTTTTGATTTCCTGTTATTCTTAAATTGATTTTGGGATATGAAAACTTGAATTTTTTCATAATGAGGCTAACAGAAAGTGAAGTTATGAACCCAAATTCAGCCCCGCAGGGATTATTTTAAATTTCAGACACTTTTAAAACAATTTTGCGATTATAAAAAAGTGGTTTATTTTGAGCGAAGAAGCTAACAACGAATTGAAATTAAAGAAGTGACCCAGCCTGCCCCGCAGGGCGATTTTTGACAAATTTGTATTTATTAAAGCGATTTTGGGATCTAAAAATGTGTATTTGGCTCCAAATGTCAAACATAATTAGTTAATGGAAGATGCGACAAACCTGCCCCGCAGGGCGCTTTTTGGATATTTGTTTATTTCCAAACGATTTTGGGATTGTATTCGTGTATTTGACTTCAAAATGCCCAAATAGGCCCCCGCCAGCCCCGCAGGCGAGAATGGAAACGACAAAGAGTTGCTTATGGGAGAAGCGGCTCTTCCACTGAGATGCTCCGCTGCGCTGTTGAATGCGCGTAAGCTGTGTGTATTATGAAGCATTCAGACATCGCAGACCCAATAGCTCAGTTGGTAAAGCATTGGCCTGTCCTGCAAAAGGACGTCGGTTCGAATCCTGCAGCGGTCTCACTTTTTATATTGAATTTTTCACAAGTTTTAATTCTGCCTAACTATAGAGCTATTTTTTATTTAAAGTTGCCCAGCTTAAATTTTCTCAAGTTAGAATTTGTCTACCCATAGAGAGTTTTATTCCTGAGGCTGCCCAGTAAAACGTATGCGCATCCGACTGCACAGCAAAGCAAATCAGCTCAATCAGCTGCTTCTCCCATTAGCAACTCTATGTCGTTTCCATTCTCGCGCCCCGCAGGGCGCTTTTGAACTTTTATAATTTTTAGTTCATACTAAGAGGCCCCCAGACTGGCGAGCAGGGCGTATTTTTTAGATTTTTGTTAATTTTCAATTGATTTAGGGATTGCAAAATCGTGTACCTAAATGGCTTCAAAATGCTCAACATGCTGTTATTGGAAGAAACATTTAAATAGTAGAGGCCCCCAGCCTGCCCAGAAGAGCACTTTTTGAACTTTTGTAATTTTTAAATCGTTTTTGGGATTGTATGTTAATTTTGCTGCAAAATGTTCACCATAAAGTTAATGGATGATGGGTTTACTTACATAGAAGAGGCCCCCAACCTGCAACGCAGGGCGCTCTTTTACTTCTGGTATCTTAAAATGATTTTTTTGATTATAAAAATGTATGTTATACACAATCTAGGGGCCTCAATAGCCAGGGGCCTCGGCGGCGATCGCCGCCTAGCCGCCAGGGGCCAGTCCGGCCCTGCTTTTATATGTTAAAGAGTATATAGGCAGATGAGACACACAATCTAAGGAACCTACGTTGTAAACGTGTAATATTTGTTTGGTAGAGAGAGGCTGACAACAACCATGCCATTCCTTGAATGAAAGTCTGGTTTAGATGGGAAAATACCAAGGAGGTATGCTTATCAGCGATTATGCCCGAAGCTCTAGTGACGTCATCGGCGGCGATCTGTACTCAAGTAGCAGTGAATTATTCAGTTCATTATATCAGATGGCCATGTAAACAAACGCTGTGTGAATAGTTGTGCATAGATCGTCGCCGATTACGTCACTAGAGCCTCGGGATATAATCGCGTATATCTGCTGATAAGCATACCTACAGTCCGTGCCACACGGAGTTGTCCGCCAGACGTGGCCCCTAATGTTGCAAATAACCGGTATTTTGTACATCCCTCAGTCGCTGTGAGCGATTACGCGGTCTTCCGAGACCATCCCTCTCTCTCGGACAAGGGACATTCAAAGTATCTTAGCGGACAATTCCCTGTGACACGGACTGTAGTAGAATTGGAAAATACTACGTCAAAATGATGTCAAGTAAATATAAGATCGTACCTCTGAAGAAATACATCTTCCCGTCTTGACTCCACTCAAAGGCTGTGTCAAGGTCGTTGACATTCAACCCTGGGAACTCCTCGGAGATCCTCTTGGGATATCCGCTGTCCAGACTGAACCCGCTGTATTTCCAGACTTGCATTCCCTTGAAGAAGAGCGTCTTGTTGGTCCTGCTTTGAGTGAACGCAGCGTCCAGAGAGCGCGGCAACTCAGGCCAACGGGTGTTGATCATCTTGGGGTAACCTCCTGACATGCCCTTGTCAGTTACCTCCCAGTAGTTCATGCCTGGAAAAGAGATGAGATGATGAGGTGAGGACGGCTAGGACCTTGACAAGGCACTACAAGGCACTCAGGCCAACGGGTGTTGATCATCTTGGGGTAACCTCCTGACATGCCTTTGTCAGTTATCTCCCAGTAGTTCATGCCTGGAAAAGAGATGAGATGATGAGGTGAGGACGGCTAGGACCTTGACAAGGCACTACAAGGCACTCAGGCCAACGAGTGTTGAACATCTTGGGGTAACCTCCTGACATGCTCTTGTCAGTTATCTCCCAGTAGTTCATGCCTGGAATAGAGATGAGATGATGAGATGAGGACGGCTAGGACCTTCACAAGGCACTACAAGGCACTCAGGCCAACGAGTGTTGATCATCTTGGAGTAACCTCCTGACATGCCCTTGTCAGTTACCTCCCAATAGTTCATGCCTGGAATAGAGATGAGATGATGAGATGAGGACGGCTAGGACCTTGACAAGGCACTACAAGGCACTCAGGCCAACGAGTGTTGATCATCTTGGAGTAACCTCCTGACATGCCCTTGTCAGTTATCTCCCAGTAGTTCATGTCTGGAATAGAGATGAGATGATGAGATGAGGACGGCTAGGACCTTGACAAGGCACTACAAGGCACTCAGGCCAACGGGTGTTGATCATCTTGGGGTAACCTCCTGACATGCCCTTGTCAGTTACCTCCCAGTAGTTCATGCCTGGAATAGAGATGAGATGATGAGATGAGGACGGCTAGGACCTTGACAAGGCACTACAAGGCACTCAGGCCAACGAGTGTTGATCATCTTGGAGTAACCTCCTGACATGCCCTTGTCAGTTACCTCCCAGTAGTTCATGCCTGGAATAGAGATGAGATGATGAGATGAGGACGGCGAGGACCTTGACAAGGCACTACAAGGCACTCAGGCCAACGGGTGTTGATCATCTTGGGGTAACCTCCTGACATGCCCTTGTCAGTTACCTCCCAGTAGTTCATGCCTGGAATAGAGATGAGATGATGAGATGAGGACGGCTAGGACCTTGACAAGGCACTACAAGGCACTCAGGCCAACGGGTGTTGATCATCTTGGGGTAACCTCCTGACATGCCCTTGTCAGTTACCTCCCAGTAGTTCATGCCTGGAATAGAGATGAGATGATGAGATGAGGACGGCTAGGACCTTGACAAGGCACTACAAGGCACTCAGGCCAACGGGTGTTGATCATCTTGGGGTAACCTCCTGACATGCCCTTGTCAGTTACCTCCCAGTAGTTCATGCCTGGAATAGAGATGAGATGATGAGATGAGGACGGCTAGGACCTTGACAAGGCACTACAAGGCACTCAGGCCAACGAGTGTTGATCATCTTGGGGTAACCTCCTGACATGCCTTTGTCAGTTATCTCCCAGTAGTTCATGCCTGGAAAAGAGATGAGATGATGAGGTGAGGACGGCTAGGACCTTGACAAGGCACTACAAGGCACTCAGGCCAACGAGTGTTGATCATCTTGGGGTAACCTCCTGACATGCCCTTGGCAGTTATCTCCCAGTAGTTCATGTCTGGAATAGAGATGAGATGATGAGATGAGGACGGCGAGGACCTTGACAAGGCACTACAAGGCACTCAGGCCAACGAGTGTTGATCATCTTGGAGTAACCTCCTGACATGCCCTTGTCAGTTACCTCCCAATAGTTCATGCCTGGAATAGAGATGAGATGATGAGATGAGGACGGCGAGGACCTTGACAAGGCACTACAAGGCACTCAGGCCAACGAGTGTTGATCATCTTGGAGTAACCTCCTGACACGCCTTTGTCAGTTATCTCCCAGTAGTTCATGCCTGGAATAGAGATGAGATGATGAGATGAGGACGGCTAGGACCTTGACAAGGCACTACAAGGCACTCAGGCCAACGAGTGTTGATCATCTTGGAGTAACCTCCTGACATGCCCTTGTCAGTTACCTCCCAGTAGTTCATGCCTGGAATAGAGATGAGATGATGAGATGAGGACGGCTGGGACCTTGACAAGGCACTACAAGGCACTCAGGCCAACGGGTGTTGATCATCTTGGGGTAACCTCCTGACACGCCTTTGTCAGTTACCTCCCAGTAGTTCATGCCTGGAATAGAGATGAGATGATGAGATGAGGACGGCTAGGACCTTGACAAGGCACTACAAGGCACTCAGGCCAACAGGTGTTGATCATCTTGGGGTAACCTCCTGACATGCCCTTGTCAGTTATCTCCCAGTAGTTCATGCCTGGAATAGAGATGAGATGATGAGATGAGGACGGCTAGGACCTTGACAAGGCACTACAAGGCACTCAGGCCAACGAGTGTTGATCATCTTGGAGTAACCTCCTGACATGCCCTTGTCAGTTATCTCCCAGTAGTTCATGCCTGAATTAGAGATGAGATGATGAGATGAGGACGGCTAGGACCTTGACAAGGCACTACAAGGCACTCAGGCCAACGAGTGTTGATCATCTTGGAGTAACCTCCTGACATGCCCTTGTCAGTTACCTCCCAGTAGTTCATGCCTGGAATAGAGATGAGATGATGAGATGAGGACGGCTAGGACCTTGAC
The DNA here is from genome assembly GCA_934045905.1 of Leuctra nigra. Classification (NCBI taxonomy): domain Eukaryota; kingdom Metazoa; phylum Arthropoda; class Insecta; order Plecoptera; family Leuctridae; genus Leuctra; species Leuctra nigra. The sequence goes on along the minus strand of OW203762.1, from coordinate 7,302,285 downwards.
AAGGCACTACAAGGCACTCAGGCCAACGGGTGTTGATCATCTTGGAGTAACCTCCTGACATGCCCTTGTCAGTTACCTCCCAGTAGTTCATGCCTGGAATAGAGATGAGATGATGAGATGAGGACGGCTGGGACCTTGACAAGGCACTACAAGGCACTCAGGCCAACGAGTGTTGATCATCTTGGAGTAACCTCCTGACATGCCCTTGTCAGTTACCTCCCAGTAGTTCATGCCTGGAATAGAGATGAGATGATGAGATGAGGACGGCTAGGACCTTGACAAGGCACTACAAGGCACTCAGGCCAACGGGTGTTGATCATCTTGGGGTAACCTCCTGACATGCCCTTGTCAGTTATCTCCCAGTAGTTCATGCCTGGAATAAAGATGAGATGATGAGATGAGGACGGCTAGGACCTTGACAAGGCACTACAAGGCACTCAGGCCAACGAGTGTTGATCATCTTGGAGTAACCTCCTGACATGCCCTTGTCAGTTACCTCCCAATAGTTCATGCCTGGAATAGAGATGAGATGATGAGATGAGGACGGCGAGGACCTTGACAAGGCACTACAAGGCACTCAGGCCAACGAGTGTTGATCATCTTGGAGTAACCTCCTGACATGCCCTTGTCAGTTATCTCCCAGTAGTTCATGTCTGGAATAGAGATGAGATGATGAGATGAGGACGGCGAGGACCTTGACAAGGCACTACAAGGCACTCAGGCCAACGAGTGTTGATCATCTTGGAGTAACCTCCTGACATGCCCTTGTCAGTTACCTCCCAGTAGTTCATGCCTGGAATAGAGATGAGATGATGAGATGAGGACGGCTGGGACCTTGACAAGGCACTACAAGGCACTCAGGCCAACGGGTGTTGATCATCTTGGGGTAACCTCCTGACACGCCTTTGTCAGTTACCTCCCAGTAGTTCATGCCTGGAATAGAGATGAGATGATGAGATGAGGACGGCTAGGACCTTGACAAGGCACTACAAGGCACTCAGGCCAACAGGTGTTGATCATCTTGGGGTAACCTCCTGACATGCCCTTGTCAGTTATCTCCCAGTAGTTCATGCCTGGAATAGAGATGAGATGATGAGATGAGGACGGCTAGGACCTTGACAAGGCACTACAAGGCACTCAGGCCAACGAGTGTTGATCATCTTAGAGTAACCTCCTGACATGCCCTTGTCAGTTATCTCCCAGTAGTTCATGCCTGAATTAGAGATGAGATGATGAGATGAGGACGGCTAGGACCTTGACAAGGCACTACAAGGCACTCAGGCCAACGAGTGTTGATCATCTTGGAGTAACCTCCTGACATGCCCTTGTCAGTTACCTCCCAGTAGTTCATGCCTGGAATAGAGATGAGATGATGAGATGAGGACGGCTGGGACCTTGACAAGGCACTACAAGGCACTCAGGCCAACGAGTGTTGATCATCTTGGAGTAACCTCCTGACATGCCCTTGTCAGTTACCTCCCAGTAGTTCATGCCTGGAATAGAGATGAGATGATGAGATGAGGACGGCTAGGACCTTGACAAGGCACTACAAGGCACTCAGGCCAACGGGTGTTGATCATCTTGGGGTAACCTCCTGACATGCCCTTGTCAGTTACCTCCCAGTAGTTCATGCCTGGAATAGAGATGAGATGATGAGATGAGGACGGCTAGGACCTTGACAAGGCACTACAAGGCACTCAGGCCAACGGGTGTTGATCATCTTGGGGTAACCTCCTGACATGCCCTTGTCAGTTACCTCCCAGTAGTTCATGCCTGGAATAGAGATGAGATGATGAGATGAGGACGGCTAGGACCTTGACAAGGCACTACAAGGCACTCAGGCTAACGAGTGTTGATCATCTTGGGGTAACCTCCTGACATGCCCTTTTTAGTTATCTCCCAGTAGTTCATGCCTGGAATAGAGATGAGATGATGAGATGAGGACGGCGAGGACCTTGACAAGGCACTACAAGGCACTCAGGCCAACGAGTGTTGATCATCTTGGAGTAACCTCCTGACATGCCCTTGTCAGTTACCTCCCAGTAGTTCATGCCTGGAATAGAGATGAGATGATGAGATGAGGACGGCTAGGACCTTGACAAGGCACTACAAGGCACTCAGGCCAACGAGTGTTGATCATCTTGGGGTAACCTCCTGACATGCCCTTGTCAGTTACCTCCCAGTAGTTCATGCCTGGAATAGAGATGAGATGATGAGATGAGGACGGCTAGGACCTTGACAAGGCACTACAAGGCACTCAGGCCAACGAGTGTTGATCATCTTGGGGTAACCTCCTGACATGCCCTTGTCAGTTACCTCCCAGTAGTTCATGCCTGGAATAGAGATGAGATGATGAGATGAGGACGGCGAGGACCTTGACAAGGCACTACAAGGCACTCAGGCCAACGAGTGTTGATCATCTTGGAGTAACCTCCTGACATGCCCTTGTCAGTTATCTCCCAGTAGTTCATGCCTGGAATAGAGATGAGATGATGAGATGAGGACGAATAGGACCTTGACAAGGCACTACAAGGCACTCAGGCCAACGGGTGTTGATCATCTTGGGGTAACCTCCTGACATGCCCTTGTCAGTTACCTCCCAGTAGTTCATGCCTGGAATAGAGATGAGATGATGAGATGAGGACGGCTAGGACCTTGACAAGGCACTACAAGGCACTCAGGCCAACGGGTGTTGATCATCTTGGGGTAACCTCCTGACATGCCCTTGTCAGTTACCTCCCAGTAGTTCATGCCTGGAATAGAGATGAGATGATGAGATGAGGACGGCTAGGACCTTGACAAGGCACTACAAGGCACTCAGGCCAACGAGTGTTGATCATCTTGGGGTAACCTCCTGACATGCCTTTGCCAGTTATCTTCCAGTAGTTCATGCCTGGAATAGAGATGAGATGATGAGATGAGGACGGCTGGGACCTTGACAAGGCACTACAAGGCACTCAGGCCAACGAGTGTTGATCATCTTGGGGTAACCTCCTGACATGCCCTTGGCAGTTATCTCCCAGTAGTTCATGTCTGGAATAGAGATGAGATGATGAGATGAGGACGGCGAGGACCTTGACAAGGCACTACAAGGCACTCAGGCCAACGAGTGTTGATCATCTTGGAGTAACCTCCTGACATGCCCTTGTCAGTTACCTCCCAATAGTTCATGCCTGGAATAGAGATGAGATGATGAGATGAGGACGGCGAGGACCTTGACAAGGCACTACAAGGCACTCAGGCCAACGAGTGTTGATCATCTTGGAGTAACCTCCTGACATGCCCTTGTCAGTTATCTCCCAGTAGTTCATGCCTGGAATAAAGATGAGATGATGAGATGAGGACGGCTAGGACCTTGACAAGGCACTACAAGGCACTCAGGCCAACGAGTGTTGATCATCTTGGAGTAACCTCCTGACATGCCCTTGTCAGTTACCTCCCAATAGTTCATGCCTGGAATAGAGATGAGATGATGAGATGAGGACGGCGAGGACCTTGACAAGGCACTACAAGGCACTCAGGCCAACGAGTGTTGATCATCTTGGAGTAACCTCCTGACATGCCCTTGTCAGTTATCTCCCAGTAGTTCATGTCTGGAATAGAGATGAGATGATGAGATGAGGACGGCGAGGACCTTGACAAGGCACTACAAGGCACTCAGGCCAACGAGTGTTGATCATCTTGGAGTAACCTCCTGACATGCCCTTGTCAGTTACCTCCCAGTAGTTCATGCCTGGAATAGAGATGAGATGATGAGATGAGGACGGCTGGGACCTTGACAAGGCACTACAAGGCACTCAGGCCAACGAGTGTTGATCATCTTGGAGTAACCTCCTGACATGCCCTTGTCAGTTACCTCCCAGTAGTTCATGCCTGGAATAGAGATGAGATGATGAGATGAGGACGGCTAGGACCTTGACAAGGCACTACAAGGCACTCAGGCCAACGAGTGTTGATCATCTTGGGGTAACCTCCTGACATGCCCTTGTCAGTTACCTCCCAGTAGTTCATGCCTGGAATAGAGATGAGATGATGAGATGAGGACGGCGAGGACCTTGACAAGGCACTACAAGGCACTCAGGCCAACGAGTGTTGATCATCTTGGAGTAACCTCCTGACATGCCCTTGTCAGTTATCTCCCAGTAGTTCATGCCTGGAATAGAGATGAGATGATGAGATGAGGACGAATAGGACCTTGACAAGGCACTACAAGGCACTCAGGCCAACGGGTGTTGATCATCTTGGGGTAACCTCCTGACATGCCCTTGTCAGTTACCTCCCAGTAGTTCAAGCCTGGAATAGAGATGAGATGATGAGATGAGGACGGCTAGGACCTTGACAAGGCACTACAAGGCACTCAGGCCAACGAGTGTTGATCATCTTGGGGTAACCTCCTGACATGCCCTTGTCAGTTACCTCCCAGTAGTTCATGCCTGGAATAGAGATGAGATGATGAGATGAGGACGGCTAGGACCTTGACAAGGCACTACAAGGCACTCAGGCCAACGGGTGTTGATCATCTTGGGGTAACCTCCTGACATGCCCTTGTCAGTTACCTCCCAGTAGTTCATGCCTGGAATAGAGATGAGATGATGAGATGAGGACGGCTAGGACCTTGACAAGGCACTACAAGGCACTCAGGCTAACGAGTGTTGATCATCTTGGGGTAACCTCCTGACATGCCCTTTTTAGTTATCTCCCAGTAGTTCATGCCTGGAATAGAGATGAGATGATGAGATGAGGACGGCGAGGACCTTGACAAGGCACTACAAGGCACTCAGGCCAACGAGTGTTGATCATCTTGGAGTAACCTCCTGACATGCCCTTGTCAGTTACCTCCCAGTAGTTCATGCCTGGAATAGAGATGAGATGATGAGATGAGGACGGCTAGGACCTTGACAAGGCACTACAAGGCACTCAGGCCAACGAGTGTTGATCATCTTGGAGTTACCTCCTGACATGCCCTTGTCAGTTACCTCCCAGTAGTTCATGCCTGGAATAGAGATGAGATGATGAGATGAGGACGGCTGGGACCTTGACAAGGCACTACAAGGCACTCAGGCCAACGGGTGTTGATCATCTTGGGGTAACCTCCTGACACGCCTTTGTCAGTTATCTCCCAGTAGTTCATGTCTGGAATAGAGATGAGATGATGAGATGAGGACGGCTAGGACCTTGACAAGGCACTACAAGGCACTCAGGCCAACGAGTGTTGATCATCTTGGAGTTACCTCCTGACATGCCCTTGTCAGTTACCTCCCAGTAGTTCATGCCTGGAATAGAGATGAGATGATGAGATGAGGACGGCTGGGACCTTGACAAGGCACTACAAGGCACTCAGGCCAACGGGTGTTGATCATCTTGGGGTAACCTCCTGACATGCCTTTGTCAGTTATCTCCCAGTAGTTCATGCCTGGAAAAGAGATGAGATGATGAGGTGAGGATGGCTAGGACCTTGACAAGGCACTACAAGGCACTCAGGCCAACGAGTGTTGATCATCTTGGAGTAACCTCCTGACATGCCCTTGTCAGTTATCTCCCAGTAGTTCATGCCTGGAATAGAGATGAGATGATGAGATGAGGACGGCGAGGACCTTGACAAGGCACTACAAGGCACTCAGGCCAACGAGTGTTGATCATCTTGGAGTAACCTCCTGACATGCCCTTGTCAGTTATCTCCCAGTAGTTCACATCTGGAATAGAGATGAGATGATGAGATGAGGACGGCTAGGACCTTGACAAGGCACTACAAGGCACTCAGGCCAACGAGTGTTGATCATCTTGGAGTAACCTCCTGACATGCCCTTGTCAGTTACCTCCCAATAGTTCATGCCTGGAATAGAGATGAGATGATGAGATGAGGACGGCGAGGACCTTGACAAGGCACTACAAGGCACTCAGGCCAACGAGTGTTGATCATCTTGGAGTAACCTCCTGACATGCCCTTGTCAGTTATCTCCCAGTAGTTCACATCTGGAATAGAGATGAGATGATGAGATGAGGACGGCTAGGACCTTGACAAGGCACTACAAGGCACTCAGGCCAACGAGTGTTGATCATCTTGGAGTAACCTCCTGACATGCCCTTGTCAGTTACCTCCCATTAGTTCATGCCTGGAATAGAGATGAGATGATGAGATGAGGACGGCTGGGACCTTGACAAGGCACTACAAGCACTCAGGCCAACGGGTGTTGATCATCTTGGGGTAACCTCCTGACACGCCTTTGTCAGTTATCTCCCAGTAGTTCATGTCTGGAATAGAGATGAGATGATGAGATGAGGACAGCTAGGACCTTGACAAGGCACTACAAGGCACTCAGGCCAACGAGTGTTGATCATCTTGGAGTTACCTCCTGACATGCCCTTGTCAGTTACCTCCCAGTAGTTCATGCCTGGAATAGAGATGAGATGATGAGATGAGGACGGCTGGGACCTTGACAAGGCACTACAAGGCACTCAGGCCAACGGGTGTTGATCATCTTGGGGTAACCTCCTGACACGCCTTTGTCAGTTATCTCCCAGTAGTTCATGTCTGGAATAGAGATGAGATGATGAGATGAGGACGGCTAGGACCTTGACAAGGCACTACAAGGCACTCAGGCCAACGAGTGTTGATCATCTTGGGGTAACCTCCTGACATGCCCTTGGCAGTTATCTCCCAGTAGTTCATGTCTGGAATAGAGATGAGATGATGAGATGAGGACAGCTAGGACCTTGACAAGGCACTACAAGGCACTCAGGCCAACGAGTGTTGATCATCTTGAGGTAACCTCCTGACATGCCCTTGTCAGTTACCTCCCAGTAGTTCATGCCTGGAATAGAGATGAGATGATGAGATGAGGACGGCTAGGACCTTGACAAGGCACTACAAGGCACTCAGGCCAACGAGTGTTGATCATCTTGGGGTAACCTCCTGACATGCCTTTGTCAGTTATCTCCCAGTAGTTCATGCCTGGAAAAGAGATGAGATGATGAGGTGAGGATGGCTAGGACCTTGACAAGGCACTACAAGGCACTCAGGCCAACGAGTGTTGATCATCTTGGGGGTAACCTCCTGACATGCCCTTGGCAGTTATCTCCCAGTAGTTCATGTCTGGAATAGAGATGAGATGATGAGATGAGGACGGCGAGGACCTTGACAAGGCACTACAAGGCACTCAGGCCAACGAGTGTTGATCATCTTGGAGTAACCTCCTGACATGCCCTTGTCAGTTACCTCCCAATAGTTCATGCCTGGAATAGAGATGAGATGATGAGATGAGGACGGCGAGGACCTTGACAAGGCACTACAAGGCACTCAGGCCAACGAGTGTTGATCATCTTGTAGTAACCTCCTGACATGCCCTTGTCAGTTATCTCCCAGTAGTTCATGTCTGGAATAGAGATGAGATGATGAGATGAGGACGGCTAGGACCTTGACAAGGCACTACAAGGCACTCAGGCCAACGAGTGTTGATCATCTTGGAGTAACCTCCTGACATGCCCTTGTCAGTTACCTCCCAGTAGTTCATGCCTGGAATAGAGATGAGATGATGAGATGAGGTCGGCTGGGACCTTGACAAGGCACTACAAGGCACTCAGGCCAACGGGTGTTGATCATCTTGGGGTAACCTCCTGACACGCCTTTGTCAGTTACCTCCCAGTAGTTAATGCCTGGAATAGAGATGAGATGATGAGGTGAGGACGGCTAGGACCTTGACAAGGCACTACAAGGCACTCAGGCCAACGGGTGTTGATCATCTTGGAGTAACCTCCTGACATGCTCTTGTCAGTTATCTCCCAGTAGTTCATGCCTGGAATAGAGATGAGATGATGAGGTGAGGACGGCTAGGACCTTGACAAGGCACTACAAGGCACTCAGGCCAACGAGTGTTGATCATCTTGGAGTTACCTCCTGACATGCCCTTGTCAGTTACCTCCCAGTAGTTCATGCCTGGAATAGAGATGAGATGATGAGATGAGGACGGCTAGGACCTTGACAAGGCACTACAAGGCACTCAGGCCAACGGGTGTTGATCATCTTGGGGTAACCTCCTGACATGCCCTTGTCAGTTATCTCCCAGTAGTTCATGCCTGGAATAGAGATGAGATGATGAAATGAGGACGGCTAGGACCTTGACAAGGCACTACAAGGCACTCAGGCCAACGAGTGTTGATCATCTTGGAGTAACCTCCTGACATGCCCTTGTCAGTTATCTCCCAATAGTTCATGCCTGGAATTGAGATGAGATGATGAGATGAGGACGGCTAGGACCTTGACAAGGCACAACAAGGCACTCAGGCCAACGAGTGTTGATCATCTTGGAGTAACCTCCTGACATGTCCTTGTCAGTTACCTCCCAGTAGTTCATGCCTGGAATAGAGATGAGATGATGAGATGAGGACGGCTGGGACCTTGACAAGGCACTACAAGGCACTCAGGCCAACGGGTGTTGATCATCTTGGGGTAACCTCCTGACATGCCCTTGTCAGTTACCTCCCAGTAGTTCATGCCTGGAATAGAGATGAGATGATGAGATGAGGACGGCTAGGACCTTGACAAGGCACTACAAGGCACTCAGGCCAACGGGTGTTGATCATCTTGGGGTAACCTCCTGACATGCCCTTGTCAGTTACCTCCCAGTAGTTTATGCCTGGAATAGAGATGAGATGATGAGATGAGGACGGCTAGGACCTTGACAAGGCACTACAAGGCACTCAGGCCAACGAGTGTTGATCATCTTGGGGTAACCTCCTGACATGCCCTTGTCAGTTACCTCCCAGTAGTTCATGCCTGGAATAGAGATGAGATGATGAGGTGAGGACGGCGAGGACCTTGACAAGGCACTACAAGGCACTCAGGCCAACGAGTGTTGATCATCTTGGAGTAACCTCCTGACATGCCCTTGTCAGTTACCTCCCAGTAGTTCATGCCTGGAATAGAGATGAGATGATGAGATGAGGACGGCGAGGACCTTGACAAGGCACTACAAGGCACTCAGGCCAACGAGTGTTGATCATCTTGGAGTAACCTCCTGACATGCCCTTGTCAGTTATCTCCCAGTAGTTCATGCCTGGAATAGAGATGAGATGATGAGATGAGGACGACTAGGACCTTGACAAGGCACTACAAGGCACTCAGGCCAACGGGTGTTGATCATCTTGGGGTAACCTCCTGACATGCCCTTGTCAGTTACCTCCCAGTAGTTCATGCCTGGAATAGAGATGAGATGATGAGATGAGGACGGCTTGGACCTTGACAAGGCACTACAAGGCACTCAGGCCAACGAGTGTTGATCATCTTGGGGTAACCTCCTGACATTCCCTTGTCAGTTACCTCCCAGTAGTTCATGCCTGGAATAGAGATGAGATGATGAGATGAGGACGGCTGGGACCTTGACAAGGCACTACAAGGCACTCAGGCCAACGGGTGTTGATCATCTTGGGGTAACCTCCTGACACGCCTTTGTCAGTTATCTCCCAGTAGTTCATGTCTGGAATAGAGATGAGATGATGAGATGAGGACGGCTAGGACCTTGACAAGGCACTTCAAGGCACTCAGGCCAACGAGTGTTGATTATCTTGGAGTTACCTCCTGACATGCCCTTGTCAGTTACCTCCCAGTAGTTCATGCCTGGAATAGAGATGAGATGATGAGATGAGGACGGCTGGGACCTTGACAAGGCACTACAAGGCACTCAGGCCAACGGGTGTTGATCATCTTGGAGTTACCTCCTGACATGCCCTTGTCAGTTACCTCCCAGTAGTTCATGCCTGGAATAGAGATGAGATGATGAGATGAGGACGGCTAGGACCTTGACAAGGCACTACAAGGCACTCAGGCCAACGAGTGTTGATCATCTTGGAGTTACCTCCTGACATGCCCTTGTCAGTTACCTCCCAGTAGTTCATGCCTGGAATAGAGATGAGATGATGAGATGAGGACGGCTAGGACCTTGACAAGGCACTACAAGGCACTCAGGCCAACGAGTGTTGATCATCTTGGAGTAACCTCCTGACATGCCCTTGTCAGTTACCTCCCAGTAGTTCATGCCTGGAATAGAGATGAGATGATGAGATGAGGACGGCTAGGACCTTGACAAGGCACTACAAGGCACTCAGGCCAACGAGTGTTGATCATCTTGGAGTTACCTCCTGACATGCCCTTGTCAGTTACCTCCCAGTAGTTCATGCCTGGAATAGAGATGAGATGATGAGATGAGGACGGCTGGGACCTTGACAAGGCACTACAAGGCACTCAGGCCAACGGGTGTTGATCATCTTGGGGTAACCTCCTGACACGCCTTTGTCAGTTATCTCCCAGTAGTTCATGTCTGGAATAGAGATGAGATGATGAGATGAGGACGGCTAGGACCTTGACAAGGCACTACAAGGCACTCAGGCCAACGGGTGTTGATCATCTTGGGGTAACCTCCTGACATGCCCTTGTCAGTTACCTCCCAGTAGTTCATGCCTGGAATAGAGATGAGATGATGAGATGAGGACGGCTAGGACCTTGACAAGGCACTACAAGGCACTCAGGCCAACGGGTGTTGATCATCTTGGGGTAACCTCCTGACATGCCTTTGTCAGTTATCTCCCAGTAGTTCATGCCTGGAATAGAGATGAGATGATGAGATGAGGACGGCTAGGACCTTGACAAGGCACTACAAGGCACTCAGGGCAACGGGTGTTGATCATCTTGGAGTAACCTTCTGACATGCCCTTGTCAGTTATCTCCCAGTAGTTCATGTCTGGAATAGAGATGAGTTGATGAGGTGAGGACGGCGAGGACCTTGACAAGGCACTACAAGGCACTCAGGCCAACGGGTGTTGATCATCTTGGGGTAACCTCCTGACATGCCCTTGTCAGTTATCTCCCAGTAGTTCATGCCTGGAATAGAGATGAGATGATGAGATGAGGACGGCTAGGACCTTGACAAGGCACTACAAGGCACTCAGGCCAACGAGTGTTGATCATCTTGGAGTTACCTCCTGACATGCCCTTGTCAGTTACCTCCCAGTAGTTCATGCCTGGAATAGAGATGAGATGATGAGATGAGGACGGCTGGGACCTTGACAAGGCACTACAAGGCACTCAGGCCAACGGGTGTTGATCATCTTGGGGTAACCTCCTGACATGCCCTTGTCAGTTATCTCCCAGTAGTTCATGCCTGGAATAGAGATGAGATGATGAGGTGAGGATGGCTAGGACCTTGACAAGGCACTACAAGGCACTCAGGCCAACGGGTGTTGATCATCTTGGGGTAACCTCCTGACATGCCCTTGTCAGTTATCTCCCAGTAGTTCATGCCTGGAATAGAGATTATGAGGTGAGGACGGCTAGGGCCTTTACAAGGCACCACCTTTTTTAAGTCAATTCGGACTGGAGGCCAATTCTTGAGAATACGTTTTGAAACCGTTTACGTAATTGCGTTGTGTAAAACTTGAAAGGTGGAAGCTGAAGAATTGAACACCTGATTCAGACAGGCGTTTGGTCTTGAAATGGTATGATGTCTTGACGTTTTCTTTTTCTTTTGTTTAATACTGAATAAAGATAATTTGGGGTTCATATGCTGAAGTCCAATAATACTGAGGGTTGAGTCTCAGAAAAATTAAAAGCTCATCGACAAATCATTTGGTCCCTTCTCATTTCTACTTTGATCTCTTGCGGTGCAATGGCGATGTCAAGGAAGTTGTTCGCAGATAACTCACCCTTGAATAAGTACGTCTTTCTGTCGGGAGATGAAAATGCAGCGTCAATTGACGGATCAGCACAGAGTTCATTGACCCCGCTAGGAGGGCGCGTAGGCTGTGTCTGCGTAGTCTTGCGACCATATAGATACTGCAACAAACACACCGTTAAAACTTACATTCATCTTAAGGAGGGATGCCCAAGTAGATTTTCCGAAAATATTTTTTGTTGAAATCTACAATTTTTATAAATTTTTTCAACATTTCAACTATATTTTAATATAAAAGATTCATCAAATGTCTTGTAACTTGCAACTCTCGACTCATATTGAGTTTTCAAAATGATGTCTTCAGACTTATGATGAAAGAGGTACAGGAAAATTGTTTAGAATTTCACGTCTAACTTTTTAAAACGTACATATAAAATATATATGTATATATAAAATTTTTAATAATTACCTTTATGTCCAATACACATAATATTATTTTTTTTTTAAATCTATCGGCGGAAAATAGTTTAAATCTAATATTTACTAGGAAAATTACTGTGTTTTTTCGACTTGCCATGTTAAAGATAGGGCTAACTCAAATTTAAAAAGTGATATCTAGGAAATTAGTTCGGCTACCCCACTTTTTCTTGCGTCAAGTGGTGCACAAGGAAATTATCTATTAAATAAGCATATTAATTCAGATATCTATTGGAGACCTCTACTTGGGCATCCCCCCTTAAGTATGACAGTTTGGACCACTGCATTTTGTCGCGTAAAAGTGGTGCGTAGAAACGTGTGATGTGGGATTATCTCTCCCACCCCACAACCAGTTTACTTGCGTTAAAGTAACCAAGTGAATAGGAATTTAGATGACCAGGCCAGACCTAATTTAAATGTGTTGAATTCAAATAACGTCAAGCAGGGCAAACTTGGGAATGTGAGCCCGATTTAGGCATTCTGATATTTATCTGCTGTTATCTTCTCCAAAACCCTGTACATAACCTATCCGAATGTATGAAAATGTTAGCAAAATAACTGATTGTAAACACTGTGAGAATCTTGTTTTTAATTATCTGTTTTAAGGAGTACTTGAATTTGGAAGAATTTGGAATTTGGAAGGAAGAATTTGGGATGTCAGTAAGTAGAAAGAAAAGTGAATCAGTCATCATGCAGAGAGGACAAAAGTCGAAAAATAAGAACATGGATGTAGTATGAATTGGCAGTGTTGACGGTTTGTTCCGATGAAGGTGCTGGTGGCCCTGATAAGGGCCGTGCGCCACGTTTCGTTTCATCTTCTGGCGGCGACTGCAGAAGATGAAGGAAGTAACTCCTTCGAAACGTCGCGACGTCGCGTCGGGCAGGGACGGCGCCAGGGGTGGGCGCGGGTGGGCGCGCGCCCACCCAAAAAAGTCTCCTGCCCACCCTCTGCCCACCCAAAAATTATTAGGGTATAATTATAAATAAATATTTTAATTTTTAATAATAAGAGTAAATTATTAAATAGTATGGTACATTTTACAATTGCGTTGCATGAAACAGCTCATGCTCCGTGCTTTGCTTACTCAGATAGAATCTAGTGTTCTTAGGTTTCTTGTTTGTGTTTCTGGCTGAGGTTTCATTTTCATTCAGACGTGCATAAACTGGCTAGAGAGGGTATTTATGTACGCAATGATGTCAGCAACTGCAAGACTATGCTCTGTCAGCATGCTTGTGAGCAGTATTGGTGAAGCCCAGTCAGTTGTGATAAAAATGTCCAAGAAGAGAGTTCTTTCAGCTCATAGCGTTGGCATTCCAAGTTACTTCAAACGTAAAGCTGGTGCTAATACAATTGACGTTGATAATGAAAGTGATAACAATCCGTGTGGTGCTAGTGACGCTGGCAGTGATTCGATCGGTAACGACGAAATAGTATTTATCGAGAGTGATCAAGAGTTTGACAGTGACAATGACGGGTCAGGTGGAAGTGATAATGAAGACTATGGAACGTGGATTGAGAAACGACGTGCATCTTCTGGGCAACAATTAGTTTCAGTGCAAGAAGCACCTATAATTTCTACGTCTCAAGATTCGCAAGCTCTTCTTGGACCATGTGATCTGTCGCAATCCAAGCTGGCTGGCCCCACTCAACCGAAACTCCCACATTTCCCTACTACGAAGTTCGGATTGGCGAAGTTTTAAATCGGTGTGGTACACGAGATTTCCCTGGTTGGAATATAGTGTAAGTTCAAATGCATCGTATTGTTTTCCGTGCCGTCACTTTTCATTGGACACTTCAATGCTTGCATTTAAATCGGAAGGATTTGTGAATTGGAAAAGAGCTTTAGAAAATGACTCAGGATTTAAAAAACATGAACGTAGCCAAAACCATTTATCATGCCAAACAAGCCTAATAAACTTCAAACAAGCAACATCGGAAGGTGGAAAATCAGTGGCTGCCCAAATTAGCGATGGCTATGCCGAGTTTGTGAAGGAAAATGTGGAGTACATGAAAGTGGTGATTGACTGCCTCCTACACACTGCCGTGCAAGGTAAAGCACAAAGAGGCAATGATGAAAGTACATCGAGTGACAACAGGGGTGACTTTCTAGAGACTTTGTCACTTTTGGCGAAACACAGCGCGGTGGTTAGGAAAAAAATTGAAGATAGACCTCAAAACGCAAAATACACTCACCACTCGATTCAGAATGAAATATTTCATTTGTTGTCAAGTATGGTAATTGAAAGAATTGGCAGCGAAGTGCGTGAAGCACAATACTTTGCAATCATGGCAGATGAAAGTAAGGACATTTCAAAGACAGAACAATTATCAATTGTGATTCGTTACTACCTCCGAGGTGCGGTTTACGAGCGTTTTCTTGGCTATCAGAGTGCAAGTTCACTCAATGCTCGTTCACTTCTCGCATACATTAAGAATGCATTGATAAGAAGCTCAATTGACGTGAAGAACTGCGTAGCACAAACGTACGACGGAGCAAGCGTTATGAGTGGCCGTGTCAACGGAGTGCAACAGCTGTTTAGAGAGGGTCCAGATGGCGTTCCACAGGCTATTTATGTGCATTGTTTTAATCACAAACTAAATTTAGTTATCGTGGACGTTTGTAAATCGGTAAAGAGTGCATCTAACTTCTTTAAGCTCTTGGAAGATTTATATGTGTTTCTTTCCGGTTCTGCAACACACTCAAAATTTTTGGAAGTCCAAAAAGAAATTCGATCAGGTGGTAAAATAACCGAACTAAAGAAATTGTGTGATACAAGATGGACGTGCCAGGTAGCAGCTTGTGTGGCTATCAAAAGTCTGTTTTCGGCGGTTTTGGTAACGCTTACAATTATTTCTACTCAAGCTACAGGACTGCTCTTGCAATTGGACATGGAATTCCTGATAAACATTTGCTTATTCCATAGCGTTTTGGGAATCCTGAAAGGAGCGTCCGACCAACTGCAAAATGTCAATTGCGACTTATCTACGGGCCTAGACGTAATTGAGGCAGTGCAAAGTGTAGTTCAGGATATGAGGGACACTCCAGAAACCAGCTTCCATACTATGTGGAATGAGGCACTGTCAATAGCAAATAAAAACAACATCGACACTGATTCGGCGGCGACTACGTCAATCACGTCGCGAAGGGGCCGAGTTCGACGATTGCCTGCTCACCTGCAAAAGTTTATATTAACTGACGACATGGCTCACAGCGAACACCATCGTCCAGACAGCGAATCTGAATATAGAACTACACTGTTCATTCCTGTCTTGGACAGAATATTACAAGAAATGAAGACTCGATTTGCCGACAACGGTGGAATATTGAATGGTGTCACTGCCCTCCATCCACGCAATAAGGACTTTCTGAACATTGAAAAAATGACAAAATTGGCGAATCACTACGCGTGTGATATGGACTCAATGTCAGCCGAAGTAAAGCTCATCCCTAAAATTGTAAAGAAATATGAGGCCGATAATAATATCGAAATAAAATCTCTTTTAGACCTTGTTAAACTGCTCGAGAAATACCGCGATGCTTTCAGTGAGACCTATAAACTGATCGTGATTGGAATTACTATCCCCGCATCAAGTGCTTCCTGTGAACGAACCTTCTCCTGCATGCGGCGGCTTAAAAACTATATGAGAAATAGAATGAGTGATGGCAGGCTCTCGGACTTAGCTATATTCTTCACGTTGAAAAACAAATATCCAAAAGCATTGATTTGGAAGAAGTTGTAAAGAGACTCGACGCTGCGCCCAGAATCGCAGAATTACCCTTCATTAAGGTAAGCACATGTGTTGATACCGATATATAGCAGAAAATGTGTTTGCCCACCCAAAATTATTGCCCGCCGCCCTCTGCCCACCCAAGCAAAAATTCCTGGCGCCGTCCCTGGCGTCGGGCCACCAGCACCTTCATCGGAACAAACCGTCAACACTGCCAATTCATTACACGATGGTTCCGAAAACGTCCACTACATCATGGATGTAGTATGTTTAGGTACACTGTAAAAAAAAATCGTAATTTTGCATAGACAATGTAGCGTATAAATATACAATCATGTATATGTTTTTTCATATTACACTGACAATATTGGTAATTTGAGTTTAGTGCTACATAGTATCATTTAAATTATCATGAAAGTTGTACATTTTAAACGAAATTGTTGTGTTAAATAAACACAGGCTCAGAAGAGTAAAATATAATAGTCCAGTCGCAACTAAAATATCATACAAAGTTTGTTTTTCTACCTGAACGCGGTAGCCCTCTTACTAATGATCACGGATGTCAACTGACATCTCCACTGAGCCGGCAATTAGACAGTGACAGGAGATAACTTCACAGGTATACATCCGCTGTAGTTTTAACAGTTCGATGTATGGTATTTTATTTCACGTCTATAATGACGGTAAGTAATATAGAGACATAACTTACAAACTAATGAAATTCATAAACTCTATTATCATTATGTTCATAAATCATGAAAATTAATTTTGCCCACAAACACAACTTTCTAACTCAACTGATCGAGAACAGTTTCAACCGCTCTGTTCCTCACTTGGCGCCGTGGTCCCGGGGTTAGCGCTATGAGGTTCAACACACAAGATCGCAGGTTCGAGGCCGGTTGGGGTGAAATAATTTATATAAGTGTACTGATCATACTTAAAATTGTCTATGTATTTCCGTTTACAGAAATGAAATCTGATTAAAACTGGTTGAGTAATCAATAAAAATTAAATTTTAGTTTTTCAATTATCCGTATCTTCCATGAAAAAATACCATACATGTTTATGTTATTTTAACAGTTCGGTGTATGGGTATAATTAACGGTAAATACCTGGATTTTATGCATCGACAATGTCTTGCTAAATATTCATATCTGTCTGTGAAAAAATACCATACATGTTTATGTTATTTTAACAGTTCGGTGTATGGTAAATTTTACCTCGAATGAGCGTGAGACTGAAGATGCCATATACATTACATGTAAAATCACACACAATTTTTTTAGAGTGTAATCAAGAAATTGAAATGAATAATACATTTAAATACTTATAGGAAGCACAATTACTGACGATGCAAAAATTGAAGTTGAAGTAAATCGAAGAGTACAATTGGCGTCGAAATTTTATCAACAATTTCGAAAATTATTATGGAATGAAGATTTTCCCGAAAAAACCAAAATATTACTATACAAGTTATATTACGTTCCAATTCTTATATATGGTGCAATAGCTTGGTCTATGGGATGGAGGGAAGAGTCAATGATTCAAGCCGCAGAAATGAAATTTCTAAGGAGTAGGTATTGTTGGTGTCACAAGAATGAACAGGATGAGGAATAGTATTGTGAGAAAAAAGTTAGGTGTAGAGAGTTTACTATTTAAAATTGGAAGAGAGAGGTTGAAGTGGTATGGAAAGATGAGAAAAATGGACATGAAAAGAATCCCCCGCATGGCGTTTGAAAGGACTAGAGTCATCAGAAAGAGACGTGTGGGGCGGGCGGTTGAGAGATAGATAGATGGGAGGAGTAAATACGAGGTGATTTGATGGCAAGAAAACTGATTTGAGTGATTTGAGTGGACTATGAGATTGTGGAGCAGGAGCGATGGTGGGAAGATGATGAGAGATGGCAGGCGCGTAGGAAGGGGGGGGGGGGGGGGGATGGGATGTATTACCCCCCCCCCCCACTCGAGCAGGCTGACCCCCCATTTACCATACAAAATTAAGTTTAGTGTCCAAAAATCAAATTGTTTAAATTCTAAAAAAAATGCCCTGCGGGGCAACAATTGGAGTGTTTCTTGCTTTAGTTTGGGCATTTTAGAGCCCCAGAATCACTTTTAAATGGTTTAAATTCAAAAAAACGCCCTGCGGGGCTGAAACTGGGGGGCTCTGCCCCCCAGACCCTCCCTCCGGGTGTCGCAATCCCCCCCATGACAAAAGTAGTTCCTACGCGCCTGAGAGATGGAGTGCATTGGTGGAGAGAAGAGAGGAGGAGGAAGAAGATTAAAGAAATACGTTGAGAGTGGCGACTTACGTATACTTGCCTATATTGAATAGTATACTTACCTGCTAATAGTGGAAAGTTCAACAATAAAGATGTTATTATAAGGAGTACTCGCATGAAACTACTCACTTGAATGCCCGCAATGTCATCACGATGCAGGTTGAAGTTGGGAACGTAACCCTCATAGAACGGCGCCATGACAGCAGCCCGCACCTCGCTGTGGCCAAGGCCAAGAGAGTGGCCAAACTCGTGCGTGGCCACTTGCAGCAAGCTGGTCTTGCCTGGAAGTAGACGAGACCATGTCACATGAACCTGTTTAAACTCCCACGCAGTCTTGAATCCTAGATGGCATGGACAGGCATTATCCATGTTAAAGAGGACTCAAGACTGCATGGAATGCAGTTTAGGTGGCGCGTTTTGCCAAAGCTTGACATCGAGCTATATAGGGTGGGTGAGCACTGATTTCATTGGTACTAACAAGGATTGTCTGTTTAGGAGAGTTCAGCATTCACTCAGATTTATTCGCAGATCTTTATCATTCTGATGCCGATTGTCCTACTCCTACTCCTATACTCCTACTCACGAGTGTCCTACTCCTACTCCTATACTCCTACTCACGAGTGTCCTACTCCTATACTCCTACTCACGAGTGTCCTACTCCTACTCCTATACTCCTACTCACGAGTGTCCTACTCCTATACTCCTACTCACGAGTGTCCTACTCCTACTCCTATACTCCTACTCTAGGAGATAAGATATTTCAAAAAAAGTGGCCCATGATTCTTAAAGAGCATTAAATTCTCTACAACTTTGTCGCTTTAACATATAGTCTATCTTCAAAGAGAGGGTCACAAACTTGAAAATGGCGGACAAAGCCGGAGGCAAATCACAATTTTTTTGGCCTTAAAAGTATAAAATGCACCTTTAGGGGTAGGTACTTAATCAACAATTATTTTATACCACCCTTTAAGGCGAATATATGTTAATCCTACTTATATTTGAGATCTATTCTATCATATTCTGCAAAATTATGGCATTATGTCAGGTTTTCACTTTTGGCAGCAAAGATTTCGCTCGGCGTTTTTTGCAAAATCAATGCGACGAAGTTTACGTTTTGGTGGGTTTGTATTTTTTTCCTTGTAGCCAATGAATACATCTATCGAATGAAACTAGTTGGAGCTTTTTCCGTTGATAATTATGGTCACAGTAACAATCGACGCGCGGACAATGTGTCAATTTAAGCGTTTGGGGTTCCATTTTTTGCAAGTAATGACTATTTATTAAGACAAAAATGCAAATTTTACAACTTTATAGTGTAGACCCATGATGCAATAATATACTAGCTAGAAGAGGTGAGCCCATGGCATGCGCATGTGTGGGAGGAGCTTACTGCCGCTGTGACGTAGGCTGGCCCACACCAGTACGCGTGGACCGGCGTGGATCAGCGAGACGTCTTGTCTAGCGCCTGTCAACTCTTACTTTGATATTGCTAATAGTAATAGATAAATATGGTAATTTGTGCCGTGTTCGGGTGCAATAATAGCCATAGAACTAAAATGTCTCTGTTCAGGTTCCCAAAGGACCCTGATCTGTGTACAAAATGGGTTCAATTTTGTAAGAGAACTGATAAAGTTATTACAAAGAACGCAAGAATTTGTGCGGAACATTTTCAAGCCAGTGATTATCACTGGAGCTTGCAACATAAACTATTGGGCTATTCTCCTAAGCGTGCAAAGAAAATTAATCCCAAAAGTGTCCCCAGTGTAAACCCGCCTCACGTCAGTTCATCTCAAGTGGAGAACAATGAAGATGTTTCACGTGTTACGCGGCAGAAGAAAAGAAATCAAAGAAAACTCATCAAAGAATTAACTTCTACAACAAGGTTAGTATTAAGAAAAGTTTACAGTTGTGGTGTCTTGAAGATTAAATATTTAATATCAACATCAATCAGCGGAATAATATTTATAAACAAAGTAAGTTTTAAGTGAGAAAAATCAATTTCGTTCAATCACATTCCAACTACAATTGAGATTTGCATTGTTAATTCTTAATTTTTAATAAGGGTTTTCTATTTGAACATTTGACTGAACTGCGATAAGAACTATGCTGACAATATGAATATGATAGCTCAGGCAAAATTAATGGAAATTGCCACCACTAGGCCTTTGAAGAAAGAATACTCAAATTGTTTATTGTATGACTAGACCGGACTAGACTGTCTCTTCTAAGATTGAGTCTGCGCGACATCCCGTGCACCAGACACCACTGTATACGTCAGTGCATTCCAGGTTGCAAATGTAAATATTAGTCAATTGACCGCATTTTCATAACAATTAAGTAAAATTAAATAAATATTGACTTATAATGAAACTCAGAAAGAACTACATTTTCATTCATAGGACAAAATCCGAATCAACTATTCCATCAAATGTGAGATAAGATAATAGGTAATAATGCTAAAATGTTATAATCTTGTTTGATTTATAATTTGAGAACCGGAACCGAACCTTTATTGAGCGAGCGAAGCGAGCGTCTCATTTTCGCACTTTTGGCACGGACCTATGTTATACCAGGATATTTTGAATGATTTCTTGTTTAGGGGCTGTGCATAAAGGACGTCACGCTTCGGGGGGTGGGGGGGGGGGGGGGGGGGCTGGAGCCTTTGGGATGTCACGTTTTGATATAGACAATTTAAAGAATTTCAAACTTTAGTTGATATGTCGGGACCTCAAATTTCGCTAAAACGGACTAAATTGATAAATTTCACGTCAGACTAATTGAGAGCAATTTACAGAAGCAATTTACAGAAGAAAAGTGATTCATCTCTTCACTAGTAAATGTGTCTCTCATTTGAACCATTCAGTATTAAAATCTCGGGACGATTGTGATTTTAATGTGATTATATTTGCTGTCAAAAGTTACCCAGCATTGCGAATTGAGTGAGCTAAGAAACTTAATTTTGTAGCCGAATTTGTGCAAATGCTTATAAGTTATAATGCTTATCGCGTGTTGTTTTATATTTACTATATGACTGAAGTACCTTATTAATATATTTGTTATATTAACGGAATTTGTTATTACTGTGGTTAGTATCTAGTAAGATTCATATTCCGCATATTTTAATCATGTTCATTACACGCTACAATAAATTGCACAAAAAGAATTTGTATGCATACATTATTCAATCAACCAATATTCCTATCCCCCATATATTTTACAAGTCCATTAAAAACTATAAACGTGAGAAATCTTAATACGCGCGAAGTTATTGCTGGTCCACCCATAGCTTTATTGCATGTCTCGGCTCGCTAGACGGCTGCGCTGTGGGCCAGCTGACGTCATGCGCGAGCTTGACGCAAACGCGTCCGCCAGTTGGCCCTACCTGGCTGAGCGTAGAGATACTTATACCATGGTGTAGACCACATATGTATACACCTACCTGAATTTTTTTTAAATTTTAAAATGCTTTATAGATATATTAAGGACTAATGCTAATCAAATAGTATCATTAGGAGATTTGCATTTTTGGGGTGGTTCCATAACTTTTTGGGGGTTGTTCCGACAAGAATATTTTGGGTAATTTTGGGATAGAATGACCTTTGAACAGTTCCTGACACGTGTTAAAAAATTCAGCCTGTTATACCAAAGTGGAAGCAAACTTCTTTATTTGACGAGATAGAGCTCTGTTTTTCCTAGCCTATAACATCTCAACTTTCATAAAATACAATTATTCTGAAATCTAATTTTCACGAGACATCCCCTTGCAAATCACCCCTCTGGCTCTGTATTCAAATATCAATATTTTAAGCAAATCATACTACGTCGGTGTACGACTGGTAGTCGCGATAGGGGTACGTTTTATCAAGACATATAGAGATGACTATGCATGGAATTGCTCCTACCTCTCTCGTTGCCGGCAACGCTCCACCTCTCCGTGTCGTCGAAGTGCGCGTTGCCGTTGCGCGGGAAGAACGCATGCGCCAACGTGCCTCCTTGGCCGTCGAAGGGGTTGCCGTCGTCGTGGTCGGCGGTGACGAAGTCGATGTCGAGGTCGACAGCGCCGGACCCCGTCCGCTTCGTGAATGTGAGGTCGGTGACGCCGGACCAGAACTGCAGCGCTTGCTCCATGACGCGGTCAGTGGCTGCCTTGTCGAGGCGTTGACGGGAGTATCGGTTGATTCGGTACGTCAGTTGCTTATTCCGCCATCTGTCATCTGAGAAGAATCATTTAAATCCTTAACAATGCAGTGAATATTCTAAGCATCCATGCTCTCTCCAACATTTTGTCCACAACTTTAGCTAAAAGCTGAATATAGCTTCTTTATCGTTATATAAGTTTATAAAATCTATAACATTGAATGATAGTACAAATAAAATTTTACAAAGGATGCCAACTTTTCTCATTTAGTAATATTTTAAAGCGTGCGAGTTTGGAAATTGAAAGCGTTTGATCCTGAAAGTTGTACAACGCTGAATGTCTGTTCTTGTTCGAAACTGCCCTTCTTCGTTCTCTGTCACTTTCTTTCATCGCTCAAAGCAACGAAAGTCAAAGAGAATCTCTTACACTTCCTACTCTCCTATGAAAGTTGTGCTGAAGTGACAGGTCATCACGACCACTAGACTCACTTCCTGCCGTGTACTCCGCAATCCCACATCTCGGCATCAGCATCATCTCCCGCGTGGAGTCGTCCATTAATCCTGCAGACAAATCAACATCATCGTCATCTCGCATACAAACCTCACAGCATACAGAAGGGAAGTGGCTCTATGTGAACGAGAAGCACGAATAGCGTTATCTCTATTTTACCTGAAGGATTTTCCATTCCGAAGAACTTCTGGAAAGTTCTAATTCCTTCCTTGACGGCGTCATCAGACATCGCATAGACCGCGTTGTCAAGGTAACCAAACTTCGCCAGATAATCCTGCACAAGAAACACATCAATTAGAAAGAGCGGACAATACTGCAGGGATGGTTCCCAATACCTCATCTTGCACCTAATATTTGCGTTTTAAGACTTTAATTAAAAGATTGTGCATAGTCAGATTAAAGTGCAGGCGCGTAGGAAGGGACTCCCATTTCATCTTGAGAAACCCACATAATGTTCTGTACAAAAGTATTAAAGTTTCGAAAAAGTTTAAAAAACATACTTATAATAAAATGCTCCATAATGAAATTGAATTCTCAATTCTTTTCACACTCCTTGGTGAGATATGATACAACAATGATTGGATCGTCATGATCCATTGTCCAACTTCTGCCTAAATTTTCATTACGAATATTGTATGTCACACTTGTTTAATTATTTCAAAAGAATGCCAAAATCAATTCAAAACGATTCTTTTAAGAAAATTTATAAAAATTACCTGCGGGCCAAATGATGGAATTTGTCTGCAACAAATAGGTACAGAATATACTGCATTGAATGAATCCCCCCCCCCCCCTCATGTGACGACTTTTACTGACATCCATCGATCCCCGGTAATATTGACCATCCCATAACACACTGCAAATACAGTTCCTACGCGCCTGTTGCAGTGCAATGAGATGTGATAACGTTGTATGTGCTCACCATGACTTGAGCGTCCGTCATGGTTCCGGTGGACGCACCATGAGCCGACCACCATGAGACCAGCACCATGAACACGATCACGTGACGTAGCAACTGCGCCGCCATGACAGTCTTCCTGCAACAAGTCAAGCTCATGTTATGTACGATCAAAGATAATAATTATATTTGGTACGATCATTCAAAATGTTTGCCGGTAACTTCTTGCAATTTCCTTCGTTCTCGTTATCATTATCTTTATTTTGATGAACTCACAAAAACTGTTTGAATTGTGAAATTTAGGTATAATATATTTGAAGATCTACCCCCAACCCCCCCCCCCCCACAAAAAACAACAAAAAGTTGCTACATGTAGAAAAAAATTACTTTTAAAATTTAAACTGAATTGAGCATTTGGTGCGTTACGGCAAGTATACTTTCAACGGAGCAACAATTCTATGAAAATAAGTTACCTACTTCCAATTTGAGCCAAATTTTCCTATACCCATTATCCCAAATTATGAAAATAATATGGAAATCAGAGCCAGGGATGGGAAAACCAGAGTGTGAAAAGTCCCTGGGTATACCGATCGTCTTACCTCTACATTGACGCTCGGGTGTTTCAATCACTGCTATCTGGATTACATCACATTCAATACGCCTTGCAAAGATGGCGGCTGGAATGTCAACAACTAATCTGTCAATGCCATGTCAAGAGCACGTCAATGCATCTCATATCTGCGATTGGTAGAAAAGTAATGTGAACTAATGTTGTGCATTATGTAATGATAAGTCTGTACTACGTCAGACTTATTATAAGGAATGTGTTATTGTTATTTAGATAATGTTTACGATCGTATTCGTGTTACTTGACATTAGTGTAGCAGTTTGCATTTGCATGCAACAGTGGTTCTCAACTCAACATTCTTTGCTCAAATTCGCCTTTCAACGCTGTTCAAAGTTCAATTCCCCCTTTTCCAAGTGCATTTCATATAATACACAAAATATTGAAAAAATCTTTGATTTTCTGTAAGTACGGTATTCCTGGAAAAGCACGTTTGAGTAAAAGAATACAAGTTTGCTCACGAAACCATTAGGGTCCTGTGGGAAGGGTCCTCCAGTCACATGCTGTTCTGGCCTCTGGGCCGCACGCCGCGGAAAATGTCTAAAATCAAAAGTTATTTGAACCAATTCCATGCGATTTGGACTATGATTTTCGTCTACTTTCGAGTATTTTCTTCACAATTATGATAATGTGTTTAATATTACATGATGTATTTTATTCATTGCATTCATGGCATGGCATTCATGGCCCCTGGGTGGAACTCTAAACTTCCCTCCTTGAGTTGCGACCGATCTGGCACACTAAACATTCCATTCGGACGTATGTGCGTTCTGGAGCCACCACATCTCTTATTGATGCGCAATAATACTGCCGAGTTTTAATATTTCGTAACAATTTGTTAATATTTTTTATTTTTATTCTTTCACTATTGCTGGTTGAACGATATATTTGATTTTCCCATGACTTCTTATGATGTGCAGCAAGTCAAAATTATTTTTATTCTGTATTTAGTGATCTATTATTTCAACCCAATGAAATTGCCGGATCATCTCTGGACATTGCATCAACATCACTTGACCCCCCCCCCAACCCATCAGACTCGCTGTTTGATGCTGTGTCAAGATTGATGGCTGACAGAGCCAATGTTTGGCGGCATGAACATGGGAGGTATTTTATTGCTCCGCATGTATTTGCATAGCACTAAAAATTGTCAATGAAAATATTATTTCCAAAAGCTTTTCATCGGGCCTGTGTTACTAATAGAACTAACATTATATTATATAACCACTCTTTATGAGATGAGGAAAATGCCAGCTTTTATATTCATCTAATGTGGTAATTGATATTTACACTTCAAGTTTGCTCAGGTGGAAATGCTCTGAGCTCACTCTCCGAAGGTTCGGGTTCGATCCCTACGGTCTCCTCCTGACAGGTGTTTTCGTGGTTGCCTTCATCATTCAAAACCATGACCGCTTCCTTCCCACATTCCTTCCTTCCCATTTCTTCATCATCCATATCAGTCACTATGCAAAATACCCGGTCGATTTTAATTCTGTGTTAGTTTGAGTGGGCAAGGGGTGGATGGGGATTATTTTGGGTGGAGTAACGCCCACCCTAGCTTCTATACCATACCAAAGATTACCATACTCAACCCTTGTTTACTGAAGTCACTGCTACTTTCTTTGGGGTGCAGAGTGATTAGAGACGACTTATAAGAGTTATTGTTGGCGATCGCAACATGATCATGAGATAATCATGGCGAACCACGAGCAAGATAACCTGTTACTGGCCTAAACAGAAGCTTGTACACTTTGGAGATGTGACTGACACAGAAGAAAAAAGTCGCAAAAATAAAAATAATGTATCCAGAAGAATATGAAAAAAGCAAGCTAAGAATAACAAAATCATTTGTCGCCCATTAGTCTACTATTCGCTCAAATAAGTGATACTGTGATGGAGGAGCCCCTTCTGGCTAGAGAGACTCTACTTCTGGCTACTTCTGGCTACTTCTGGCTACTTCTGGCTACTTCTGGCGAGATGGCTGTTGGAAACTTTATAAATGCACTTTTTTAATTTGACAGTTTGTGTTTCCAAGAGCAGTGAAAAAGGGGAAACAATTGAAATTGAAATTTAGTTACAAGTTTACTTGTTTAGCCATAACAATCATCTACGCAGATTTGTATACAAATGTGCCCCTGACGTCCGCCCTGATCCGCCCCTAGAACTATAGTACCATATAATCCACCAAAATGCAGTCGTGTTCCATTATTTTCTCGAATATCTGACACACGGAATGAATCAGTAGAAGCGGTAGAAGCAACGTTTTATCCGATTCGTCGGATGACCTTGAAAAACGCGACTACGAACGTCAAAACCGAAAATGTAGCATTATGTTGCCGAGAGGGGGAAGGGTTATCGGGCAGGGTTATTTATAGGCTCAACATGAACTAACTGGGTGATTTAGATTCGATGCAACGAATAGTTATCTCTCCACGGAGCGCTCACTGTTTTGGCGTTTGTTATTTGTCATTTCGAGACCGAGAAATCTTCAAGTTGCGCCACTTGACATGTAGGTTTACTGTTAGTCTCTAAGCACAAGGTCTTGTGATGTTGAGGACTGACATCCGAAAATATATCCTTGCGCTCATTCTATTGAGCATGAGGCTGAAATACCTACATCTAGAAACGTCTCAACAGTGTTTCTAAAGTACTAAAAGCAAAACATGTCATGCGGGGCAGTCTAGGGAGATAGAGCCCACATAGACCCCCCCACAACCCATCAACCCTTGACGCAATGTTCTTTCTTGTCATGCCCCAATCCCCAATCCTATCCGTATCGTCTTCATGAATTAGGTTTGTATGACATTTTTTTTAAAGAAATTACTTTTTGACCGTTCGCGAGATGGCAGAGTAATTAACGACTAAATATGCAAGAAATGACTAGGTTTTATTGAGCGAGCGAAGCGAGCGTCTCCTTTTGACTCTTTTGACACGGACCTCTGTTTTTTTTTTTTTTTTGCTGCTAAATGGAGCAATAGAAATTGAACCGTTTCACCGATCGACCTGCATTTTTGCACACATGTAGAGACAACATTTTCTGTTTGCTGATTCCAATTTTTTTTGAAATCTATCAATTGTTTAAAATTTAAATAAATATCTCCTGAGGTGGGATTCTATAACTCCATTGCGACCGCTTAGCAATTATTTCAATGTTAATCCTTATGGAAGAAATTGCTAAGCGGTCGCAATGGAGTTATAGAATCCCACCTCTGATAGGTTGAAAAATGAAAATGGTCTTCGATAAATCTCATCAAACTCATATTTTGCATGATCATTTAGACCAACATTGTCTCTTATTTGAGAAATTTTCATCCTACTCGGTTAAGGAACAATGAACTTATTGACATTTTTAATAGCTATCAGAAATTCAACATTGAAAATGAATGTTTTTCCACTGCAACTGAATCTGATTTGCTTTAGGTACCAGAGTGTTTAGATGCTATGTACACTTTTAAGTGAAAAGCAGATACTTTTATGTTGAATAAGTGGATCATATTTTAATAATTCAATATGGAACGTATTTCCAAATAAATAATTTTGAGTATTCGCAAAACTAAGAACCTTGATTGACTTTTCGTAAATTCGTATAGTTCTGATGGCCGTGCTTCCTGTGTGTTTCATAGAGTGGCGTTTGTTCTCTTTTTGTGATCACACCCCATTTCAAATCTCTCCAGCATTTTGCTTATTTTCGTTGAAAAAGTTTGACAATTGGGTGTGCTTTGTGAAGGTTTTAGTTAAGTTCCCGCTTTTATAGCTGGTGACATTATTTATAGAGAGTTTTTGTCCAAACATTGAAATTTCATAATAGTCTTCTTCTACCAATACTTGTGGAAAAGTTGGATTCATTACGTTTCTGAGCTTCTGTCTAGCCTGACATTTCCTTTAAGAACTGTTTATCGTTTAATCTAGGTTTAATAATGTTAAAATGTTTATTAAGTTTTCTATGTGTTAACGCATCTTCGGTTCTATGTTTGCGCACGTGTCCGGTGCTCGCTCATCAACGCGTTACTCAGAGCGTTTTCCTAGTAATAACAATATGAGATAGAACAAGAAAAAATACCCAAAATTGGTGAATCCTTTCTATAATTATTTATTTCTTAACTAAATATACGTAATTTACTCATTTGCTTAGAATCCATCTTTGTTTTGACCATAACAACGGCCTTCTGAAGTAGCGACTAAAAATATTGCTACCGTTGCTGCATTCTAGTGGAAACCAACTAAGTTTCAAGGGTTGACATTTCAAGGCAAATATGCGGACAATTTTCTATTTGCGATGCACTGTAAAACTGTACTTATATCTAAAGGTAAATCCAATCCAATCAAAACCAAATGCCCCGCCCGCGTGTCAAAGATAATCGTCTAGACTGATAGAAGACTTACCTAATGCCACTTGAGCAGGCCAGGAGCGTGATGAGAGGCTGACCCTCAGTGACGAATGAAGATCGCATCTTATACTCGGCTTGTCTTGACCCGCGATAACCCCCCCCCCCCCCCCCCCCCTCCATGCAGTGTTCAAGACACTTCGATCAAATGGACTGACCTTTGTTGTGAATTACACAAGCATAAACACATCGCAGATTTGCATGAAGGCAAAATAAAAATAAGAACAACACGAATAACCATAAAAAGTTATACATAATTCAATGCATCCAGGAATTCCCGGCACATAAGGATAAACTATTTTGG
Organism: Leuctra nigra; assembly: GCA_934045905.1. NCBI lineage: Eukaryota > Metazoa > Arthropoda > Insecta > Plecoptera > Leuctridae > Leuctra > Leuctra nigra. The sequence continues at coordinate 7,273,276 of OW203762.1, read as the reverse complement.
ATTATCCAATGAGGAAAGATGCGCATAATAATAAAATAAAAAAGTTACTACCTATATAGTGAAAAAGAACAGTCATCATATAGCCCAAGGTTAATTCGACCAAGTAAAACAGGTTCGCTGACAATCGTTCCTTGTTATTATCAATGAAGTGAGAGCTGGGTTACGTTAAGACGAGGAGAGCAGATCGACTGGTTATGGAAGCTCGATCTGATCATTTATATTCAATCATATTTTTTCCACGATCGCTTAATTTCTTTCGTCGATTATACATTTACTAGGAAAACGCTCAGTGTAACGCGTTGATGAGCGAGCACAGAACATGCAACATCCCCATAGTAACGATGCACGACACGGCACAAGACGATTTTCTCTGCAATTTTTCAATCTCCATAATACTCTGGAATCTGGATGAATAACAGATCCATTGTGTCGTGAAGTCTTACCTACATACCTTCTCCAGAAATCTCTTGTAACATCCCATTCTAAACTCGTAAAATTACAATTAATACTTGACTGATTGGGCTTACAATATGTAAAATTTAATATTAATTTAATATTAAGATTTACCAGCAAATCCTACTTCCACGTCCACGACGTGACCTCTGGGTACATGGCGGCCAATGGATGGTCGTCATGTAGCAGACGGAAGAGGGTGAATGGCGAATCTCCGGCGCCATCTAACTGGATCAACTTTGGCTAAGGGAAGGAAAACCCCGACAGAAAACATTGGCCCTCCGAGTCTGGAGGTTGGGCTTAGGGCTAACAACCCTATCCTATAAAAACCCTACCGTTACAAATCCTTGCAAGAATAGTAAGCCGGACGGATCAAACAAACGACGACTTAGGCTACGGAAACGGACTTTGAGTATGGGCACATGGAATTTACAAGGTCTCAGTACTAAAACAGACGAAGTGTTAGAAGAACTAAAGGCACACAATATGGATATATGTGTTCTCACAGAAACAAAGAAGAAAGGCTCGGGAAGTGAGAAACTAGGAGAATACTGGCATTTCTATAGTGGGGTACCAACAGATAAAAGAGCTAAATGTGGAGTCTCTGTAATGATTCATAAACGACTTGGGAAATACATAATGAATTGGGAAGTGTTCAACGAGAGATTGATGAAAGTGAATTTAAAATTGTATGGTCTAAATGTAGCTATTGTGGCGGTATACTCTCCAACAGATGATGCAAACATGATCACTAAAGACCGTTTCGAAAATGACATTATATCGTTCCTAGACACAGTAAGTAATAGAATCGAATTATTTTTGATGGGTGATCTGAACGCAAGAGTAGGTTCAAGAATAGGCCACCCTGTAGTCGGAAGATACGGAGAACAAGTAATCAATGACAATGGTGAAAGACTGATAGAACTGTGCGAAAGATATTCCCTTAAAATTGGTAACGGCTTCTATAATCATAAGGAAATTCATAAGTATTCTTGGGAACAGCCAACAAGAGGTCTCAGATCTATAATAGATTATATTATAGTAAGGCAGAAGATGTGCACCAAGATTCAGGATATCAGATCATACAGAGGAGCAAATTGTGGATCGGATCATTAACTAGTAAAAGCAAAGATTGCTTTTAAGTATATACAAAGCAATTCAAGCGGGTCAAGGGACAACACGACGTCGAAGATTTCAGATGAATCATATAACTTATCTGGATTTCATGACGATTCAACCACGTTCCTGTATAAACTAAGGCTAGCACAAAAATTAAGAAGTGATTGCCAGGGTAGTGCAGTTGAACAATATACTTCGCTAAGATCAAGTATGAAAGCTGCTGCAAAAGAAGCCCTAGGGGCAAACCCTTATCAGGTACGACAGTCTAAGCAGAGTTACTGGTGGGACGACGAATGTAAGGAATTAGTGGATAGGAAGAAAGAAATGTATTTAAAATGGTTGACTACAAGGTCAGCAGAAGATAGGCAGAACTATGTCCAGGTTAATAGAACAGTAAGAAGAAAAATAAAATCAAAAAAAATGTGACGTGGCAAAGGAAATGTGCTGAAATAGGTAGTTTTATGGGAGGGACAAGGACAGCTGCAGCTTGGAAGACGATCAATGGTTTGAGGAGAAACTCGAAGGAAGCTTTTAGAAACCAGACGATTAGCGTGCAAGATTGGAAGAATTATTATGAGAATCTTTTAACTGAAAATCGACATCAATTCCTAAGGGAAACGACCCCTGCTCCTGAGAGAGAAGAAGAGGATCCAGTTTCACGTATTACAGTGGAGGAGATAGCGCAGGCTTTGAGGAGAATTAAGAATGGGAAGTCGGCTGGTCCTGGAGGTATTCCAATTGAACTAGTATAGTATGCACCGGTAAGAGCCCTGGAGATATTAGCAGACATCTTCAAGAAATGTCTCTTGGAAGGTGAAGATGTCCCGGAAGATTGGAAAACGGGATATATCTACTCAATCTACAAGAAAGGAAAGAAGAGTGATTGCTCTAACTATAGAGGTATTACAGTAACAAGTTCAATTGGACGACTGTACGGGCGTATTTTAGCTTCACGACTTGAGCAAGTAATTGAATGGCCCGAAGAACAAAGTGGCTTTCGAGCAGGAAGATCTTGTATGGACAATGTTTTTTCTATAAAGCACACAATAGAAAAGTTAACATCAAGAGGGAGAGAAACCCATCTGCTTTTTATAGACTTAAAGAAGGCATTCGACAGCGTACCGCTTATACCGCTATTTAACACTCTCAGAGCAAAGGTTCATTCGTCATATTATAATGCAATTAAAACCTTGTATAGAAATAGCGAGAGTGTAGTAAAAGTAGGGCAAGTGGTATCAGATTCATTTCCACTGTCAAAAGGGGTCAAACAGGGATGCAGTCTATCTCCGCTTTTGTTTAAGCTGTATATTTCTGAAGCACTTGACTTATGGTGCAGGAAATGTGGGCAGATACGGATAGAGATGGATGGTGGTAGTACTTTGTCTACTCTGCTGTTTGCGGATGACCAAGTCTTAGTTGCACGGGATGAAGACGACATACATTATATGGCCCGCAAACTTCAGGAAGAATATATGAAATGGGGTCTGGAAATTAACACCGAGAAAACAAAATACCTTGTCACGAATGGTGCTGGTCAGAATCTTGATCTTGGGGCAGATATTATAGAAAGCTGTGAAGGATATGTCTACTTAGGAGTGACTATTAGTAAGGAAGGAAATAGTAATCCTGACATAAAAAGTAGGATTGGGAAAGGAAGATCTGCTATACAAAAACTGAATTCCATTTGGTGGAGTGATGAGATCACGAGAAATACAAAGAAAACTATTTACAGAACTATTGTGGAGCCTATAGCTACTTACGGAGCGGAGAGTTGGGACTTGAGCAACCGTAATAAGGGCAGATTGCAAGCTCTGGAGATGGATTTTCTAAGGCGTAGTTGTAGAGTGTCTCGTCTTGAACACGTTCCCAATGTAGAAATTAGGAGAAGAATGGACGTACAGGACTCAATAGTGGACAGAGTGGTGTGTTGGATACCTCGGTTCTCGTTAGATCACCGAGGTTAAGCAACATTGAGCGCGGTCAGCGATTGGATGGGTGACCATTCAACTCTGCCTTGCCAGGTTGCTGCCGTTGGGTCAGAGAGACTGGGGTGTTTGGGGGTCAGTGTGACGACCTCCCTCCACCTGTTATCAGTCTCTCGACGGCGCGGGTTGTGGAGGCTCGTGCTGTGAATGTTACACCGTCCTTCGGAAGGGACGCTAAGCCGTTGGTCCCCTTGGTATCTTTCGTCAGGAGTAGGCTACATGCCGGTACCGGGTTTCCTCTCCTCCCTTCTCTATATTACATTCTCACTAGTGGAGCCTGGCTCTGTTGAGAATATAGACTTAATAATAAAAAAAAAAAAAATTATCTTGGTACGGCCATATGCGAAGAATGGGTGAAGAGAGGTGGCCAAGGAGAGTTTTTGAATGGACCCCGGCAGAAAGAAGAAGAAGGGGAAGGCCAGCGACGTCATGGTTGAAGGGGATTGAAGAGGCCATGCATGGCAGACAAATGCAGGACGTCGACTGGCAGGACCGAGATGCTTGGCGGCAAGGAAGCGGGAGACGACGACAGTCGTAAAAAAACTCGCTATTATTATTATTATTATTATTAATATTAAGTTGGTCTTGATCACCATGCAAAATTTGAACTTAATGTGAACATTTTTATTGTCGACCAATCAGAAGACATTATTTAAACTTAAACCAATTAGAGGATTTGGCCTTCGTACTGCATCCAATTTTATGCGCTAGCTCAAAAATGATTTCATTTTACTGTACATTGTGGATAGCTTGGCTGCTCTACAGGCCTTGCCTTGGAACAGAAGCTTAAAGAAGGCAGGGATGACAATTTAGTATACATTTTTCAAGATTATGGAATAAAATGACCTTAAAATGACAAAACTTTTGAATATAACGACAGATTAGACTGAAAATTGGCAAAAATATCTGAAATGTTGGTACCAATGACCACGCGAAGTTTCAAGTTGATCGGTCAATCTGTTCTAGTTTAAATTACAAAAATCACCGTAAAAATGGTTTCAAATTTGAACCAATGGGAGGATTTGGCTGAAATTTATTATGATTGGGTAAATTGTTGGTTGAAATGACTTTACTAAATTTCAAATTGATCGGAACAACCAATCGAAAGATAATTTTTTTTAAATTTGAACCAATCACAGGAGCCCGTTCAAAAACGATCCCAGGGACCTCATAGATTACGTTAGTATGTGTACAAAATTTCAGATCGATTGCTTGAGCGGTTTGACCTGGGCTGTGACCACACAAAAAAAAAACACACACACAGAGAAAGTGCCATAAGAGTACCGTGGTGACGCTCGCTACGCTCGCTCAATTACGTGTTATTATGATTTTGAAACGAAACTACAATCTTGAAGACTTTGAACTTCTTCCGCGATCGAAGGGTGGGAGGGGGGGGGGACTGGCCCCCTACTGTGTCACCCTCCATTGAAGAAATGTATCAAACGATGCGTTCAATTAAAAAACACGATAAGAGGGAGCATTTTGAAGAAGATCAAGGACACTAGTGGCTATCTCTGTCCCCCCACCCTCCCCCCTTGACCGCTTGGGTTTGTATGCTACCCCTTTGATGGATGCAATAGAAATGGCGTACCCAGGATGAACATTTAGTGGGGCAGAGGATATAATTAATATTTTGGAAAATGAGAATTGAAAGAGGTGGGTTCGGTGGTTTAGCACCCGAGAAAATTTTAATTCAAGGTTTTTCGGTTTGGTTAAATTTTGTATCGCACAATAACCATTTTTGGGGAAAAAACTATATACAAATGCCAAACACTGTAATTTAAATTCTTAAAATTATTGATTTTTTTTAAAGGTGTCCGTAGGCTTTACATCGGTAACAAAATGGAAAAATTCAATTGAGGGGGAAGGGGTACCCATTGCAGGTTTGGAGCGCATAGCTCCGGAAAGTTTTCTAGATTTTTACTCAATTCCAAGAATATGGGTAAATTTTTTATATGATCTGTCTTATTTTAAAATTGTTTGTTCACATTAGTATTTTCGGTGTGCTTATTTTTAGATGAATCTCTGATTTCTGATTCACCCCTGAATATACGCCCTTGCTATAAGTATCTAGATAATGTATACTCGTATCTAGATACTTGAGAGCACCATGGAGTTCTAAATATTACACCTCTATGACAGCACTGCCCATCATGGAGGTGAAATATTTAAAACTCCATGGTCCCATTGTCTTCGTTACCACTTCGTCCTGGCCAACCTATGGGTGTATGCCACTGTCAATAATAATAACCTTGCCTCACACCAATGTTGATCTCCCATTTCAATATACGATTGTTTGATATTTACACGGAATTGGAGCCGGGACACAGTTTGTATCGAAACTCTGCAGTTTTTGTAACACGTGTTGAAGATGTTTTACACATTTCCTTTGTCATTATCTTAGAAAGAGAGCTTTTATTATTTGTTCTTTGCGTCTGTATTGTAATGAAGAAGTGAAAGTGAATCTGCTTTGAAGTGCAGTAAACTTGGCAGCAGCCATCTTGCCAGAATTGGCTCAATGACGTTATGCTTATTTACGCGAGTATAGCATTGTGTATCCAGAAGAAATTATGCATATTGATTTTAATATTATAGATTTATTTCCATTTCGTACGTTGTGGTGGGACATTGTAACAATGTTTGTGCACTCCAGCATGGGGCTCTTGTTTTAGTGAAGATCCCCCCTACTTCTGCAGTGAGGTAGTTTTATTGCTTGAACTCTAATACATAGTTTCATTCATTCATTATCCCTACAAACACTGGGCGGCCCGGGCTTCTGCCCATCTAGCGCCCAAGTGGGACGTCCCGGGCGGGAACTACTAGGGCATGCCCTGGGCCTGCCCAACGGAGCCCAACCGATCCGTTTTATCTGGCTGTAAAATTTCTAGGAATGTCCCGTCTTGGTCCCGCCCGGGAATGGCTAGGGACGGCCCGCGCGGGCGCTACGACTGTTTGAATTTGAGCTGCTCTAATGACTTATTTTTTTCATATTTATAACTTCATTTCTATAATAATTACATCTACATTTCACATGGATATATTGATTTAAGAATAAATATGTTTACAATTCCAAAGCAAAGTATTCATACCATTTTAAACGTTATTAGTAAAGTTTCTTTTATGAACTCGGCAGTCGGCCATCTTCGTGAATCAACTTGTTTCCGTTCTCCCTTCTTCATTTCAAACGCGGCGTTTGACGTTTGTTGATATTTTACAGAGTGTCATGAGTGTGTAGTTTACGTCCTTTTGAGTGATTTTGAATGTGATTTCAATTATTATCTGTGTCCGTGAATGCAGTGTTCACTGCTGAATAGTTTGTCTCAGTTCAAACCATTTAATGTGACACAAATCGTGAAATAATTACAGTTTTGTTGTGCCTCTTTTGTTTGGATTTTCATCACAGAGCCATACAACCCATTGAAGGTGAGTCTTCATCACAACTACATAAGTATCCAGGCATTAATCGTTGTTACTTTAGTTTTGTATGCTGGGGATACTAATAAACCAATAGGTAGTGTGACCAATGTTCAGTAAACATTAACCTCACATGTAAATTTTTGAAATGTAGCCAATTTATGCAAAGTAAAATTTCCAACTAGGTAGTTTAGGTATTTATAAAATAAATAAAGTAAACAGTTACTTTATTACAATAAACAGTTTGCTTGGCGTGGTAGTCTATACTTATCAGTGGTAGTAGTCAGTAGGAACCCTACCTGTAGGTAGTACCTAGTACGTACCTCCGCCTATTTTGGGAATATTTTCACCTCTACATTAACCAATAACCATCCCACATACCTACCAAGGTACCTACTGCAGTTTTAATAATGTTACTTGTTAAAGGTGAATCTACTCTGGAAGAAAATAGGCTATTAAGATATTGAACTCCAGAAACAAAGCGCGTATTCGTCCTGCGAGCGAACCAAGCTGTATCGTCAAACCGAGCCGAAACATTAAGAACCGAACCGAGCAGAGTGGTAAATATTTTCATTATTTTTAATTATTTAACTTTATCAAGGATTTTAGATATAGATCAATTATTTTTGTTTATGTAGGTACCTTACAAGGCCAATAACAAACATTTTTGCTGTGATCCGAAAGTAAAAATTATGTTGCATGGAAATTACATTCTTGTCGGAGGTAGTAGATACATACATTGAATGGTGGTCCCGCTTCATTCAAATACGTAGTAAAATTTTTGAGATTGAATGTTGTCATCCAAAAAAATAAACCGCACCTTTTGAATTTCCTCTAACGCGCCGGTGGTAAGAGAGCAGCCATTCCATGCGAATGCAGACATATGCCACATAATACATATGACTGCTGAATTATTAAATGTAAATAAATCAGCATGTTTTTATATTAAATTCATGGTATTTTCTTGCTGATTCCAAATATGTAATCAGTTTTTTTTTAAGTTTGAATAGTTATTTTGTTATCAGTAAAATTGTGGGACCGCATTTAAATTTAAATTTCGTGTCGAACCATGTAAATTACATAAAAAATTTAGAAGGCTGCACAATGATCCTAACTATTTTTATTTTGATGAATAAGATGCTGAACATAGCATCTTACACCCGTACACCCGTAACACGGAATGGCTGAGAGGAAATTAATTTGAGTTGCTAACTTTCACCTTACTTTTTGTAGGTTCTACAGATTCACCGTGAACTTGCCCTGCTCTTATTCTAGAGTCGATTTAATTGCCTACCTACTTCAATTAAAAAGTAAATTTACTTCTTGGCAAATTAGCGAGAATTCTGAAGATGCACAGGACTTGGGACTTCATCGAGTTAATGGATTAAATGTTACCTACCCTACAGATGTAATGATTCAGAACTCTCTGATGGTAAGCCACATTTTAGTATTTTATATGTGTAGTATTTCCTCTAACCTTACCTATAAATCACATTTATGCAATATAGAATGTTTCAAATTTTTATTGGGGTTTTAAATAAATAGTGTACCTAATGGTAATAATTTTACCTCAAGTGATTATTCCCACAAATAAGTGATACGTGATGGAGCCACTTCTGGCAAGATGGCTACTATCAGGTCCACATATTAATTTGTTTGTTTTTACATTTCGTGTTTCCATAAAGCAGTGAAAAAACAAAAAACAAATTAAATTGATATTTAGCTATAAATTTACTTTCTTGGCCATAACAAACAACTATATCAAATATTTGTATTTATATTTATGCAAATGCGCCCTTGATAGCCGCCATTTAACTAGTACCACAAAATCCACCAGAGGTCAGTTGGGTTCCTTATTTTCTCGAATTGTGGCAGGTCACACAACACAAAAGTGATTTTTGTATTATTCATTGCCAAGAAGTTTATCCTATCAATTTACAAATTCTTCATTGAATCTATCTTTCTTTTTTTTAGGGATCACTCTGTGCCAAAAATTCAATTTTTAAAATTTTTGTAAAGACTGTTATTTGCAGCTATCTGCTATTGCAGTTATTTACATAAATAGTTCTTGTGTAGTAGGTAGAAACTATTTGCTAGGCAGCCTCATGCTCAAAAGAAGTTGCATCCACGTAGATTGCGGATGTCAGTCCTCGACACCACAAGACCGTGTGCTAATAATTTATGGATGGAATCCAGTATCTGGCCATTAAATCGGCAAATTCTTTTGAGCATAGCATAATAATAGTGTTAAATATTGACAAAATTAACAAGATCTTACTGATAACAAGATCTTGTAAATGTTGGACTTTCATTGGTCTCACCGAATAAAAATTTACACAAAAAATAAAAAACACTTAGAAGTGTTTTTTATTTTTTGTGTAAATTTTTATTCGGTGAGACCAATGAAAGTCCAACATAAAATAAAAAATAAAAAACACTTAGAAGTGTTTTTTATTTTTTGTGTAAATTTTTTACGCTGCATGATCTTGCTAAACTTTTCAAGATCTTGTATAAATCTTGTTTAGGTTAGAATCTGTACCTACAATAATAAATAATTGCAAATATCTTGCGAACATTATTAGTACAAGGTACCTACATTACCTAAATACTTTGCAATTTTATTTTTTCAGATGAAAGAAATACGTATTCAATAGCATTCATTTTCTTGAAAAACTGAAGATGAAAAATTGTGCCAACATATCCGTGAGTGAAGTAAAATCCGAATTGTGTCTTGTCGATAAAGAGACAGCGTGCCAGACTCACTGCCAGGTAGTACCTACCTCAGAATGTTTTGATACTATGTGACGTGTGAAGGGTGAAGGACATTTAAAAATTTTAAGTGATGTGGTAGTATAATCTTTTACAATAATATACGTTTATATTATATGAAACTGTTTTTTTTTTAATTTTCGTGTGTTTTCCTGCTCTTTATTATTCCTAAAATTCAATTGCAGTGAATCTCCTATGTGTAGCATTTTATTTTTTGTAATTTATCAAAACAATATAGTACCTAAGTAAGTAGGGAATAGTACGTGAAAAAATTATTATTGAAACGATTCAATCGTCCTGTAAGAGATTATCAAAAAATAATTGCTAATTTCAAAATCCAACAACCGATTCATAAACAAAAATTATGGATCTTTTTATCCTTCTTCATTTTTGTATGAATAAGGTAGGTAATACTTAAGTCTCTAGAAATTTTGTTCCAGTAAGTTTTTAAATATCAACGCAAATAATTACTGACATTTGTCACCCGCGAAATGTTAAAAATTAATTCATGCAAATGAAATTCAATTATAATGGGACTTTTGGCGGGAAAAACGACGTATTACAAGAATCCACTTACACTAATGTGTTACCATTGTGGATCATCTGTCAATTTTCTGTAAATTTTCCTGTTAAAAGTAATCAAACTTTGTAAATTCATTCCTTGAAAACTATTCATCCCACAGCAAAAATAAAATCACATCTGTGTTCAGCAACATAATCAACTTTCATAAAATAATAGTCTATTATTCTGAAATCTGAATTTCACGAGACTTCCCCATTATGTGACAGTCAAGTTGAGGATTTCAAATGATCCCAAAATATTTCCTCCAAATAAAAATGCGTTAAAAATAAAAACAGTAGGAGGTACCTTAGGTAATGTGTCAGGTCAGTGGAACAGCTTTCAAACAATAGGGAAACATGGCGAGATAAAATAACTTCCAATAACCACTGATTAACTTTATAATATACCGGCTATTTTTTTTTATTAATATTTGACCATTTAAATGCATTTCTAATGTGTTTGAGTAGGTACCTACTGTTCTTCTAGTTGACATAACAAATTACAACTGTTGTGAAATATTCCGTGAACTGTGAACTAATACATTGACCCTGGAAGAAAATACCTGGATTATTTTTTTCGTATGGCAACGCCCACTCTCCGAAATTGTGAAAAAATCCCGTTTCTCGTGTCACTCACGTTTGCAATTAATTATGTCTTAATGAAATGTATTTTTTCCAGGTACATTCGCATTCAAAATTAGTGCCTATATGCACGTGTCTGGATCAGAGGCACGTTTTGTAGGTACTGCATTTTGAATGAGAGTGTACCTAGCAAGCTAGCACGTGACCGTTATGGAATGTGCGTAGGGGGAGGGGGCTACAGAGCGAGCAGCTGCTCCCGCGCGGGCCGCCCGGGAGGGTCCAGGGACGGCCCATACCTCCCGCGCGGGCGTCATGGGACGGCCCAGGCCGCCGCCCGGGCTTATTCCCAGTGGCAGGCCCCGGGAGTCTCACTCCATGCTAATCACCCATAAGACGGGAGGTCCCTGGGCAGGCCCGTACGCCCATCTGGGACGGCCTAGGACGCGTCCAGGGACCTCCCAGTGTTTGTAGGGTATGTTACCGTGCTTCAATACCAAATAATCACCAAAATTCACAAATACAATATTCGGAAGGTCCAATATTAGTTCCTCGATATAATAACAATTACAGAAAAAATACAACAGAAGTCAAATTACCTATGACTTTTAATAATTTGCCAGAGACCTTCCACAATTTCGATAAAATTAGCCATGTTATTTTTTTTTTTTTATATATAACCTGAGACATATCTCTCTTTTGTATTTCAATATGTTTTCTTCCTTTTTTGTAGGATATTTTGTGTATTGTTTATCTTGATTTCTTTTCTTTTCAGCATAAGTTTTAGTTTAGTTTTAGTTTTATTATGAGTTTGATTGATGATTTGATTTATATGTTTTATGTATATTGTGTAGTACTCCTGCTGATAAGCTTAATTTATTTTATAGCTTAGCAGGGCAAAGTACATAATATTTGTTTATGTTTAATATCAAAAAACAAAACAAAAACAATTGTAAGCAATAAACTGAACGGAATTACACTTGTAGCCTTCTTTTCAAAAAGTGTTTTATGTAAATTAAAAACCAAGTTAACTTCAACTTCAACTAATTAATTTGTTTTTCAGAGAGCACTGAATAAGTGGCCATTACTTAGGTTTTCAATGCCCTGCTAAACCAGTAGTTAAGTTTAACACGGGTCATTCATCGAAATTGTCATTGGTTGTTCCCGTGGCAATTAAGTTCTAATCAACTGTTTAAAATTTAGCAGTGTATTGGAAAACTTTCCCTGAATTTTTAAAATGTTCAATTTTTCACCCATTGTTAAATATGAGATGTCTTTTGAACCTGTAGTTAGGTATCTACAGTCGGCAGTTATAGTGTTAATAATGATATCGATGCATAGGGTTAGGTAACTCATTGATTAGGGTAATTGATCATGATTTGACTTGTCAAGGATAGGAATGAGGACATTTCAGCCAGTTCAGCGCTGTTCTCAGCGGAGATTCCCTCGTGATCTGAAATAAAAATAATAAAACATATTATTGGTACCATGGCGATAATTAGGTTCAATAGCATACATGAGTGAAGAAGGGGGGGGGGGGGGGGACACATACATGGCCCAACACATGGAAGTACGGACCCAGGATTTTATTTTTATTTGAATCCGAGTTAAAGCATTTATCGCTTTTTGGACACGATCAAGTGAGTTCTACAGAGCAAAAAGCCTCACAAATTATTTTTTCTATAAATTAGACGACTTATCAAAAGTCAACACCCATAGTGATGAGGCCTCTACCCTGGATAGGAAATACAATTCAATGCATTGATGTCTCATGAACACCCATAGTGATGAGGCCTCTACCCTAGATAGGAAATAAAACTCAATGCATTGATGTCTCATGAACACCCATAGTGATGAGGCCTCTACCCTGGATAGGAAATAAAACTCAATGCATTGATGTCTCATAAACACCCATAGTGATGAGGCCTCTACCCTGGATAGGAAATACAATTCAATGCATTGATGTCTCATGAACACCCATAGTGATGAGGCCTCTACCCTGGATAGGAAATACAATTCAATGCATTGATGTCTCATGAACACCCATAGTGATGAGGCCTCTACCCTGGATAGGAAATACAATTCAATGCATTGATGTCTCATAAACACCCATAGTGATGAGGCCTCTACCCTGGATAGGAAATAAAACTCAATGCATTGATGTCTCATGAACACCCATAGTGATGAGGCCTCTACCCTGGATAGGAAATAAAACTCAATGCATTGATGTCTCATGAACACCCATAGTGATGAGGCCTCTACCCTGGATAGGAAATAAAACTCAATGCATTGATGTCTCATGAACACCCATAGTGATGAGGCCTCTACCCTGGATAGGAAATAAAACTCAATGCATTGATGTCTCATGAACACCCATAGTGATGAGGCCTCTACCCTGGATAGGAAATAAAACTCAATGCATTGATGTCTCGTGATGACCCATAGTGATGAGGCCTCTACCCTGGATAGGAAATAAAACTCAATGCATTGATGTCTCATGAACACCCATAGTGATGAGGCCTCTACCCTGGATAGGAAATAAAACTCAATGCATTGATGTCTCATGAACACCCATAGTGATGAGGCCTCTACCCTGGATAGGAAATAAAACTCAATGCATTGATGTCTCATGAACACCCATAGTGATGAGGCCTCTACCCTGGATAGGAAATTAAACTCAATGCATTGATGTCTCATGAACACCCATAGTGATGAGGCCTCTACCCTGGATAGGAAATAAAACTCAATGCATTGATGTCTCATGAACACCCATAGTGATGAGGCCTCTACCCTGGATAGGAAATACAACTCAATGCATTGATGTCTCATGAACACCCATAGTGATGAGGCCTCTACCCTGGATAGGAAATACAACTCAATGCATTGATGTCTCATGAACACCCATAGTGATGAGGCCTCTACCCTGGATAGGAAATAAAACTCAATGCATTGATGTCTCATGAACACCCATAGTGATGAGGCCTCTACCCTGGATAGGAAATAAAACTCAATGCATTGATGTCTCATGAACACCCATAGTGATGAGGCCTCTACCCTGGATAGGAAATAAAACTCAATGCATTGATGTCTCATGAACACCCATAGTGATGAGGCCTCTACCCTGGATAGGAAATACAACTCAATGCATTGATGTCTCGTGATGACCCATAGTGATGAGGCCTCTACCCTGGATAGGAAATAAAACTCAATGCATTGATGTCTCATGAACACCCATAGTGATGAGGCCTCTACCCTGGATAGGAAATAAAACTCAATGCATTGATGTCTCATGAACACCCATAGTGATGAGGCCTCTACCCTGGATAGGAAATAAAACTCAATGCATTGATGTCTCATGAACACCCATAGTGATGAGGCCTCTACCCTGGATAGGAAATAAAACTCAATGCATTGATGTCTCATGAACACCCATAGTGATGAGGCCTCTACCCTGGATAGGAAATAAAACTCAATGCATTGATGTCTCATGAACACCCATAGTGATGAGGCCTCTACCCTGGATAGGAAATAAAACTCAATGCATTGATGTCTCATGAACACCCATAGTGATGAGGCCTCTACCCTGGATAGGAAATTAAACTCAATGCATTGATGTCTCATGAACACCCATAGTGATGAGGCCTCTACCCTGGATAGGAAATAAAACTCAATGCATTGATGTCTCATGAACACCCATAGTGATGAGGCCTCTACCCTGGATAGGAAATACAACTCAATGCATTGATGTCTCATGAACACCCATAGTGATGAGGCCTCTACCCTGGATAGGAAATACAACTCAATGCATTGATGTCTCATGAACACCCATAGTGATGAGGCCTCTACCCTGGATAGGAAATAAAACTCAATGCATTGATGTCTCATGAACACCCATAGTGATGAGGCCTCTACCCTGGATAGGAAATAAAACTCAATGCATTGATGTCTCATGAACACCCATAGTGATGAGGCCTCTACCCTGGATAGGAAATAAAACTCAATGCATTGATGTCTCATGAACACCCATAGTGATGAGGCCTCTACCCTGGATAGGAAATACAACTCAATAGTGGGGGGGAGGGGGGGGGGGAGAGCAAATGTCCCCTCTTGAACACTTTCTGAGGACGCTAGTGATTGTACCCGCACTCATGTGGTGTCATACACTCTCTGATTTTCACAAATGTGCTATTAAATATATGGACTATAGACGAAACGTTGCTCAATCGAAATCGAAATCGTTCTAATTTATTTTGCATTTTAATATGCTCCAACCATGGTGTTATACCAATCTATAATACCATGGCTCCAACACAAATAAACGGGATTTTTTTTTTTAAATGTGTAACTATGAAGGCAAATCACGTGTTTCCTACTACAAATAATATATACATTCTCAATGTAACAATTTTCAATAAATATGAAGTACCTATACAACTACTTTTAAAACTTCTGAAATAGGTTCAGGTTTCCTTCTGAAACACTCTACACGTAAAGTTACGTGCTAATAGAACTGGGTACCTATGCAAAAACCAAATTAAAAATCATGTATTTTGATAATTGCGTCGTACTTACAGAGAAAGTATTGTCTTGAAATCTGTAAAACTGTCTGCCGACGAAGAAGTACATTCTGTATCCGTGGTAGAAGTATCTTACAGCTGCATCCACTTTAGCCGGTAGCCCCCAGTCCGCCACTGGCTTCGGATAACCATCACCGACCCTGCCGTTGGAATAGCTCCAGTATTTACCGGCTGTGGACAAAACAATCTGGTCAAGCCCTGCGCAATGGCAGAGGAACTGCAGGAGAATGTTCTGCACACTCTCCTGTTTGCAGACGACAAGGTGGTAAAAGTCGCCGATGAGCGTGACCTTGATGAGTATAAAGACGTATATGAGGAGGCTGAGTTGAATATAATCTCTGAACTAACAAACAACCCAACCAGTATGTCTTGATTTGAATGAGAAGGCAATTGGAAAGTGCTATCAGTTCAAGAATATGGCAGTGGCTGACAGGGAATGGGATAATATGTTGAATAGTTCAGGAGTTCATGGTTCAGGCAAGAACATAGTTTAGTAAAATACTGAATTTAATTCTACGGTCTGAAGAAATATGGAAAGAAAGTTGTGAGACAAAATTTGTTGAAAGTGTTTTGTAGTTTGGTGTGATTGTCAGAAGCTTGAGACTATTGAAATGGATGTCTTGGGAAGTTGCTGACGAGGATTCTCTCGAGGACGGAACACATCAGGAATGAGGTCACAGAACTATTGAAATGAATGCATGTATGGTGTGGTCATGGGCAATATGAGGAGAGATTATAAAAATAAGACTGAGAAGTGACAGAAGAAGGCAAAGACGACCAAGGAAGGAGTGGAAGAGATCGTTCACCTTAACATGGAGGCAAGAGGGTTGGAAGATTACTGACCTGCATAGGAGGAAGTGGAATCTGGAATGTGGGAAACCGCATGGAGAATCCTAAAAATGTGCTCGACGAATAATCGTACCTCTGAAGAAATACATCTTCCCGTCTTGACTCCACTCAAAGGCTGTATCAAGGTCGTTGACATTCAACCCTGGGAACTCCTCGGAGATCCTCTTGGGATATCCGCTGTCCAGACTGAACCCGCTGTATTTCCAGACTTGCATTCCCTTGAAGAAGAGCGTCTTGTTGGTCCTGCTTTGAGTGAACGCAGCGTCCAGAGAGCGCGGCAACTCAGGCCAACGGGTGTTGATCATCTTGGGGTAACCTCCTGACATGCCCTTGTCAGTTACCTCCCAGTAGTTCATGCCTGGAATAGAGATGAGATGATGAGGTGAGGACGGCTAGGACCTTGACAAGGCACTACAAGGCACTCAGGGCAACGGGTGTTGATCATCTTGGGGTAACCTCCTGACATGCCCTTGTCAGTTATCTCCCAGTAGTTCATGCCTGGAATAGAGATGAGATGATGAGGTGAGGACGGCTAGGACCTTGACAAGGCACTACAAGGCACTCAGGCCAACGGGTGTTGATCATCTTGGGGTAACCTCCTGACATGCCCTTGGCAGTTACCTCCCAGTAGTTCATGCCTGGAATAGAGATGAGATGATGAGGTGAGGACGGCTAGGACCTTGACAAGGCACTACAAGGCACTCAGGCCAACGGGTGTTGATCATCTTGGGGTAACCTCCTGACATGCCCTTGGCAGTTACCTCCCAGTAGTTCATGCCTGGAATAGAGATGAGATGATGAGGTGAGGACGGCTAGGACCTTGACAAGGCACTACAAGGCACTCAGGCCAACGGGTGTTGATCATCTTGGGGTAACCTCCTGACATGCCCTTGGCAGTTACCTCCCAGTAGTTCATGCCTGGAAGAGGAGATTGTTGAGTGATGAAATAAATTTGGAATTAGGAAGTGTTAGATGTGCGAAGAAACTGACCTTTGAAGAAGTACGTCTTTCTGTCGGGAGATGAAAATGCAGCATCAATTGTCGGATCAGCACAGAGTTCATTGACCGCGCTAGGAGGACTCGTAGGTTTTGTCTGCTCAGTCTTCATTCCATATAAATACTGCAACAATAAGATGTTAGTGTAGCTTACATTCACCTAGCAAACACTCTGTGATACTACATAATCCAATTAATGTTAAACAATCTAAATACGATTCTTCCAATCAATTCAAACTAATTTGATGAGACATTTCAACTAGTTTTATAATCCATAGTTTATCAGTAATTTCTTGTGAAGGGTGATAAATATCGGTTCCTGTATTGTTGAATGTCAAACGATGATGATTGAATTGAAAGAATGTAAAGACGCCGGATGATAAAGTGTATCTTATTCTCACTTGTACGCCCGCTACGTCATCGGAATGCAAGGCGAAGTCTGGTTTGTACGCATAGATCGGCGCCATGACAGCTCCTGGCACATCGCTGTGACCGAGGCCAAGAGAGTGGCCGAACTCGTGTGTGGCCACTTGCATCAGATTAATCGTACCTGCAAAGACGAGACAGCAACCTGTAGCTCATGGCGCGATGAGGGATGAAAGAGGACAAGATGTGACTGCCAATTAGAAGGAAAGAAGAAGGAGGAATAGGGGATTCTGATGTGACTGGAGATGGACATATGTAGGACATAGATCAATGGAGTTTCCAATGCGGAAAGTAGATCCATGCCGTATAGAAACTTTCCTGAATGTGCATCTCGAAATGTAGGTTCAGGAGATTATAAAGATTCTGATTTTTTACCAGACTCCCGCGAATTGATGTGGAGGAGAGTGTACTTTACACACTGGATATTTGACCTTTCCTAAGGTACCTGCGGTCCACGGGTAGCAGACTCTCCTCTTACCAAGATGCGAATGTGGTCAACAGTTTCTGAATGCACTACTCTCGCGGTCAGAAGAATTGACTGTAATCTAGAAGAACTTGGGAGCTCGAATTACTGTCAATATTATGTTGAGGGAAGAAATATTATTGTATGAGGTGGTTCGGTTGGTTGGTTCTTATAATCAAACACTCCAACAACACATGCTCGAAATCTGCGTTTACCTCTGTGTTTTGTCTGGATAATCAGGTTTTGACAAGGGATTAGAAATTTAAAAGCAATTTATGTGACCGCGGGTGTACCTAGCACGAGCCCCTTCAATACCAACACTCTCTCGCAACTTTAGCTTCCGAAGTATAGTACATGCTAATTTCCACATCCGCGGGTGTATACCTAGTCACCTCTGTTTCCTCTATGTGTCCTGAGAAAACTCTATGTCCCTATCGCGACTACCTGTCGTACACAGACGCTGTTTAAGTTGCCTAAAATATAGATATTTGTATACAGAGGGGTGATTTGCAAGACTGGCTTATCACGACATATAGAGGTAAGTGTACCTTCGTCACCGCCGGAGATCGCCCATATCTCTGCGTCGTCGAAGTGCGCGTCGCCTCTGTTGGGCGAGAACGCATGCGCGTAGGTGCCTCCTTGGCCGTCGAACTCGTTGCCGTCGTCGTGGTTGTCGGTGGCGAAGTCGATGTCGATGTCGGCGGCGGCGCGCGACGTCTGCGGCGAGAAGGTGAGGTCGGTGACGTCAGACCAGAGCTGGAACGCCTCGGCGATGACGCGGTCGACGGCGCGATGGTCCAGGTTCTGACGGGAGTAGCTGGTGATTCGGTATTTCACTTCTTTCTTCGGCCATTTCTTAGCTGAGAAGTGGCATTACGTCATGAGCAATGCAACGGAAAACAACAAAACGGAACTCTTAGAATTCGTCATGTGTTGATTTTTGACGACACAAATATGAGTAGAATTCGGACGACACAAATAGTGTGTAATAATCAACATAAAATTGTGTCGTCATAAATCATCAATCAACACAATTTTATAGACGATTTCTTAGAGTGTAGATTGAACACACTCCGCTTTGCCCACATCCGTTTCTCTACTTTCCTTTTCAAATATTGGAATCAACTATACTTTGTATAGTTTTAACTCTTTACGCTGTGATGAAATTTACCCCTTAGAGCGGCTACCAGTCGTACGCAGACGTATATTTAATTGCCTAAAATATTGATATTTGTATACAGAGGGATGACTTACAAGACTGTTTTTATCACTGGCTTTTATCACAACATAATGATGTGGCTGTATAAGTATGGGACTAACATCCTTTTAATTCGTCTATAAAACCCTATCGACACATAAATATCAAATTATCCCTATTCTGCCATTCTGCAGTTTTTAGAGAGTACACATCTAAGAGTGAGCAACTGAATTTACAGCGATAGACAATATTTTGTGAGCATCGACTTTGAAATTCGACCATCAAATGCGACGTAACAACTGTAACGTTCAACGATTTGACAATGAGCATATTTTCAACCCTGAAATTCAGCGACACTGTTGAAGTGTTAGCAATGAAATCAATAGTTAAGGTCAAAGGTGAGAGTCTACCCTTTGACCAGCTCTTCTATAATATTCTCCGAGTTTTTATGAAACTCGATGAACCATTGAAGTGATCTGACGTCACAGCATCTCACCTGCTCCCGTGTTGTCTGTTATTCCACATCTCGGCATCATCATCATCGCTCTCGTGGAGTCGTCCATTTCTCCTGCAAGCAAACATCAACATCCTGTGGCATTCAATCATCTCATGTCACCATGATTGTAATAGGTGGATGTAATGCGTGAGGTCTGCGCTGACTATTCGAACAATTAAGCGATACGTGATGGAGCCTGCACTTCTGGCAGGAAAATTTTTAGATTCACTTTTTTATTTAGAAGTTCGTGATTCCATAGGGCAGTGAAAAAGAAGAAACAATTGTGATTGAATAATTCAATTTAGATTTTGTTACAAGTTTACTTTTTCAGCCATAACAATCAACTAAAGCAAATGTAATATAATTTATAAATATAAATATCACCGTGATATCCTCCATTATCCCCCTTTTGGATAGTACCAAAGAATCCACCAGAGGTCAGTCGTGTTCCTTATTTTCTCGAATATAACGTGACTCCACCAGTGTGATCATTCAACTAGCGCTTAACTGGCGGCAAACAGCAATACTAGGCTAGCAATACTAGAGGTAACCCTCCTGGGTTACCTAATATCGCGAAATGGTAGGACGGTGCTACCTAGCACGGTGCTATACCTATCTAAATAACCCGTAGTAGCACCGACCTTGAACTCAGTACTATCGTAGCACCAACAATTCGCGATATTAGGTAAGGGTCCTCAGATGTGCGTGAGCAGGCCGCTGGGGAAGCGCTAGTTGGATGAGGTGAACTGTTGTCACCGTACAGTTCATTTTTCCCTATGTTTGAACTCTCACCAGACGGAGCCACCGTAATTTGTTTTGTTAGGCCGAGAAAGACTACATATGCAAGGTGAGTGCGCAATGAAGTCATTCTCGGCCTAGCAGAAGAACTGACGATCAGCGCATTCTATTGAGAGTTGTAGCATAGGAAAATCGAACTGTATTATTGCTCGCTAACTAACCGCAAGTTAGTGCCATCGTGAAAATGTGCAACATTCATCGTATCGTATATGTATATTCATCGTATATGTAGAAAAACTTGCCAAAGAAAATGTAAATGTAAAAGAAAATGTATATACAATACAATATACAATACAAAAAATCTTTTAGATTGTGAATGTTGAATATAAAGTTTTACCTGTAGCACTTTTCATTCCAAAGAACTTCTGGAATGATCTAATTCCTTCCTTGGTGGAGACGTCAGACATCGAATGAACCTCGTTGTCAAGGTAACCAAACCTCGACAGATAATTCTGTACAAACAACAAATAAGTATACAATGATTATCCGTTTCAAATCTGAAGAAAAATTTACAAAATACTTGGATAATTCTTACTAAACTAGAGGGTCCCGTCATGTAAAACATGACCAATGCGCACCAGTGAGGTATGCATCAATATAAAAAGACAGCAATATTTGTCAGCAGATTGTGCGTGTTAATACACACTTTACGTAGTTAACAGACCAAATGCCCAATAAAATACGTAAATGAGAAACGAAGCAAGGCAATTTAATCATACCTATTATGGTAAATCAATTACATAAGTATTCAAATGTAAACCATGACCATGAGTATTAGTAAGAAAAATTAAGAAAATGTGTGTCATAATGCGCCATTAAAATATATAGGTGAAGTTGATAACGTGACCCGATACACACGACACATTCTTTATTTGTGATACCAATTCATAGTTTGCACGTGACATCATCTCATTGTTGAGAGGCCATATTGGTGTAACGTGTCAGAACGGCTGTCAATCTGTGTTTCGGTATTGTGGTGATATAATGGTTACCTGTGCAATAAACTGCAGAAGAAATTCTTATGGGTATAAAACCACCTCATATACCAAATATCTTTGATTAACCGCTAATAATTAGCTTAAATCGACTTGACATCTGTACACCAAAATGGAAGAAATTTACTTTTATACATTGTTGATGAAAAACAAATGAAGCTCGTTCAAACTATGAATACATGGTGAGCTTCATTATATCCGTTTCTCTGAGGTCAGAGGTAGGTATAAGAGCGGAAGGCCAAATGTTTTGGATTTCTCGGTGCACACTTTTGGAATTGTAATCAAGCTCTATAAGTATACCTACCATTTGACTGATGTTAACAAATACAGTTATATTGAAGTATAGGTACCCTTACACAATAGTCCATGTCACCATCACAAATATGATTAAATGAAGAATTCAGCTCAGAATTACTGGTTTTTGAGATCACTTTAAGAATCATTGAAATTGACTTCCGCCCATCTGCCTCTTAGGTACCTATCAGTATGCAATGTAAAAATTTAAACATTGATGTTTAAAATCAATGATGTCAAATCATTGTTGATGTCAAATTGTTGATGTCAAATTGTCAAATTTGACATGTTGATGTCAAATTGTTGATGTCAAATTGTCAAATTTGACATGTTGATGTCAAATTGTTGATGTGTTGATGTTTGATGTCAAATCAACAGTAACTTGACGTCGTTTACATGACTCAATACACACCACTCTTAGTAAATAAGAAACGAAGGAAAATTATTTCCCAAGAAAATATATAATATAACAACTCCATCGGCTTTGGTTTGATCATGTTCACGGCCTACAAAATTCAGAGCAAGAGAAAATAAGAAAAATAGCATTTGAAGTTTCTTTCCGAGATGACGTTTTTATTGTAATGTGCTGGTTTGGACAGTATTAGTATCTTATAATGAATTTATTATAATTACAAAAGGATAAGGTGCTCGTCTTAGGTGAGTTTCGGATATGTATTTATTCACAATGGGCAGAAGATGTAATTTTAGACATGATGGCAATAAAACGCTGACACACACACAGACAGACAGACAGAACTGGGTAACTCTAAGTAAGATGCCTTCATCCCAACCTCGACATTTAACGCCGTATTTATTGAGAGGACATGATTTGCCACGGAGATTGAATATTGTGAAATAAGTTTGTCAGTAACATGAACCTGAAGCAAAATGTTGTTGTGAACCTCATATATGGGTCAATTACATTGATCCAAAGAAGTATTTCAAATACAATATTCAGTTAAAAGTAACTAAACATTTAAAAATACATTGCGTGAAAAAGGCTTAACTTTCATATCTATTAAAGCACATCTCTAGGTACTCGTATTATTACATCTGATATTCAAATTTCACATCTCAGATTTAAAATACATGCAATTTTATTGTAGAAGACAAGAAAGTCCATAAAAAGAAAATGTATCGTTTGTTTTTTGAAGAAATGGAATACAGTACCTCTAGCATTTATCACCAAAAGGATAATTGGTATATTCCTTTTGAAAATAAAAATATTGCAATGCAGCATATAAAATACATTGGATCTCCAATCAACCGTTAAGTTAAACCATGGAGACACTGATTTTCTCCACAGGTTTCTACTATAGAAAAACCTAAAGATATTAAACGAGCGAGATTCCCATGTCTTGTGCTCACCATGACTTGGGCGTCCGTCATGGTTCCTGTGGACGCACCATGAGCTGACCACCATGAGACCAGCACCATGAACACGATCACGTGACGTAGCAACTGCGCCGCCATGACAGTCTTCCTGCAACAAGTCAAGGTCATGCCAGGGTTGGTGAACATTACGACGTGAGCCTCAAGGGCGTATTCAGGGGGCGGCAATCCCCCCCCCCCCCCCCACCTCCCGAAATCATACATGTGGACACTGAATATGTGAACAAAACTCTTAAAAGTAGTCACGTCAAAAACGTTCCAAAATGGTTAGAATTGAGTTAAAATTCATCGAATTTTCCGGGGCTGTGCGCCCCGGACTTGCATATCTTGAAAAGTTCAATAAATTCACCTACCCTTAAACCAATTTTAGGATATTTTGTAATTTATAATTCCCAAAAATAGCTGTACACTGTGGTTCAACGAATGACCTTGATCCAAAATTTTCTCGGGGGGGGGGGGGGGGGGGGGGGGGGGGGGCACCCCCCGAACCCCCTGATTTCCACTGTGATTTTTCAAAATATTCGTAATGTCCGACCCCCTCCTCCGAAATTCTATCCTGGATAGGCCCTTGGTTAGTCTCAATGGACCTTGATCGCACACACGGTTAATAGTCACTCAATCAATCAGAGAAGTTTGCTCGAAAGCTATCTGTCGCCAACTCATTATGTTGTGATAAAACTTACCCCCTATCGCAACTACCAGTCGTGCAGACGTAGTATAAGTTGCCTAGACTGATTGCTATTTGTTTATATACAGGGGGATGGTTTGCAAGACTGGTTTTATCGTTGGATTTGATCACAACATATCGAGGCGGCGAGCAACTTACCTACCTACCTACATCTGTGTAGGACTGGTAGTCGCGATAGGGAGAAAGTTTGTCAGGACATATAGAGGTGACTATACACGTGTATGGCATTAGTGTGTGCACAATTTCAGATTGTTTGGTTGATCAGAATGCCACAAGACAGAAATAAAAAAAAGTTTACTGATCTGTTGCTCAAATAAAAATATGCTTACAAAGTGTTAAAATCGCGTAGAATTATACCAAATTCAGTCTGAAATACAACATTTTTCCAGGGCTATGCGCCCCGAACCCGTATTTACCTGGGGGACCCTCCCCCTAGACCACCATTGTCTTCGTAGTCGTACCTCCTAAAGCTCGTTTGTAATTTATTCCCACCTTGCAAATGTAGTTCCTACGCGCCTGCGCATGCGACATGCGAGTTGAACCCGATTCATGGTACTTTAGGCCCCTGGAAACTCGAACTGCATTTGACTCGTTTTCTGTATTGTGAATAAATAGAGACTTCTCTATTGATGTTTAACAACTCTATGGTTCACTTCTTTTCATGCTGAATATCCTAAAATTATTTTTAAGCTGATTCAAGCGCTCGGCCTTTTTAGAAAATTGAGAGAGAAAAAATGTTCCATAAGTGGGTGTAACTTTGATAGGATGTTCACATGATCGGTCTGATTGTATATTATTTCGTTATAAGCAATTTTTCATTTTTGCTTCGTGCCTTGTTAACTAGGCGCCGGTTATTCAACAAACCCGCACAAAACTATGAAATTTCCGACGATTGGAGACCAGACCCGTTAATCAATTGATCTCAATTTTTAATCATGATTAGATAAAAGACAAAACTTAGGGTTATCATCACTTGTCACATTTTTGAAATTAAATTCCACACGGCAACCAGCGAGACAAGAAAATATAAAAAAAAATCACCAAAATCAACTAATTATTAGCTACTATTAATAACAAAGCAAAAAATTAAAAATGTACTAAGTGATAACCCTAAGTTAGTCGATTATCTAATCATGATTACAATTTCAAATCATTTCGTAAACCCATTTTGACTCCAATCGTATCCAAAAACGTGCCTTCAACAAGCAGCAAAATCACTCGCGCTTGCAGCACCTTAAAGAACATGCGGTCTGTAACAGATGTACTTACTTCACCGTGGCACACGCGACACTGAACTATCAACAAGCAGGCTGGCAGCACCTTAAAGAACATGCAGTCTGTAACAGATGTACTTACTTCACCGTGGCACACGCGACACTGAACTATCAACAAGCAGGCTGGCAGCACCTTAAAGAACATGCAGTCTGTAACAGATGTACTTACTTCACCGTGGCACACGCGACACTGAACTATCAACAAGCAGGCTGGCAGCACCTTAAAGAACATGCAGTCTGTAACAGATGTACTTACTTCACCGTGGCACACGCGACACTGAACTATCAACAAGCAGGCTGGCAGCACCTTAAAGAACATGCAGTCTGTAACAGATGTACTGACTTCACCGTGGCACACGCGACACTGAACTATCAACAAGCAGGCTGGCAGCACCTTAAAGAACACGCAGTCTGTAACAGATGTACTTACTTCACCGTGGCACACGCGACACTGAACTATCAACAAGCAGGCTGGCAGCACCTTAAAGAACACGCAGTCTGTAACAGATGTACTTACTTCACCGTGGCACACGCGACACTGAACTATCAACAAGCAGGCTGGCAGCACCTTAAAGAACACGCAGTCTGTAACAGATGTACTTACTTCACCGTGGCACACGCGACACTGAACTATCAACAAGCAGGCTGGCAGCACCTTAAAGAACACGCAGTCTGTAACAGATGTACTAACTTCACCGTGGCACACGCGACACTTAACTATCAACAAGCAGGCTGGCAGCACCTTAAAGAACATGCAGTCTGTAACAGATGTACTTACTTCACCGTGGCACACGCGACACTGAACTATCAACAAGCAGGCTGGCAGCACCTTAAAGAACACGCAGTCTGTAACAGATGTACTTACTTCACCGTGGCACACGCGACACTGAACTATCAACAAGCAGGCTGGCAGCACCTTAAAGAACATGCAGTCTGTAACAGATGTACTTACTTCACCGTGGCACACGCGACACTGAACTATCAACAAGCAGGCTGGCAGCACCTTAAAGAACACGCAGTCTGTAACAGATGTACTTACTTCACCGTGGCACACGCGACACTGAACTATCAACAAGCAGGCTGGCAACACCTTAAAGAACATGCAGTCTGTAACAGATGTCCTTACTTCACCGTGGCACACGCGACACTGAACTATCAACAAGCAGGCTGGCAGCACCTTAAAGAACATGCAGTCTGTAACAGATGTACTTACTTCACCGTGGCACACGCGACACTGAACGATCAACAAGCAGGCTGGCAGCACCTTAAAGAACATGCAGTCTGTAACAGATGTACTTACTTCACCGTGGCACACGCGACACTGAACTATCAACAAGCAGGCAGGCAGCACCTTAAAGAACACGCAGTCTGTAACAGATGTACTTACTTCACCGTGGCACACGCGACACTGAACTATCAACAAGCAGGCTGGCAGCACCTTAAAGAACACGCAGTCTGTAACAGATGTACTTACTTCACCGTGGCACACGCGACACTGAACTATCAACAAGCAGGCTGGCAGCACCTTAAAGAACATGCAGTCTGTAACAGATGTACTTACTTCACCGTGGCACACACGACACTGAACTATCAACAAGCAGGCTGGCAGCACCTTAAAGAACATGCAGTCTGTAACAGATGTACTTACTTCACCGTGGCACACGCGACACTGAACTATCAACAAGCAGGCTGGCAGCACCTTAAAGAACATGCAGTCTGTAACAGATGTACTTACTTCACCGTGGCACACGCGACACTGAACCATCAACAAGCAGGCTGGCAGCACCTTAAAGAACATGCAGTCTGTAACAGATGTACTTACTTCACCGTGGCACACGCGACACTGAACCATCAACAAGCAGGCTGGCAGCACCTTAAAGAACATGCAGTCTGTAACAGATGTACTTACTTCACCGTGGCACACGCGACACTGAACTATCAACAAGCAGGCTGGCAGCACCTTAAAGAACATGCAGTCTGTAACAGATGTACTTACTTCACCGTGGCACACGCGACACTGAACTATCAACAAGCAGGCTGGCAGCACCTTAAAGAACACGCAGTCTGTAACAGATGTACTTACTTCACCGTGGCACACGCGACACTGAACTATCAACAAGCAGGCTGGCAGCACCTTAAAGAACATGCAGTCTGTAACAGATGTACTTACTTCACCGTGGCACACGCGACACTGAACTATCAACAAGCAGGCTGGCAGCACCTTAAAGAGCATGCAGTCTGTAACAGATGTACTTACTTCACCGTGGCACACGCGACACTGAACTATCAACAAGCAGGCTGGCAGCACCTTAAAGAACACGCAGTCTGTAACAGATGTACTTACTTCACCGTGGCACACGCGACACTGAACTATCAACAAGCAGGCTGGCAGCACCTTAAAGAACACGCAGTCTGTAACAGATGTACTTACTTCACCGTGGCACACGCGACACTGAACTATCAACAAGCAGGCTGGCAGCACCTTAAAGAACATGCAGTCTGTAACAGATGTACTTACTTCACCGTGGCACACGCGACACTGAACTATCAACAAGCAGGCTGGCAGCACCTTAAAGAACATGCAGTCTGTAACAGATGTACTTACTTCACCGTGGCACACGCGACACTGAACTATCAACAAGCAGGCTGGCAGCACCTTAAAGAACATGCAGTCTGTAACAGATGTACTTACTTCACCGTGGCACACGCGACACTGAACTATCAACAAGCAGGCTGGCAGCACCTTAAAGAACATGCAGTCTGTAACAGATGTACTTACTTCACCGTGGCACACGCGACACTGAACTATCAACAAGCAGGCTGGCAGCACCTTAAAGAACATGCAGTCTGTAACAGATGTACTAACTTCACCGTGGCACACGCGACACTGAACTATCAACAAGCAGGCTGGCAGCACCTTAAAGAACATGCAGTCTGTAACAGATGTACTTACTTCACCGTGGCACACGCGACACTGAACTATCAACAAGCAGGCTGGCAGCACCTTAAAGAACATGCAGTCTGTAACAGATGCATTTACTGCACCGTGGCACACGCGACACTGAACTATCAACAAGCAGGCTGGCAGCACCTTAAAGAACACGCAGTCTGTAACAGATGTACTTACTTCACCGTGGCACACGCGACACTGAACTATCAACAAGCAGGCTGGCAGCACCTTAAAGAACACGCAGTCTGTAACAGATGTACTTACTTCACCGTGGCACACGCGACACTGAACTATCAACAAGCAGGCTGGCAGCACCTTAAAGAACATGCAGTCTGTAACAGATGTACTTACTTCACCGTGGCACACGCGACACTGAACTATCAACAAGCAGGCTGGCAGCACCTTAAAGAACATGCAGTCTGTAACAGATGTACTTACTTCACCGTGGCACACGCGACACTGAACTATCAACAAGCAGGCTGGCAGCACCTTAAAGAACATGCAGTCTGTAACAGATGTACTTACTTCACCGTGGCACACGCGACACTGAACTATCAACAAGCAGGCTGGCAGCACCTTAAAGAACACGCAATCTGAAACAGATGTACTTACTTCACCGTGGCACACGCGACACTGAACTATCAACAAGCAGGCTGGCAGCACCTTAAAGAACACGCAGTCTGTAACAGATGTACTTACTTCACCGTGGCACACGCGACACTGAACTATCAACAAGCAGGCTGGCAGCACCTTAAAGAACATGCATTCTGTAACAGATGTACTTACTTCACCGTGGCACACGCGACACTGAACTATCAACAAGCAGGCTGGCAGCACCTTAAAGAACATGCAGTCTGTAACAGATGTACTTACTTCACCGTGGCACACGCGACACTGAACTATCAACAAGCAGGCTGGCAGCACCTTAAAGAACATGCAGTCTGTAACAGATGTACTTACTTCACCGTGGCACACGCGACACTGAACCATCAACAAGCAGGCTGGCAGCACCTTAAAGAACATGCAGTCTGTAACAGATGTACTTACTTCACCGTGGCACACGCGACACTGAACCATCAACAAGCAGGCTGGCAGCACCTTAAAGAACATGCAGTCTGTAACAGATGTACTTACTTCACCGTGGCACACGCGACACTGAACTATCAACAAGCAGGCTGGCAGCACCTTAAAGAACATGCAGTCTGTAACAGATGTACTTACTTCACCGTGGCACACGCGACACTGAACTATCAACAAGCAGGCTGGCAGCACATTAAAGAGCATGCAGTCTGTAACAGATGTACTTATTCCACCGTGGCACACGCGACACTGAACCATCAACAAGCAGGCTGGCAGCACCTTAAAGAACATGCAGTCTGTAACAGATGTACTTACTTCACCGTGGCACACGCGACACTGAACTATCAACAAGCAGGCTGGCAGCACCTTAAAGAACATGCAGTCTGTAACAGATGTACTTACTTCACCGTGGCACACGCGACACTGAACCATCAACAAGCAGGCTGGCAGCACCTTAAAGAACATGCAGTCTGTAACAGATGTACTTACTTCACCGTGGCACACGCGACACTGAACCATCAACAAGCAGGCTGGCAGCACCTTAAAGAACATGCAGTCTGTAACAGATGTACTTACTTCACCGTGGCACACGCGACACTGAACCATCAACAAGCAGGCTGGCAGCACCTTAAAGAACATGCAGTCTGTAACAGATGTACTTACTTCACCGTGGCACACGCGACACTGAACTATCAACAAGCAGGCTGGCAGCACATTAAAGAGCATGCAGTCTGTAACAGATGTACTTATTCCACCGTGGCACACGCGACACTGAACTATCAACAAGCAGGCTGGCAGCACCTTAAAGAACATGCAGTCTGTAACAGATGTACTTACTTCACCGTGGCACACGCGACACTGAACTATCAACAAGCAGGCTGGCAGCACCTTAAAGAACACGCAGTCTGTAACAGATGTACTTACTTCACCGTGGCACACGCGACACTGAACTATCAACAAGCAGGCTGGCAGCACCTTAAAGAACATGCAGTCTGTAACAGATGTACTTACTTCACCGTGGCACACGCGACACTGAACTATCAACAAGCAGGCTGGCAGCACCTTAAAGAACATGCAGTCTGTAACAGATGTACTTACTTCACCGTGGCACACGCGACACTGAACTATCAACAAGAAGGCTGGCAGCACCTTAAAGAACATGCAGTCTGTAACAGATGTACTTACTTCACCGTGGCACACGCGACACTGAACTATCAACAAGCAGGCTGGCAGCACCTTAAAGAACATGCAGTCTGTAACAGATGTACTTACTTCACCGTGGCACACGCGACACTGAACTATCAACAAGCAGGCTGGCAGCACCTTAAAGAACATGCAGTCTGTAACAGATGTACTTACTTCACCGTGGCACACGCGACACTGAACTATCAACAAGCAGGCTGGCAGCACCTTAAAGAACATGCAGTCTGTAACAGATGTACTTACTTCACCGTGGCACACGCGACACTGAACTATCAACAAGCAGGCTGGCAGCACCTTAAAGAACATGCAGTCTGTAACAGATGTACTTACTTCACCGATGCACACGCGACACTGAACTATCAACAAGCAGGCTGGCAGCACCTTAAAGAACACGCAGTCTGTAACAGATGTACTTACTTCACCGTGGCACACGCGACACTGAACTATCAACAAGCAGGCTGGCAGCACCTTAAAGAACACGCAGTCTGTAACAGATGTACTTACTTCACCGTGGCACACGCGACACTGAACTATCAACAAGCAGGCTGGCAGCACCTTAAAGAACACGCAGTCTGTAACAGATGTACTTACTTCACCGTGGCACACGCGACACTGAACTATCAACAAGCAGGCTGGCAGCACCTTAAAGAACATGCAGTCTGTAACAGATGTACTTACTTCACCGTGGCACACGCGACACTGAACCATCAACAAGCAGGCTGGCAGCACCTTAAAGAACATGCAGTCTGTAACAGATGTACTTACTTCACCGTGGCACACGCGACACTGAACTATCAACAAGCAGGCTGGCAGCACCTTGAAGAACACGCAGTCTGTAACAGATGTACTTACTTCACCGTGGCACACGCGACACTGAACTATCAACAAGCAGGCTGGCAGCACCTTAAAGAACATGCAGTCTGTAACAGATGTACTTACTTCACCGTGGCACACGCGACACTGAACTATCAACAAGCAGGCTGGCAGCACCTTAAAGAACATGCAGTCTGTAACAGATGTACTTACTTCACCGTGGCACACGCGACACTGAACCATCAACAAGCAGGCTGGCAGCACCTTAAAGAACATGCAGTCTGTAACAGATGTACTTACTTCACCGTGGCACACGCGACACTGAACTATCAACAAGCAGGCTGGCAGCACCTTAAAGAACACGCAGTCTGTAACAGATGTACTTACTTCACCGTGGCACACGCGACACTGAACTATCAACAAGCAGGCTGGCAGCACCTTAAAGAACATGCAGTCTGTAACAGATGTACTTACTTCACCGTGGCACACGCGACACTGAACTATCAACAAGCAGGCTGGCAGCACCTTAAAGAACATGCAGTCTGTAACAGATGTACTTACTTCACCGTGGCACACGCGACACTGAACCATCAACAAGCAGGCTGGCAGCACCTTAAAGAACATGCAGTCTGTAACAGATGTACTTACTTCACCGTGGCACACGCGACACTGAACTATCAACAAGCAGGCTGGCAGCACCTTATAGAACACGCAGTCTGTAACAGATGTACTTACTTCAACGTGGCACACGCGACACTGAACTATCAACAAGCAGGCTGGCAGCACCTTAAAGAACATGCAGTCTGTAACAGATGTACTTACTTCACCGTGGCACACGCGACACTGAACTATCAACAAGAAGGCTGGCAGCACCTTAAAGAACATGCAGTCTGTAACAGATGTACTTACTTCACCGTGGCACACGCGACACTGAACTATCAACAAGCAGGCTGGCAGCACCTTATAGAACACGCAGTCTGTAACAGATGTACTTACTTCAACGTGGCACACGCGACACTGAACTATCAACAAGCAGGCTGGCAGCACCTTAAAGAACATGCAGTCTGTAACAGATGTACTTACTTCACCGTGGCACACGCGACACTGAACTATCAACAAGCAAGCTGGCAGCACCTTAAAGAACATGCAGTCTGTAACAGATGTACTTACTTCACCGTGGCACACGCGACACTGAACCATCAACAAGCAGGCTGGCAGCACCTTAAAGAACATGCAGTCTGTAACAGATGTACTTACTTCACCGTGGCACACGCGACACTGAACTATCAACAAGAAGGCTGGCAGCACCTTAAAGAACATGCAGTCTGTAACAGATGTACTTACTTCACCGTGGCACACGCGACACTGAACTATCAACAAGCAGGCTGGCAGCACCTTAAAGAACATGCAGTCTGTAACAGATGTTCTTACTTCACCGTGGCACACGCGACACTGAACCATCAACAAGCAGGCTGGCAGCACCTTAAAGAACATGCAGTCTGTAACAGATGTACTTACTTCACCGTGGCACACGCGACACTGAACTATCAACAAGCAGGCTGGCAGCACCTTATAGAACACGCAGTCTGTAACAGATGTACTTACTTCAACGTGGCACACGCGACACTGAACTATCAACAAGCAGGCTGGCAGCACCTTAAAGAACATGCAGTCTGTAACAGATGTACTTACTTCACCGTGGCACACGCGACACTGAACTATCAACAAGAAGGCTGGCAGCACCTTAAAGAACATGCAGTCTGTAACAGATGTACTTACTTCACCGTGGCACACGCGACACTGAACTATCAACAAGCAGGCTGGCAGCACCTTATAGAACACGCAGTCTGTAACAGATGTACTTACTTCACCGTGGCACACGCGACACTGAACTATCAACAAGCAGGCTGGCAGCACCTTAAAGAACATGCAGTCTGTAACAGATGTACTTACTTCACCGTGGCACACGCGACACTGAACTATCAACAAGCAGGCTGGCAGCACCTTAAAGAACATGCAGTCTGTAACAGATGTACTTACTTCACCGTGGCACACGCGACACTGAACCATCAACAAGCAGGCTGGCAGCACCTTAAAGAACATGCAGTCTGTAACAGATGTACTTACTTCACCGTGGCACACGCGACACTGAACTATCAACAAGAAGGCTGGCAGCACCTTAAAGAACATGCAGTCTGTAACAGATGTACTTACTTCACCGTGGCACACGCGACACTGAACTATCAACAAGCAGGCTGGCAGCACCTTAAAGAACACGCAGTCTGTAACAGATGTACTTACTTCACCGTGGCACACGCGACACTGAACTATCAACAAGCAGGCTGGCAGCACCTTAAAGAACACGCAGTCTGTAACAGATGTACTTACTTCACCGTGGCACACGCGACACTGAACTATCAACAAGCAGGCTGGCAGCACCTTAAAGAACATGCAGTCTGTAACAGATGTACTTACTTCACCGTGGCACACGCGACACTGAACTATCAACAAGCAGGCTGGCAGCACCTTAAAGAACATGCAGTCTGTAACAGATGTACTTACTTCACCGTGGCACACGCGACACTGAACTATCAACAAGCAGGCTGGCAGCACCTTAAAGAACACGCAGTCTGTAACAGATGTACTTACTTCACCGTGGCACACGCGACACTGAACTATCAACAAGCAGGCTGGCAGCACCTTAAAGAACATGCAGTCTGTAACAGATGTACTTACTTCACCGTGGCACACGCCACACTGAACTATCAACAAGCAGGCTGGCAGCACCTTAAAGAACATGCAGTCTGTAACAGATGTACTTACTTCACCGTGGCACACGCGACACTGAACTATCAACAAGCAGGCTGGCAGCACCTTAAAGAACACGCAGTCTGTAACAGATGTACTTACTTCACCGTGGCACACGCGACACTGAACTATCAACAAGCAGGCTGGCAGCACCTTAAAGAACACGCAGTCTGTAACAGATGTACTTACTTCACCGTGGCACACGCGACACCGAACTATCAACAAGCAGGCTGGCAGCACCTTAAAGAACACGCAGTCTGTAACAGATGTACTTACTTCACCGTGGCACACGCGACACTGAACTATCAAACCCCGATGAAAAGGAACCAACGAATCACGACTCTTCCAGCTGACTTGACCCGACAGATAACCACCTCCTTATCCCCTCCACAAACAGCAGCATTAAAAAATATTTGAGATTTGACCTCTATAGTGACCTTTATGATAATAGCACATACATAAACACATTCCCAGATTTGCAGTGAACACAAATAAAAATTTAAATTAATATTTTTACTTCAGGAAATTCCTAGATCTGGAATTTCCAATAAGGAAATAAATGTGTATTAATTATGTAATCGCTGTAGAGGAAGAGAGTAGATACGAGCCTCGTATGTTGTAGAAACTGACGGCTGCATCAAATTTTACCAAAAAGCGGACATATTATATCCTATATGCTCATTAGGAACAGGTTGGCTGATTGGTAACGCTCTGAACTTGTATTTCGGTGGCCCGGGTTCGATTCCCGCGCCCATCCTTCCTGACTTGGGGTTTGCCGTGGTATTCCCTCAGTCGCAGGCAAATGCTGGGAAGGTACCCTACAATAGGCCACGGCCGTTACCTTCCCTCTCATCCCATCCTTACCAACTCTTCACCATCACCTCCCAATCATCATCATAATCATTCATCCGTCGCCATTAGCCTCGCTGCAGAACAGTGCGACGTTAAGCCTCAGAAAAAAAACTATACTCCATTGTAATCAACTTTGGGAGGTAAAGTTTAGTTACCCATTTTCTGGGAATGCTCTTGAGAAGAAAAAGTCGTATTTTTCATATTTTTCACGTATAATATAATTTTTTTTTTTCCCGTTACCTGACTGTATACAGGTCAGAGTTTTTCTTCGATCGAGCTAAAATTTTGCACACTTGTGGAGCCAACCTTTTCTATTTGCAGACCCCAAATTTTTTTGAAATGTATTATTTGGCTAAAATTTAAATAAACATCTCCTGATGGTAGGTTGAAAAATGAAACTGGTCTTAGATAAATCTGATCAAACACATATTTTGGCTATACAGGTCAGAGTTTTTCTTTGATCGAGCTGAAATTTTGCACACATGTAAAACCAACCTTCTCTGTTTGCATACAATAATTTTTTTTGAAACCCATTCATTGTCTAAAATTTAAATAAATATCTCCTGATAGGCTGAAAAATGAAAACGGTCTTCGATAATTCTGATCAAACTCATATTTTGCATGATCATTAGGACCAATATGGTCTCTTATTTTACAAAATTTCATCCCAATCAGTTAAGAACGTATGAACGTATTAACATTTGTAATATCTGTCAGTAATGAAGTATCGAAATGAATGTTTTCCAGTGCCAATTGAATTGATTCTGATTTGCTTTATGTTAACCAGGTGCTTAGATGCTATTTTAAAGTTTCGATGAAAAGCATATCATCATATAAGTTAATATCATAATCAATTCAATATGGATGTATTATGTTTTCTGTGCGTTGAGTACGCATTTCCGGTTCGAGAATTTGCACGTATCTGTGCTCGCTCATCAACGCGTTACACTGAGCGTTTTCCTAGTATAAATTTGATTTATTTCAAATATTTCTTAAATTTTGTCAATAGTACTCCCAGAAAATGTGTATCAAAACAACCTTCCAAAGGTGCATAACAGTGGAGTAAATAACGAGTCTAGGATATACCGGGTGGCCCAATAAAAACGCACAATAGGCGAGACAACGCTGGGACGAAACTACTGAACAAATCGGACTGAAAATTTCACATAATATAAACAACATACTAAGGTGTTATGTGTGAAAGTTTGAATTGCATAACTTTTGTAGAAAAAAGTTACATCTGCTAGAATTTGGTTGTCGAAAAATCACTTATACGCATGCACAAATAGTGCTTGTTCAGGAAACGTCAATTGGCCGGGACGCTATTTCTTCAAAACTACTAACGATATCAAGCTGAAAATTTTAAATATTATTCAAAATAAATTGCTATCAATTGTGTAAACATTTCAATCCATTTGGATCATTTGAACAAAAATTGTGGTTTCTTGAAGTTGAGCTAAAAAGCAGAGGTAAATTTCACAAGTTTTCTTACACAGGAAAATTTCAACACGTGAAATGATCTCCCAGAGTTTCAGCGCTTAAGCTGAAATTCAAGATACCGTAACATTCGTTCCATCAATCGAAATGTATTGAAATTTTCACAAAAATGATAGCAATGTATTTTGAATAATATTGAATATTTTCAGCTTGATATCATTAGTAATTTTGAAGAAACAGCGTCCCGACCAATTGATGTTTTCTGATAGCGTGCTA
This sequence comes from Leuctra nigra, assembly GCA_934045905.1. NCBI lineage: Eukaryota > Metazoa > Arthropoda > Insecta > Plecoptera > Leuctridae > Leuctra > Leuctra nigra. Next base: position 7,236,531 of record OW203762.1, on the reverse strand, counting down.
TTTGAGCTCTGTGTAATCGATTTTGCGAAAACCAAATTCTAACAGCTGTAACGTTTTTCCCACTAAAGTTATGTTTCTCAAATTTTGAAACATAAAACCTTAGTATGTTGTTTATATTATGTGAAATTTTCAGACCGATTTGTGCAGTAGTTTCGTCACAGCGATGTCTCGCCAATTGTGCGTTTTATTGGGCCACCCGGTATAATATGTCCGTCAGTTGGTACAGCCTTCCCCGTGATGCAACAAGTCCCCAGGGCCCTCATTCACGTACATGGGGGTAAGCTAGGGTAGCTAGGGTTATAATGTTATTTCTTATGGTACTACGAGCTAACCCAAGCTAACACCGCTCCGTGAATGGGGGCACTGGAAGGGTTCTTAAGTCTTAAGTACCAAGTTCTTAATGTAAGACGTAGTACCTCCTATACTGCCTGTGTTAAATTTGGCAACTTCATGTACCTTTTTCTCGGTATCTTTGCATAGCAGCATTCTATATTATTGTCTATGTCATGTATGAGGTTCAATTTGTATATGCAAGCAGATTCATTATTCACAAAAAAATTGTGTGTTTGAGCCAGAAAATAAAAATGTATAAATTTCTTACACGTTTTATAGAATTCTATCCTTTCTAGAATAATGGTATCATTTTAGAATAGTTATATTCAGCCTGCACAAGTAAAGGAATAATTTCTGAACAAATCTGCAAAAAAATAGGTCTCTAGCTCAAATAGTTTCTGAGATAAAGGTACACTCGGCCAAACAAAACTTGAACGTTGACCAAATTTGAATAACTGCTGGTCATGTCCCATAACCAATCAAAGCTTGTTATTATCATTGAAATGTGAGGTCACCTACTAGAGTGAGACAATGAGATCGCTTAGACTGACTTCTGATGGTGCGATCTTACATTTTCAGCCTATCAGATTTATTGAACGTTCAAGTTTTGTTTGGCCAAGTGTACATAAGTACTGAAAAAAATGTTTTTGAGATAATTACATTAAAAATAAATGGTGCACATAAACCAGTATCTTATCAATGCAAGAGCACAGCAAGAGCACAGCAAGAGCACAGCAAGAGCACAACAAGAGCACAACAAGAGCACAACAAGAGCACAGCAAGAGCACAGCAAGAGCACAGCAAGAGCACAGCAAGAGCACAGCAAGAGCACAACAAGAGCACAACAAGAGCACAGCAAGAGCACAGCAAGAGCACAACAAGAGCACAGCAAGAGCACAGCAAAAGCACAGCAAGAGCACAGCAAGAGCACAACAAGAGCACAACAAGAGCACAGCAAGAGCACAACAAGAGCACAGCAAGAGCACAACAAGAGCGCAGCAAGAGCACAGCAAGAGCACAGCAAGAGCACAACAAGAGCACAGCAAGAGCACAGCAAGAGCACAACAAGAGCACAACAAGAGCACAGCAAGAGCACAACAAGAGCACAGCAAGAGCACAGCAAGAGCACAACAAGAGCACAGCAAGAGCACAACAAGAGCACAACAGAGCACAGCAAGAGCACAACAAGAGCACAGCAAGAGCACAGCAAGAGCACAACAAGAGCACAACAAGAGCACAACAAGAGCACAACAAGAGCACAGCAAGAGCACAACAAGAGCACAGCAAGAGCACAGCAAGAGCACAACAAGAGCACAACAAGAGCACAACAAGAGCACAACAAGAGCACAACAAGAGCACAACAAGAGCACAGCAAGAGCACAGCAAGAGCACAACAAGAGCACAGCAAGAGCACAGCAAGAGCACAACAAGAGCACAGCAAGAGCACAGCAAGAGCACAACAAGAGCACAACAAGAGCACAGCAAGAGCACAGCAAGAGCACAACAAGAGCACAACAAGAGCACAACAAGAGCACAACAAGAGCACAACAAGAGCACAGCAAGAGCACAACAAGAGCACAGCAAGAGCACAACAAGAGCACAGCAAGAGCACAGCAAGAGCACAACAAGAGCACATTTCAAAAAATATTTATTGCAAGATGAAGACATATTTTAGGTAAATGTATGTAATAATAGTATTACTTTAACATTTAAAAATCAGAACTTGAAATAAAAAAAAATTATTGTAATTTTGAAAAAATTTTGTACTACCTCCACCTTAATTTCTTATTGCATGCTATTTCCAGTTTTTATTTTATCAACACTTGAGTCTTTCAACTTCTCTGGTATGTCAATTTCGGATTTTATTTATAAAAGAGGTCCCCGGGTTCTATTCCCAATGCCGCTCTTCCTGACTGAGATTTTCTCACACAGTCTCGAAGGCAAATGATGTGAAGGATTTCTAACCCTAATGTCCCTATTTATTATATATTGACCGGCCCTGCATGGCTACATTTATTCACCACTTCTCTCCAGTAAAATAGTGACCAGAACCTCCAACAAGCTACTGCGCCTGTGGGTTGTTTACTCATGCGACACTGGTGTGTGGCGGGATAGTATTATCTTCGAAGCAATATCTCAACGTATTACTTGATCCCCATAAAAAACACTCCGTGTAAAAATACCAGCCAAGTCTCTACAACTAAAAAAAAAGCTATGAAATCTTAAAATTCTGCACTGAAAAGTAGTGATACCAAAAAATGGGCCAAGTCAAAACTTTATTTGAAAATCAAAAAATACTTGGCGCATCGTGTATACATAGTTTAGAAGTATAGACCAGATAGAAAATATACATTAAATATACATAATACATATAGTATACCTATTATGCCCTAAAAAAATGATGCGCCAAGTATTTTTTGATTTTCAAATAAAGTTTTGACTTGGCCCATTTTTTGATATCACTACTTTTCAGTGCAGAATTTTAAGATTTCATAGCTTTTTTTTTAGTTGTAGAGACTTGGCTGGTATTTTTACACGGAGTGTTTTTTATGGGGATATCACTCCTTTTTTTAGTTTATTCTTAAAATTTGTGACAGTTAAATCGAATGAACAATTTCTAAATCCTGTAAAAAAAATCGCCATTTACAATTTGGTTACTACTAATGAAAATCTGCTATATATTTGCTTAAATGGTCTTTCATGAAGAATAGCAAAGGTTTCATTCCAATCGGTCAACCCAGTTCCGAGACATGCCAACACTTCGGTTTTCAACATGGCTGCTGAAATTACTGCACTGCTTAGAATATATATCTACAAATGTGTATCTTTTTAAGCTTTCTGAATATGTATACATTTTATAGAATGGGGATTAGGTATAATAATTTTTAATTTTTAATGACGTCATTTCCGGGCTCATGAATAGGAAAATTCTAGTTTGACTGTTCCTATTCCATAGAGATGTCCTTCCGAATCGTTTAGCGCTAGATTCGTACCGATCAGTCTACCAGTATTCGAGATACGACGATACTTCTGGTTTCAAAATGGCGGCTGAAATCTCTGACCCCTTGAAATTTAATTTAAACATGATTACATATTATTATAAGCTGTCTCAAATAGTATTAATTGTATCAAAATGTAAATTTGTGAGATTTTTAAAATGTGTGACGTCATTTCCGGTTTTGGTATAGGAAACTGCAAATATTACTGACGATAAAACATAAAGTTAACCGTCTTAATCGTTTAGCGCTGGTTTCGTTCAAATCTGTTTAGCCGTTTTTGGGATATGATGTCACTTCCGGTTTCAAAATGGCGGCTCCGGTTGGTTTTATAACAAGTCAAATGAGATATCAGAAGTACATACGATACATAAATATCAAAATAATCGGAGCAACATTTGATGCCGAAATGCCAATCGATGTATTTCAAATTTCATGACGTCATTTCCGGTTTCGTTAACATAATGTTTAGTCTCTAGCTAATGATAATCCATATAGTTGACCGTCCGAATCGTTTGGCGCTATTTTCGCTCCAATCGGTTTAGAAGTTGTTGAAATATAACGTCACTTCCGGTTTCAAAATGGCGGCACAAAAAATTCATGGGGTGAAGGTTAAATCAGACGCCAAAAGTGCACACGTGGTAAAAATGTGAGATCAATCGGTTAAGCCGTTTAGGCTGTGGCCTGTTTACCGGATTTGAATTCCAGGAGACTACTACTACTACTACTACTACTGAGATTATTATTATTATTATTATTATGAAAACCGCCCTAAAACACTGTTTTCACGGCCCTCTAGCGCGCAAAGGGCGTAACCTATTGTTCCCAAATTTGGTATATGTTGTAGGGTGGGCCATAGCTCGAAATTAAGATATATCGCAACAATGTGAGATTTTCCAATTTTAAGATCCAGTAGGCCGAAAATGCCACTTTGATGCTTACAGTAAAAGTGGGTTTGCTCCAGCCTTTATATGAGAGTGTGCGCGCGCCGTACGACTTGGCTGGCGTGGAGCGACCGCTCCACTAGATCTACTGCAAAAATTACGCATGATTTATAGTTTGCTATTCCCTATTTTATCATTTTATCAATTGTCAATACCTTTATAATTAAGGTTAAAAATAATGAAAGGGTGAGTCAAAATTTATCCATGGGTGACATCTTTCTAAATCGCGCTCGGCTATCTGGTTATAGCACAATACATTTTTACTTCATCTCCTAATCAAGTTTGCACATACTTAAGGTGACTGGATCGATCGGTTTTCTGAAGTATTGGAGAGCTTTCCACATAATTTACTTTTATAATATACTGGGTATAGCTGAAATAGACAACATTTAAATTGTATTTATACGTTATCTTTTTATTTAGAGCAGTATTACTGCCCCAAAGAAGTTAGCTTTGAATTGGATATTGCCTACGGTACAATATGGCAACTTCGTACTATGGAAATTTGAATTTGTGTGGAATCATGATGGCTGAGCTTGCTGAGCTTGCATCTAGAGGTTTACTTTCATGAAAAGTCAAGGTATCTTTAGTAGGCATTTAGTGCCTTCTAACTACCTTGAGCACTCCCGTGTTGCCAAAAGTATTTTGACTTGATTCGCAATTTGAATTGAATCGCTTATAAGCGATTCAATTCTTTTTATTTAGCACACGATGCAATTTGTTTATATATTTTTAATGAAAGTAAATAGATCACATTTTTTCTAATCATATGCGTTTTTTTGAAAATCTCTCGGTCCAATTAAATAAAATCTTACTTTGTAGCAAATTTTTCAAACCTGCCATAAGATAACGTGGAGAAAATACTTCTTAATTCTTATTCGCCTGTCTCGAAAACTAGACACGGGAAGTATTTTTTTTTGAAGTGTTGTTTAGGAGATACCAATGAGTGAGTACAGCAAAATTGAACACTATCTGAAAAAATGGTCGATCGACCCAGCCACCTTAAGACTATTCATAGTTTGCACGATGACATCATCTCATTGTTGCGCGGCCATCTTGGTGATACATGTCAGAACGGCTGACAATCTGTTTTTCAGTATTTTTTTATATTATTTATGGTTTACCTGTGCAATTGTAGGCTGCAGAAGAAGTTCTTATAGCTATAAAACCACTAATTTACAAACTATATCTTCGACTAACCGATAATAATTAGTTGCAATCGACTTGACAACTGTCACCAATATGGCCGAACATATACTTTTTTACATTGTTGATGTAAAACAAAAGACGCACGTGCAAACTATGAATAAGACAACACGAACAATTATTTTCATAATTTTTATTAAACTCCAGTTTACATCAATATAAATGAGGAAAAGGTTAACTACTACTATTACCAAGAGAATGAAAAAAAAATGATGTAATCTCAGTAATATTGGTCAACATCGCGAGTCAGCTAATCTGAAATTTTGGATGAAAATGAATGGTGTACTTCCTAGTCGGACATAAATATCTAGTTCCTAGAATAAGTGTCAAACTTAAGTCTGTTTAAGCACAGAGCAAAATTGACGAAATTTTGACTTTGACAATTAATTGTGACCTAACCTGGATTACAACAATATAAAAGGTATCAGTCACTCCGGGCATTATCGGTTAAGGTGATACTAGCGCTCGGCCGTTTTAGAAAATTGAGAGAGAAAAATTGTTTCATAAGTGAGTGTAACTTTTACAGGATGTTCACATGATCAGTCTGATTGTATATTAGTAGCCCTTTTTAATTTTTGCTTATTGCATCGTTAATTAGGCGCCGGTTATTCAACAAAACCGCGCAAAACTCAGAAATTTGCGATACGATTGGAGACCAAACCCGTAAACCAATTGATCTCAAATTTTAATCATGATTAGATGAAAGACAAACTTAGGGTTATCACTTGGCACATTTTTGAAATTTAATTTAATACGGCGCCCAGGGAGACGAGAAAATAGCTAATTTTTCACCAAAAATCCACTAATTTTTACTAATTAATGAAACAAAAAATTAAGAATGTACCAAGGGATAACCCTAAGTTTGTCTTTTATCTAATCACGATTAAAATTTCAAATAATTTGGTCTACCCATTTCGTCTCCAATCGTATCGCAAAAAGTGTCTACAAAAAGCATCAAAATCGCTCGCGCTTGCAGCACCTTAAATGAGTTTCACCAACTTGCCCTAATTAGAAATGATCCTCAGCGAATGAGCGAACTTGCGACATTTCATTTCTTTCAGTTCACAGACCGAAAGGCTTGATAGATTTTTTTGTTCTATTAAAAAATAATTGTAATTGGTGTCTGACATGTTTTAAAATGTTATAGCATTATTATATAACGAGGAAAAAATTATTACTGAAATTAAATTAATTGTGATTATGTTAGTGAGGCCTCAAGATATTTCAGCACTGAGCTAAAACGCTTTCCTCATCTCATATTTATTTAGTCACGTTCCACTGTCATAAAATTCCCAGAGCCTTATAAAATAAAACCTTTTTCATAAAACCTTTTTGCTCATTTAAATAATCTGTTAACGAAATTTGGCAATCATTTAACGTGCACCATTTTTATATTTTTGATTTTACCAATGAATAGTTGATAAAAATATATTGTAATAATTTTTTGATTTACAAAATTCCGTTCATAACTACGTATAAATACACTTCAAACACTCTTATAAGAGTACCTATAGGCCATGATACAATTTATTTAATCCAATTTTGAACCGAATTTTACAAATAAAAATTCAATTTCAATCTATATTTACTTGTATATTATTATGAAAAAAATATGAAAATTTTATTTGTTAAATGATCTACAAAATAATCAATAAAGAGCAATAAACCTTTGTTGCCACGACCTATCTTCAGAGAATAGAAATCGATCCTTGTAATATTGAACAAGTAAGAAGACAACAATGGTAGGTAGAATGGCGGAGGCGGAGGAAACTCTTTAAGATTTATTATACATGTGAAGAGCTGAAAATAATAATACTAGGAAAACGCTCAGTGTAACGCGTTGATGAGCGAGCACGGGTACGTGCAAATTCTCAAAACGGAAATGCGTACACAACGCACAGAAAACATATACCTACATCCATATTGAATAGAAATATGATCACTAAATCAACATAAAAGTATATAATGCTTTTCATCGAAACTTTAAAATAGCATCTAAGCACCTGGTTAATAAAGCAAATCAGAATCAATTCAATTGGCACTGGAAAACATTCATTTCGATACTTCATTATTACTGACAGATATTAAAAATGTCAATAAGTTCATACGTTCTTAACTGATTGGGATGACATTTTGTAAAATAAGAGACAATGTTGGTCTTAATGATCATGCAAAATATGAGTTTGATCAGAATTATCGAAGACTGTTTTCATTTTTCAGCCTATCAGGAGATATTTATTTAAATTTTAACCAACAAATGGATTTCAAATAAATTAGGTTCTTGAAACAGAAAAGGATGTCTCTACATGTGTGCAAAATTTCAGCTCGATCGAAGAAAAACTGCGACAGCTGTATAGCCTCAGTATAAGAAAAAAACCGAGGTCCGTGCCAAAAGATCAAAAGGAATCGCTCGATTCGCTCGCTCAAACATGGAGAAGCATAATGGCTGCTGTAAAATGTGGAAAATTCCAGTTGGCAGAGACTTTTAATTAAAAAGAAAGATCATGGGAGATGAATGTCTAAAAGTAAAGTGACCAAGAGGTCAAAATAGTCTGAAGAATGTCGCTAAAACAGTGCCCGATGAATACCTGATCTTTATTTGTTAGCAAATGACGTATGTACTGAGTGTAATCCAACCTCTAACCCTCAAAAACCAAATATCGAGAACATGGTGGATTAAACTTGCTTAAACAGTAGATCTAGTGGAGCGGTCGCTCCACGCCAGCCAAGTCGTACGGCGCGCGCACACTCTCATATAAAGGCTGGAGCAAACCCACTTTTACTGTAAGCATCAAAGTGGCATTTTCGGCCTACTGGATCTTAAAATTGAGAAATCTCACATTGTTGCGAAATATCTTAATTTCGAGTTATGGCCCACCCTACAACATATACCAAATTTGGGAACAATAGGTTACGCCCTTTGCGCGCTAGAGGGCCGTGAAAACAGTGTTTTAGGGCGGTTTTCATAATAATAATCTTAGTAGTAGTAGTAGGCTGGAGCTAAAATCCGGTAAACAGGCCACAGCCTAAACGGCTGAACCGATTGATCTCACATTTTTACCACGTGTGCACTTTTGGCGTCTGATTTAACCTTGTCCCCATGAATTTTTTGTGCCGCCATTTTGAAACCGGAAGTGACGTCATATCTCGTCAACGGTTAGACCGATCGGAACGAAATTTGCGCCAATCGTTTCAGACGGTCATCTATATGGATTATCAATATCAAAAGACTGAACATTATTTTAAATAAACCGGAAATGACGTCATGAAATTTAATATACATCGATTTGCATTTCAGCAACAACTGTTGATCCGATTGTCTTGATATTTATGTAACGTTTGTACTTTTGATATTTCATTTGACTTGTTATAAAACCAACCGGAAGCCGCCATTTTGAAACCGGAAGTGACATCATGTCTCAAAAACGGCTAAACAGATTAGAACAAAACCAGCGCTAAACGATTTAGACGGTCAACTTTATGTAATCAGTAATATTTGATGATTCAAATATCGAAACCGGAAATGACGTCACACATTTTATGACCTATACCGGAAATGACGTCATAAATATGCTAAATGACGCTAAATTCACCACTATATACTTTAAAATAGATATAAGTAAACGTACTTTGTAAATAATTATAAATTCAAGGTTGCAGTGTTCTCGGCGGCCATTTTTAAAACCGGAAGTGACGTCATATATCGTAAACGGTTGTACCGATTGCAACCTAAGTTTGGAAATGTGTTGGACTAATAATTATGAATTCAAGACGACATTATTTTCGGCCGCCATTGTTAAAACCGGAAGTGACGTCAAATATCGAAAATGGCTGTACCGATTGCAATCAAATTTTGGAAATGTGTTGTACTAATAATTATGAATTCAAGACGACATTATTTTCGGCCGCCATTGTTAAAACCGGAAGTGACGTCATATATCGAAAATGGCTGTACCGATTGCAACCAAATTTTGGAAATGTGTTGTACTAATAATTATGAATTCAAGACGACATTATTTTCGGCCGCCATTGTTAAAACCGGAAGTGACGTCATATATCAAAAACGGCTGTACCGATTGCAACCAAATTTTGGAAATGTGTAGGAGTAATAATTATGAATTCAAGACGACATTATTTTCGGCCGCCATTGCTAAAACCGGAAGTGACGTCATATATCGAAAACGGCTGGACCGATTGTAACGAAACTTAAAGCTATTCTTCTTGGATAATTATTTTAATCTTATATACCAAACGCAACTTTTCTAAGTATCCAAATCGGCATAGGCGTATTTTTTTAAAGAAATAAGTTCTTGCACGGACACAAGCTGTGCTACAAGCTGTATGAATAAACTAACAAAAGAAGTGATATCCCAGAAAAAAACACTCCGTGTAAAAAAGGCAGCCAAGTCTCTTTACTTTAAAAAAATTCAACACCGAAAAGGAGTGATATCAAAAAAGGAGCCAAGTCAATGACATTTCCAAATATTTAATCGTATCTTTGAAATAAAAGTATAAACACCGAGAAATACTTTACAAAAGGACTTGGCGCATCGTTTTTTTAAAGACATTTTTCTATTCATAAGCATGTGCCATTTATATACAACCGTCATTTTGAATGTTTAGAATAATAGGGAAACATCTTTCAATTAGGTACATATTATACATACCTTCTGTAAAATATTTTCTATATGATTATATACGCTATGAAACTTGTTGTCTATGCTTTCTATAAATATACACAATAGTTATCTTTGTAATATTGTTTCGTGGTGAATATAATTAAGTCTCATGCGTTATACCTTCTCATCATGTAACAATTTCTATTAATACACATTTTATAAAAATACATTTCACAAAGAAGACAGTCATATTGAATTTCTATTAAAAAATTTAACTTTATACACTTGACACTTCAAAAATATATAATTGTGTTCCATTAGTTAGTAATTATTTGACAACGTTTCATGATTTCCTTCAGTCAAGATCAAATTATGAAAAGATACCAGTCTAATATCGCCATATTAACAGTACTGCAAGAATATGTATGAGCCCACTTCCAATTGATATGAAGGGATGTGTGTTGTGAAAAATATCCGACCGAACCGGGGCACGAACTTGGGACCTCTCACTTGCCGGGCGAGAGCTCTACCAACTGAGCTACCCGATCGGACGGGCGGACATTAGACACAACACACTGATGAGGATCCTGACTCCTGACTCCATGGAAGTTTTCCAAAGAAACCTACATTCTCACCACTTCCAATTGTTATGTAATTCTTTCACCCTTATATTACTTATATATTACAGCATAAAATCATGCTTCTATCGCCATTGACAAAACTATAAAATAGTCATTACTAAAAGTAGCTTGATTCATAGATTCTGGCTCTAATAGAAAGAGGAAAATGTACCTACTTGTAAATTTCTTTCCACTTTTAGGATAGAATGATGTCTTTAAAAAAACGATGCGCCAAGTCCTTTTGTAAAGTATTTCTCGGTGTTTATACTTTTATTTCAAAGATACGATTAAATATTTGGAAATGTCATTGACTTGGCTCCTTTTTTGATATCACTCCTTTTCGGTGTTGAATTTTTTTAAAGTAAAGAGACTTGGCTGCCTTTTTTACACGGAGTGTTTTTTTCTGGTAGTATTTGACTTGAGATTATTGCAAAAGTATGCTAATTTGAATTAATATGTGATTTCGAGCAAAAAGTGCATGCAAATTCATTACTTGTTTACACACACAAAACAAATTGAAGAGTAAAACAAACCTCCGGCTAAAAATGAGGACCCCAGCCTCACGACCAGAATCAACTCCTGCTTGCAACGTCAGCTTCGATACATTAAAATAAATAAACAAACATGTAAATAAATAAGCAGATAAATTTATTATATATACAAAAAATTAATAGAATATACTAAAAATGAGATAAACACAAAACCTACTAAAATCCTTCAGTTCAGACAAACACAATTGTAAAAAATTACTTTAAATTAATTTTCCAAATATTTTGCCAGAGAAACGCCCCCCTTTCCCATGGGATCTTTCACTATCCAGATGTCTTCCCATCCGTAAAGAATTCGCAGTACGCTGATAACAAAAGAAAATTAATTAGTTCGAGCTTTGAATATTTAATCCGTGAAGCTGGGTTCCCATACTTCGCATCGAATTCGCTTCCGGTTCGCTTCGCTTTCGCAAAATGGCTACCTTTTAACAAAGGAAATCGTCCATGTTTACATTCCCATGTTCGCGTGTTTCGGTTTCGTTTCGGTTTCGTCAAAGTTAAAATTGACTCAACTTTAACGAAACCGAAACACGCGAACATGCGAATGTAAAAATGGACGATTTCCTTTGTTAAAAGGTAGCCATTTTGCGAAAGCGAAGCGAACCGGAAGCGAATTCGATGCGAAGTATGGGAACCCAGCTTCACGGTTCGAGCATAGACATTGTGCTCGTAAGGATTAAATATTCAAAGATTGTATAGCCCAATGTCTATGGTTCGAGGTTCGTGCAACAAAGGTTTTATCACACGGGAATCGCACGGTTCGTCAGAGCGTTTTTTTGTCATTTTGTCTTCCCACTAAATAATTTTAAAAAATCAGATAGTAAAGCTGGGTTCCCATACTTCGCTTTCGTTTCGCATTCGGTTCGCTTTCGCCTCGCGAAGTTTGTAGTCGTTTCCATAATTTCTGTTTCGCGCGTTTCGCGTATCCTTGGATACGCGATACATAAATAGTATTCTGCCAAAAGTTAAAAACAAAATGACGAATAATAATCAGATAATAAGCAAGAAAGGCAAGAAAATGCGGAAAAAGTAAAACTTGAAAGTTGAAACGTCAAAACGTCAAAACATATCTCGAGGTCGACCGGAAATGGAGATTCGATATATCGCATCACTTCCGGTTTTCGCGCGTTATGATTTCGTCGAAGTTGAAGTTGGTCCAACATTTTTGCATTTCGGAGACGAAATTAAACATGGACGATTTTCTGTGTTAAAAGGTAGCCATTTTGCGAAAGCGAACCGAATGCGAAATAAAAGCGAAGTATGGGAACCCAGCTTAACGACCCATAACAGCCCAATAGACTAAATAATGCCACAAACTAGAGTACTATATGACCTCTGATACGACCTCAAAGTGTTAAATACGATATTTTTAGTAAAATAATCGTATAGTGCTCGTCGGAGTGTGCCTGGCACTTTGAGGTACCAGAGGTCATAATGAGCTCCAGTGCTCCAGTGCTTCAGTGCTCCAGTGCTCCAGTGCTCCAGTGCTCCAGTGCTCCAGTGCTCCAGTGCTCCAGTGCTCCAGTGCTCCAGTGCTCCAGTGCTCCAGTGCTCCAGTGCTCCAGTGCTCCAGTGCTCCAGAGCTCCAGAGCTCCAGTGCTCCAGTGCTCCAGTGCTCCAGTGCTCCAGTGCTCCAGTGCTCCAGTGCTCCAGTGCTCCAGTGCTCCAGTGCTCCAGTGCTCCAGTGCTCCAGTGCTCCAGTGCTCCAGTGCTCCAGTGCTCCAGTGCTCCAGTGCTCCAGTGCTCCAGTGCTCCAGAGCTCCAGTGCTCCAGTGCTCCAGTGCTCCAGTGCTCCAGTGCTCCAGTGCTCCAGTGCTCCAGAGCTCCAGTGCTCCAGTGCTCCAGTGCTCCAGTGCTCCAGTGCTCCAGTGCTCCAGTGCTCCAGTGCTCCAGTGCTCCAGTGATCCAGTGCTCCAGTGCTCCAGTGCTCCAGTGCTCCAGTGCTCCAGTGCTCCACTGCTCCAGAGCTCCAGTGCTCCAGTGCTCCAGTGCTCCAGTGCTCCAGTGCTCCAGTGCTCCAGTGCTCCAGTGCTCCAGTGCTCCAGTGCTCCAGTGCTCCAGAGCTCCAGAGCTCCAGAGCTCTAGTGCTCCAGTGCTCTAGTGCTCCAGTGCTCCAGTGCTCCAGTGCTCCAGTGCTCCAGTGCTCCAGTGCTCCTGTGCTCCAGTGCTCCAGTGCTCCAGTGCTCCAGTGCTCCAGTGCTCCAGTGCTCCAGTGCTCCAGTGCTCCAGTGCTCCAGTGCTCCAGTGCTCCAGTGCTCCAGTGCTCCAGTGCTCCAGTGCTCCAGTGCTCCAGTGCTCCAGTGCTCCAGTGCTCCAGTGCTCCAGTGCTCCAGTGCTCCAGTGCTCCAGTGCTCCAGTGCTCCAGTGCTCCAGAGCTCCAGTGCTCCAGTGCTCCAGTGCTCCAGTGCTCCAGTGCTCCAGTGCTCCAGTGCTCCAGTGCTCCAGTGCTCCAGTGCTCCAGTGCTCCAGTGCTCCAGTGCTCCAGTGCTCCACTGGAGCACTGTGATTGTGATTGTGTGACTGTGGAGGACTGTGATTGGCGCTACTCTAAGTTGCCATATCTACTTCGTTACTCGTTAGTAGAGGTGTTTATTGAAGCCACTCAGGGGAATTATGAACCCTTCGTCGTGACATATGTATTATTGACAATATTTTGCTTGACAATTATTTTATTCCATTTTTATTGCATAAGTTGCTTTAAAACTTGGGTCTCGGTTTTAGCTGTATGCCTTTTTAATTAACTTAAAAGTGAAGTCTTTACATTTATTTTTCAGTTAAAAAAAGATGACTTAGGTATGTATTAATTAGTGAACCACATGATCTTTGTCATATTGTCAGGAAATTTACTTTATTAATGATCGTTAGGTACGGTTAGATGTCACTGTTAGAGGTCGTTTGAGTTGCCATATATCTCTGCCAATGCAGAATTTCTCTCAGTTTGCAATATTCATTGCCATGCTTTACAATTACATTAAAAAATCTAGGTAAGTTTAATTTTGTTTCTAATAAAAAAAAAATGCATCATATTTTTACTACCTACTTATTAAATGAAACATAACACGACATTGGATAGGTAGCCTATGTCAGGATGTGAAAGACAACTTAAAAATTTGATTTTAATATTTATAATAATTTAGTGACAAATTTTGTTATCCTGCTTAGTGCTTTGAGATGCCATGCTTTGAGATTACAGCCAACTTGTTTGGTAACTAAACTACTCCATATAATTGTGCAGCTCTGCCTGCACAAACTCTGATATTTTAGCTTGTTATACGACAGTATTAATTAGGCTTTTAGAGCCAGTTTTCTGATCTGTGAACATGTTATGCTTTATATTTTGACTCTCTTACTCTGAATTGATTATCCTTCAATTCAACAGATTAAACTTTTGTTATCTCATCTTTACTTAAGTCTATGAAGCTGTCCTTACTTTATGAACTATACAGAAGCTTTATTTGTATTCCATTATTCGGCTATGACAGCGGAATAGTGGCACTCAATAGTTAGTTTAAACTACATTTGTGCCATTCTCTGCTCAAGTATTGGACTGATTTGTTGGCAAATGAATCTACACCAAATGTCAAAACTTATGTTTTTGCCTAAATCCCTTGTTAAATGATTGGTTTTCTTGTGGTGATATTTTTAAACGTGTATATAAAAAAATGCAATAAAGTTTATATATTTATTTGATATTTTGTGTGTGCTAATTTACTTTTTTGATTAAATCCCAACTTAAATATAACGTTACAAAAGAGATAAATATACATTATACAATTATTAGTAATTAGTAAAGTAAAATGGATCAATAATTTTTTGAGAAGGTACACTCTCGTTCGTTCCTCTGGTTTGAATAAAGCGCCAAAGAGTAGTTCCTCAAGTGGCCACGCCATATTTGGCGGGCTTTTTTGATAGATATAGGTTATGAGGGAACAACATTACATTGCAATGGAGAGTGAACCACTTGTTGAGAAAACAAACTTTACTAATACAAATACTGTGCTAAAAATAAGAAGATTGGTAAAAGAAAGAGTAATCCTTCCATCTGATACCTTTCGAGGACACGAGAAAGAAAAAGCGGAGTTACTGGGCTTGATTGAGCGCACTGTGACCATTGCAGAGAGCAATTCCGCTCTCCTTGTCGGCCCAAGAGGATGTGGAAAAACAACGGTAATTTGATGATACATTACGAATTATAACCCATCAATTATGTTTTAATTTAATTAAATATACTAACATGTACAAAATATAATTTTGCAGCTATTAAACAGCGTGTTAGATGAACTTTGTGACCTTATTGAGCTGGAAAAACACTGCCTCGTCGTCAAGTTAAACGGCTTCATTCATGTAAATGACAACGTCGCCCTGCGGAGCGCAGTAAAGCAGCTTGGTCTGGAGAATGTTGTTGGAGATCGGGTATTTGGCAGCTTCTCAGAAAACTTGATGTTTCTCTTCGAAAGCCTCAAATCTGGTAGTCGAGAACGTTCGAAAGCAGTCTTGTTCGTTATCGACGAGTTTCAGTTATTCTGCAGACATCACAATCAGACGTTACTCTACAATCTATTCGACATTGTTCAGTCGAATCAGGTAAATATATGTTTCCACTTTTCAAAATTGTGTGTTGTGGGTTTTTAACCTCTAGAGATTGTAGTTTATATGTTTTTCTTTTATATAGGCTCCTATATGCGTGATCGGAATGACTTGCCGCTTGGATGTTGTGGAACTGTTAGAGAAGAGAGTCAAGTCTCGCTTCTCGCATCGCCAAATACATATATTCCCCGGGATCGGTAAAGACGGGATGGCACAGATAGATTTGTTTATTTACTTGCTACGGCTGGAGGACACTGACACTGGAGAACATCTCAACAAGAAGCAGATCGCACAGTGGAATAAACACGTCGAGAGTCTTGCCGAGCATCCCATCGTCAAGAGCATGCTGCTGAGGATGTTTGACATCGACGTTGGAGAAGCGAAGATGAGAGCTTTACTGGTGAGACGCTTACATAACCTTCACAGTCCTTGAATCTTTGTATGTGGCAGTCTTCTGTCAATGGCACTGTTCGAACTTGTAGTTTTTAGTAGTCTAACAAAACAATTGAAATTTGTTCCATAAAATTTAGGACAGTTTTTTCCTGATTTTTTTCTCTGAGAAATGATGCTCTACCGCACCTCTCTAATTATCCACTGCAGCTTGGCGAAATGTTGATAAAAACCCCTTTTTTACTACTTATTCTTCAATTCACGTAATATCCGCCTTTTGTCTTGTGTTCATTTCTCACAGCCGGTTCTCCTGACGGAGTTTTTTTTTGTGATTTTCCTCAGTCGTGCGTGAGGCATGCTGGAATGTTTGCTACTAATAGCTACTGCTTCCTTCCCCCCTCCCCCCCCTCACATTTCACCCTTACCTATACTACATCATCATCACCCAATCATTATCATAATCATTCATTCATCGCTATTAGCTTAGTTGCTAAATTGTCGACGTTACACAAAATAATGATCTTTTTGATCGCCTATTTCATCCCCAGTTTCATTACCAGTTGGTAATTATTATAAGTTTAATTCTACTATGTTGCCAGATGAAGGTGGTCTGCAAGTTGAGTCCACAGCATCCCGAGATCACCGTCTCTGACTTGACTCGATGCTATCAACACCTCTCTAAAGACTCCGCCACCGTCACGATGCACAACCTGAGCGTCGTGGAGATGTGTCTCTTGATCTCCGCCAAACATCACACCGACATCTTCGACAATCAGCCCTTCAACTTCGAGGCAGTTCTTGCTCGATATCTCAAGTTCCTGAGGCAGAATTGCTCCACGCAGACCACGTCCAGACCGGTGATTATGAAGGTACGACGCTAGACTGCATTAATTTTCAATCGCTATTAAATGGATAGTTTCCTTGATATGAATGAGGTATTTCTTACACTTTTCTAGAGATAAATTTGCTGTGAGACCCCCTGATTTCAAAATAGTGTTTAATTTTGATTATTTTGCATATTTCGCAAAAATCTTCTTGGAAAAAATTGCGTACCTATGTAGAACGTGTCAACCTAGGTGTAGGTTGTACACTACTACATTTTTGTAATTTATTTTTTTGGCAGTTTTATGTCTTTTTTCTACCTATTTCACTTGACACAGTTGTGCAACTGCAGTTTCCTGTTTGCATTAATAAATATTTCCAAATTATTTTGGAGGATTACAAAACCAACGCATCGGACCAATTTTTCTTTCATATCATTTTTACGCATGTAGGTAATTGTAGTGTCTTGTTTCTTTGTATATTTTAGCCTTTATATTTATTTTTGTGTTAATTCTCTTGTCTCTAAATAAGCATACCTTGCCATCAATAACGTTATCAAATTGCTGACTATTAACCTACTGTTGGCTGACAATGTAGTAAATGTCCGCCCTGCTTGTAACGTACATACCATACAATGCAAGTTGTCTCCTAGGCATTCGAGCACCTGATGTGTCTAGACCTGATCGGACCAATCGGCAGTCAGACGGCACAGAAAGAGTACCGGATGTGCCAGTTGCTTGTCCTGCCGCACCAAGTGGACGATGCCGTCAAGTCCTACAAGCATCTTCCTACCGTCGTCGAGCAGTGGGCCAAGAGCAGTTTACAGTGATGACAGTGTCGGCTGATGGTTAGCTAACTACCATACTTTATACACGAGAGAAAGGGAATAGAACTTTTCACAAAAAGGCTGAATTTCTTTGGAAATATTTTCATGTTCATAACTGTTTGAAAAGTCTATAATGTAAGGTAAATCCAGCAGTAGAGCTTTTTTTGCCTTTGTGGACTTCTGGCTCCAGATTCACGAAAAAGTATTATCTCCTACTATGTACGTACTATCTTTGGTATATCTTTCATTTAACATAGTGTTTTTGGTATTAAATCAAAAGATAATACGTATTAGCAGATAATACCTTTCGTGAATCCAGCCCCTGTATCTTAAAAGCTGTTAAAACAGATCAATCATTGGAGCATCTTTATGTGGATTCTATTCTCCGTCTCTAGTCGTACAAAAAGTCGGTCATCGCATTCCATTCTGTTACTCTGCATGAATTTTGAATCAATGTGAACGATTAGGTACCCATATTGAGTGAGCTCTAGCATAGAGCTTCACTTTGTGAAAGAGAAATCTTTTTTGTAAGGTGATTTTCTTGTGCTGACTAATGATTGATGAAGAGGAATATTTGGAGGTAAAACTCTTTGAATCTCTGAATGAAAATGCAGATTATAGCATAGATCTTGTAATAATATTTTATTTTTATATGTGTAGATAGGTACCACAATTCACAAACCATCTAAATGACAGTTTACAATTAATAAATAATTTTCACAAGTCTCTCAGTTTTTACATTTTGTGTACGGAAAGCTTGGACACCTACCAAATCAGATATTATCCATGACTCAATAAGCAACTACAGTCCGTGTCACACGGAGTTGTCCGCCAGACTTGGCCCCTAATTTGGCCTATAACAGGTTTTTTGGTCATCCCTCAGATGCTCATTGTATTCGGACCGGTCGCTCTCTCGTCTTCCAAGACCAACCCTCCCTCTCGGATACAAAATCGAGAATCAACCATACCTTTTCTTCCGCCTCATTAACCCGCCTCCGCATTCGATATTCGCAAATATCAGAGTTTCTACCCATCCGGACCCATCCGACCAGGCAACTATTCCCGCGCTCTGTTGTCAAGAAAGAGCTGTCAATCAGTCCATTCATTCATGCGCTTAGCTAGTCAAATGATTCTTAAGATCTGTAGGGAAATGCAATTTTGATACTTCTGCCGTCAAAAATGAATTATAATTTGAACACGGAAACCAGTGGTTTTTTGTTTTTGAAAATCGGTGCATATTTGAATGAAATAATATTGTATGCATGCGAACAGTTTTAGAAAGTAATTTTTTTATACTTGCGAAATATGCACCTAACGACTTTTATCTATGTTCAATTTAATATTCATTTTTGCCGTCAAAAGTATCAAAATCGCATTATACTAAAAATCTTTACTCAGATATTTGCGAACATACTTTGGTATGATATGAAGGGATGTGTGTTGTGAAAAATATCCGACCGAACCGGGGCTCGAACCCGGGACCTCTCACTTGCCGGGCGAGAGCTCTACCAACTGAGCTACCCGATCGGACGGACGGACACTAGACACAACACACTGATGAGGGTTAGAGATCTCCGAGGAGTAGCTCAGTTGGTAGAGCTCTCGCCCGGCAAGTGAGAGGTCCCGGGTTCGAGCCCCGGTTCGGTCGGATATTTTTCACAACACACATCCCTTCATATCATCCTGACTCCATGGAAATTTTCCAAAGTAACCTACATTCTCATACTTTGGTATCTTAATTACTTGTATTTTACTACCTTCTTACGTTCGGTAGGAACCACGTTCTTTTGTCACTCATCGCACGTTGTCAGAGTACCTAATTGACTGGAACTAATAGCCTCCAACCCTTCCTAAAGGGTATTCAAAATTTCCTAGCGGACTATTCCGTGTGACACGGACTGTAGTACTAGGTATTCTACACATTCATTGTAAAATGAAATCCAATGAATATCTAGCAGATGCATAATGATGGTGGCTCATGAATCCCAGGAATTTTCTAGAAATTACGTTTTTATAGAAGAATCAAGAATTCACCATCATGATTGATATTTAAAAAATATATGTAGTTATGTACTCGCTTTGCTAGTTACGTATTTACTTAGCCTTTATAATAACCTGATATTTTATCAAGCTTTAGTTCAATAGTTAAGCCAAGTGGTCACTTAATGAGATAGTATCAAGAAGATTCAATTGGTTTTGAGTGACTTGAATTGTTCTGAATGAATACAATATCATATTATCTTATATTTATTTTACATGGAATAATTTAATTTCACAGCTTGTATATTTATGAAATTGAGCCATATTAAAGCTTTTCATTTTCACCTCTGAAGTAAGGTTCCCATGAATCGCAAACCCTTCAGTTTCGCGATTTTAATACTGGAAAATAACGAAAAAGGGTCGTGTAACAAACACGGAAAGTTAACTCACATTCAATCAATCCCGCGAATGTAGGTATTGGAACTCAATACCACATAATAACTACTAAGGGTAGTTTACAATGGTGGTAGATTGTGTCAATACGCAACTTGTCGCGATTTATGAAAACAAGATTCATTCTCGTCCTGCGCTGTGATTTGCGATTTGAACTCGATTCATGGGAATGTTACCAACGTGCATGGAACTAGCTTCACACATATACATATAGGAGAGGTGGGGACAATTGAACATTCTTGGCGATAAAATAAACATTCATTGGCAACATTGCCAACATTGTTTGGCATAGTTTGCACAAGGGGATTTTGCATATTATTATAGTTCCTTCATTTGTAATACCCACACTTTTGCAAAATTGTCACCTGGTGCAACTCTGCTCTCAATTAACTAATTTATGCCTATCATTTTAGTGCATTTTATTTTTGATAAAATTGATTCACTTCATTGAATAAAAAGAAAAGTATAAAAAAGTAAAAAAAATTAATTGTATTAATTCTCTAACAAAGGTTCGGTTCGGATATTTCATTTTAAGGTTCGGTTCGCGAACATCTAAAGCCGCTTCGGTTCGGGTTTCGAACCGGTTCGGTTTTCGAACCGGTTCGCCCAACCCTAAAAAAAGGTGCATATATGGCACAAATAAGTACTAGCCCTGGAGGGCTATTCTAAATTTTCTTGTCGTCTCGTTTCACTTGATACGGTCTCACTGCTATCTATTTAATCTGTCTATTCAATGCTATTCTATTCAATTTTTTAAATTCTATATTTTATATTCTATATTCTTTATTTCATCTATTTGTCAGATAACGAGGTCAGAACAGCTTTCTGCTGTTGGAGCTTCAACGTGGGTGGGGGACTTGACAAGCTGGGCCAACTCCTAGGCCACGCTAGATCACCGGAGAGTATCTTATACAGATCGGAGTCAATCGTCTATCTTTGAGTGATTGCCATTTGAGCGTCTTCATCACTATTGCTAACATTTTTTGAAGGTAAGTGGAGAATCCTGCAATCTTATTGCAAAGAGAGAAATACTAATGTGGATCAAATAATTGTACCTACTATATTTTGATTACAAACAAATATAAATTATATTTTTATCCAAATATATTTAATTAGCTATTAAGTTATAAAACAAATCATTTTATGTCAAGTAGACAATTTATTTGAATACGAGACAAATAGATTAAAAATAGTTCCAAAGAATTCAATCCAAATAATCCAAGTATTACGCACGTGCATTCATGAATGCAAGTGCGTAGATAAGATTGATCTCCTAACGACCAGCCTACCCTCACTGCGCAACTGTAAGAAATTGTTGAAAGGATTAGCCGACAAACGGCTTCGTGCTCAAAAACATTTTGAAATATATCGACTTAAGTAACAGAATCAATAGATTCCATCCAGTTAGCAATGTGATTTGGATTGACATTCACAAGTTATGACCTGCGGACGCCATTTGTTTTGAGCATGAAGTCATATGTCGTTGCCCAGGGAACGCCCGATTGCTCTTACATTCTGTCAGAGTACTTTTCTCTGAAGAACAAAGAGCAATCTTCGAGGAGGCTCCTTTCATGTTCCCCACCGATGAAGTACAATCTGAACACGACAGTAAGCACCTCGACACGTCGGTACAAACTGAACACGACAGAAAGTACTTCCAAAACCCTAGCAGCAACAGAAGCAGCAGCAGCAGCAACAGAAGCAGCAGCAACAGCAGCAGCAGAAGTAGCAGCAGCAACAGAAGCAACAGGGCAGCAGCAGGGCAGCAGCAGGGCAGCAGCAGGGCAGCAGCAGAGCAGCAGCAGAGCAGCAGCAGGGCAGCAGCAGGGCAGCAGCAGAGCAGCAGCAGGGTAGCAGCAGGGCAGCAGCAGAGCAGCAGCAGGGCAGCAGCAGAGCAGCAGCAGGGCAGCAGCAGGGCAGCAGCAGCCGAAGCTACTACTACCACTACTACTACCACTACTACTACCACTACTACTACCACTACTACTACCACTACTACGACCACTACTACTACCTCTACTACGACCACTACTACTACCTCTACTACGACCACTACTACTACCACTACTACGACCACTACTACTACCTCTACTACGACCACTACTACTACCACTACTACTACCACTACTACTTCCATTACCACTACCACCACCACCACCACCACCACGACCACCACCACCACCACCACCACCACGACCATCACCACCACCACCACCACCACCACCACCACCACCACCACCACCACCACCACCACCACCACCACCACCACCACCACCACCACCACCACCACCACCACCACTAGGTACTTACGTGCTGGTACGTATCCCGCTTATCCCTGGTGATCTGCTGCTTCCTGGTACAGCTCCTGGTCTTTGGGTCTGCAGATGCGATTCCTGTTGACAACGGAAGATTGACATCAAACTGTGAACAATACTGACGCCTAAGAGAACAATACTGACGCCTAAGAAGTGAACAATACTGACGCCTAAGAAAGAAGTGAACAATACTGACGTGGTGATCCTGGTGATCTGCTGCTTCCTGGTACAGCTCCTGGTCTTTGGGTCTGCAGATGCGATTCCTGTTGACAACGGAAGATTGACATCAAACTGTGAACAATACTGACGCCTAAGAGAACAATACTGACGCCTAAGAAGTGAACAATACTGACGCCTAAGAAAGAAGTGAACAATACTGACGTGGTGATCCTGGTGATCTGCTGCTTCCTGGTACAGCTCCTGGTCTTTGGGTCTGCAGATGCGATTCCTGTTGACAACGGAAGATTGACATCAAACTGTGAACAATACTGACGCCTAAGAGAACAATACTGACGCCTAAGAAGTGAACAATACTGACGCCTAAGAAAGAAGTGAACAATACTGACGCCTAACTATAATACTGGTATAGAATGTGACCTGTACGTATCATGACCATCAGGTCCATCAGGTACTTACGTGCTGGTACGTATCCCGCTTATCCCTGGTGATCTGCTGCTTCCTGGTACAGCTCCTGGTCTTTGGGTCTGCAGATGCGATTCCTGTTGACAACGGAAGATTGACATCAAACTGTGAACAATACTGACGCCTAAGAAGTGAACAATACTGACGCCTAAGAAAGAAGTGAACAATACTGACGCCTAACTATAATACTGGTATAGAATGTGACCTGTACGTATCATGACCATCAATTGTCCTTTTCTTGTTAGTGGTTGTAAAACTAACATGTAATATCTTTGCCATAAGCGCTAAGTATTAATTTTCGCCTAATTGGTATTGAAAGTGATGACGAATTGAATCATTATTCAAGAAAGAGTATAAGTCCACAAAATTACGAAATCGACTTTAATGTGGAAATGGCACTATTGAAGATAGATGCCCATATTCTGAAGACATGGCATCAGCCCGTTACCTACACGGGATGGAAATATTGAATCAACTTTGAAACTTTAAAACTTTAAAGAAAGTATTTAAAAAACGACGCGCCAAGTTCATTTTTAAAGTATTTCTCGATGTTTATATATTTTATATCAAAGATAAGATTAATATTTGGAAATGTCATTCATTTGGCTTTTTTTGATATCACTCATTTTCAGTGTTGATTTTTGCTTTTTTACACTGAGTGTTTTTTTCTTGGATAAATCATATTGCAATTAATATATATTATGTAGCATTATTTTACACGTAGTTCTGGGAAAACGAACTTGTATTCAAAAAATTGCAAAAGTCCAGAGCAAAAACGCCCATGGAGGTGTTGTAAGCTTAAAATAATCTAACAAACATGTTTAAACGCTAATATTTTTTAGTATTTGAATCAATACTGTTAAATTTTTTAAAAATATCTACAATTTTTTTTTCATTTATCTCAGAACTACTTACCATGGACTAACGCCCTCTTGAATGTGATTCAATTAATCTCTTGATGTCTATTTTCTGACATAGCGTCGAATTCGACGTGTTATTTTGAGTGGAGGAGGTTGGAAAAATTGTTCATCAGTTTAGCGAAGCATAGAAACCATTTGACATTTTTATGTCGATGTAGGGAAGCTTCCATCATCCCGCGGGGTCTTAGGCTTAAGATCCCGTTTGTGTCTACTCATAAAAGTAGAATTGCTATTCAGAGGGCTTCGACTATTTTTGTGAAAGATAGGATTAATTTTCATCGGCATCAAATATTTTTGGTGTGTGGTGAGATTAATAGGGTATTGGATGTGGTTTCTGCTTCGTTTTCGTCAGAGGTGGTAGGGATTTCTAAGTTGAATTCTATCGTTCGCCGTTATAATCAAGTTTTTGACATAGTGCGTTTAACACAGATTAAAAAGTTTCATCGACTGTTGGAGGAGCGTAATTATTTCTTGCACCGGGCAGACACGTCATGTGATAGTTTACCTATCACGTCACGTACTGTCGTGAATCATTCATCTTATGTTTTGACTGGTGAAGAGGAACGTGTATTAGCCTTGGGGCTTGGTTTTTCTATTGCTCCGAAATGTGTGGATAAATTGGATTTAATCGCAACAGTTGAATCAAGCATCTCCCGTTTCCCTGGTGAATTACGGGAAGAAATTCGTTTCGCTATGAAAGGGGCTTTGTTAGATTCCTGTGTAGTGAAGCGGAATGTCACTAGTCAGGACTTGAAATTAATTAGTAGTTTGAGAAAAAACAAGTCATTGACCATACTACCGGCTGATAAAGGTAAGGCTACAGTGTTGTTAAACACGTGTGATTACGAATCTAAAATGAATGAAATTGTTGCTTCAGATAACTATAAAAAACTGGATAGAAATCCTACCACTTCTGTAGAAGGTAAAGTTTATAGAACTTTGAAGAGTTTGGATAAACATATTGAGACTCATGTTCGTTCCTCTTTGACTCCTCATTATTCAAAGCCACCACATATTTATGGCTTGCCAAAGATACACAAGCCTGGTATACCGTTGAGACCCATAGTAAGCTCAAGGTTTTCTCCGTGTGCAGCATTATCTAAGCATCTATTGGAGATTTTAAAGCCTTTGGGCAATGGTGCAAATTCATTTGTTAAAAACTCTAAAGATTTGGTTGAGCTGTTAAGTGGGGTCCAGGTAGCTGGGGAGGACAAACTTGTTAGCTTTGATGTGGTTAACTTGTTTCCTAGTGTTCCTGTGGCAGACACTTTAGTATTGGTCAAGCGGATGCTGGGAGATGATCTTTCATTGGCTGACAGGACTGACATCCCAGTTGACGGCATAATGGAACTTTTGAGCCTTTGTCTGTCGTCTAGTTATTTTAGACTGGGGGATGAATTCTTTCTTCAGTTGGATGGTTTGGCTATGGGTAGCTGTTTGTCACCATTATTATCTAATATTTTTATGTCGGATTTGGAAGAGCGGGTTTTGGAAAGCAGTGTGTGTAAACCTGTAATGTGGAAGCGATATGTTGATGACATATTAGCCATTATTCCACAGGAGCATATTGAACATCTTGATGAGTTGCTGCTGGATTTAAATTCTTTTCATAAAAATATTAAATTTACTGTGGAGATGGAGGAGGATGATGCTTTGCCTTTTTTGGATGTGTTAATTAGGAAGAAGGGAGGGAGGGTGATTTCTTCGGTGTACAGAAAACCTACACATACGGATCAATATTTGAGTTTTGATTCTAATCACCCGGCTCATGTCAAAAGGGGAATTGTTGAGTGTTTGTGGTCCAGAGCTAAGTCGTTGTCTGGCGATGCGGAGGTATTAGCGGCGGAGAAAGATCATCTTTTTAAATCCTTTGTGGCAAACGGTTACCCTGTGCGTATGTTAGATAAAATCTTGAATAGGAAGGAGGAGACGGAGCGTTCGAATATTCGTTTGGAAAAACCATTGAGAACTATTTGTTTGGACTACGTTCCAAATTTTTCGGAAAAAGTTCGTAGAATTCTTGGATCATTTAATATTAGAACAGTTTTTAAATCTCCTAACACTCTTAGAAGTCTTCTCTGTCAAACTAAACCGGTTGATCTTCAGCAGAATTCCAAGGAAATTGTTTATGCGCTCCCATGTCAGTGTCAGGAAGTGTATATAGGTGAAACAGGGAGGCCACTTGACATACGTATTAAAGAACATCGAGATAACGTAAAAAATCATAAAATTTCTACATCTTTAGTAGCTAAACATGCGTGGACTAACATGCATACTTTTGATTGGGATTCTGCTATAGAAATATATAAGGAAAGTAACGCTAAGAAAAGAAAATTTATTGAGTCAGCATTCATTACATGTGTGGACGAAGTTATTAGTCAGTCATCGTGTCATTTTGATGACGTATGGGTGGCTATGCTTCGTCCAGTGGTGAAGTCTAAATTCAATTCGGTGCGAAAATCGGTTGGGTAGACGGCAGGCCATATATGGTCATGGTATGTCGGCTTCTCGCGTGAGTCATCGGGTCTCATGGTGGGGGGCTGACGGCAGAGAAGGCAGCAGTGGTAACGGAACTCGTCAGTCTTGCTTGACAAAGTCGATCGAACGCATCGACGAAATATTGCAGACTCTTTTTATTTTATATTTGACAATACCAGTGTTTCTGTTCAAAATATTTGTGACTTACTAGTTGGTTCCTGGTATATTATCTTCTTCTTTCTTTTATTAATTGAAATGACGTTTATGAGTTATATTATTTATTCAGTCGATAGTGTTATTTATACAATGTGTTGGGTATAGCTCGTAATTGCTCTATTGTACGGAACGGCAAGTATGGATAATATTTCTTAAATTATTTGATGTTGCCTATTTTGTGAGCTTCAATCTCTGTATTTATTATTTTAATAAATCCATTATAATTTATACCTATACCTAAATACTCCAATAAATACACATAGTGTGTGTCCGTAACTAATTTGCAATGATACGCAAATGCAGTAATTTTTTTATATAATTTAGTGGATCGTGCTTCTAGCTTTCAGTTGTTGAAGGTATTTTATTGCCGTGTTTTAAGGAATTATGGATCGAGGTGTTGCATGTATCCGTGCTCGCTTATCAACGCGTTACACAGAGCGTTTTCCTGAGATTTGCACAGCTGTTTGGAAAACAACGGATCCTTAAAGGAAAGTCTAGAGGAGAATCATAATCGTCCTCTTCTTCTAAATGTTATTATACCGTTTGTCTGATCAAGTTCAAATATTTTGTGGTCTTTGGAACAAACGATTTATCAGATTTTACAATTTAAAACCGCAAATATGCAACCTTCAATTTTTGCGATAATTTGCTTTATCGGGGAAACATTACGCTCTCGGCCCTGCACCTTGATCATTTGCAAGTCATTAGGTTTGCTGTGCTTCTGAGCTGTCCAAGGACTTAAAGCAGCAAATCTCACAAAGCATATTAATTCACATTCAAAACGGCTTGCTTATCAACGCGTTACACGCAGCGTTTTACTGATTTACACTAAACCTAATTCACATCCAAGACCAAGTCTTTCCCACTCTACAGTCTTATTCGTTCCCATATGACTAAGATCTGAAAGTGCCATAAAAAGGAATAAAATAAACAAATAAGAAACTAGAATTAAACCCAACTGACTCACATATGGCGAAGTGTTCTCATTTTGTTGATGGAACGGCGTGAATCTCGACTACTGGACGAATACTTCAAAAATTGTGTAAACTGTTTCAAAACGCGTCCGACTTTGAATTCATTCTGAACGTAGTATGAAGAATTCCATGGTTACAGATATCTTTATGATCGCATTGTTGAATAGTAATTGTTTGAATAATCAAAATGTCATTGCATTGTCAATAATAATGCAAATTGTAGAAATAGTGATGGCACTATTGAACATATTGTTCCCACAATTCACATTATGACATCATTATTCAGATTCTTGTAACCAGGGATCCTATTCTCGAGTTAGTTGTAAAACCCGAAACAATAGAGTTAAAAAGGTTGCCCGATTTGCTATTTAAATGAACCAAAGATCTGAATTGTACATACACAATTCAGGAAATCTAATGTCAGCCGGTCACGTGTAGGTTTTGAACAAAATACTCTGATTGGTCCAAAAGTGAAAATCGAGGTGAAAATTAACTGATATGCCTGATCAAGTTCAAAAAGTGTATCTTAGTGTATTTTTCACGAATGCTGACAACTTGTTTTATGGAAGAAGTATTACGCAGTACGCACCATGATCATTTGCAAGTCATTATAGGTTTGCTTCATAAAATATCATATTAATGATGTTCATGCAAGCAAAGGGATGCTTATCAAATTAATGCGCTACAGACACGTTTTCTGATAAGCATTAAGATATTATTCACAAGTCCCAGTATTACAAATCAATTATTACCAAGTCTTTCCCACCCTACGCTCTTATTCCTGCCCGTATGAAAAAACACTTCAAGTGCCACAAAAAGCTACAAAAGGCTTCGCAATAAACAGATTGATTGATTATTATTGTTTAACGGCGCGTCAACGACGAGGTTATATTGCGCACAATGATTTTTACTTTTAATTTTGTTGACCAACTCGAGGGAGAAGGCCGGCCCGAGGGGACCACAAATTCAAGGGAGGGCATGGTTAGGCCGACCCTGGCTGCTCTTTGTCTGGGCCTCACCACTGATCTGTCCGGCTAAGGTAGCAGCCGTCAAAGAGACTAACCTCATGTAACTTTGCTTAAATTATTTTGGAAATCACTATGTATTTGAATGCAACCGACTCACATATGGCGAAGTGATCTCATTCTGTTCATGTAACGGCGTGGATCTTCCTCCAGGACGAATACTTCAATAATTTTATAAACTGTTTCAAAACGCGTCCGACGTGAATTCATTTTTAATGTTGCTTGACGAATTCCATGGATACACATAATTTTTATAATCTCATTGTTGAATAATAACTGTTTCATGGTACAATGCGATGGTATTGGCAATAATAATGCACATTGTAATAATAATAGTGTGCATCTATAGTGTACCTACATTGTTTGAACTTTAATATTTTGCGTTATTCTTGAAACCTGGGATGCTATTCTCCGGGCTGTTGTAAATGTTAACTTTAGGTCTGTTCGTTTACCCTGCCAAAAGCTACAGCAAACTGCCACAAACACACATCATCCAATCAGATCGTTCCTCTGTAGTTTGTGGCAGTTTGCTGTAGCTTTTGGCAGGGTAAACGAACAGACCTTTTGTTTCCGTCGCCGTCCGATTTTTTTGGGGTTGGCTCTGATTGGTCGAGACGGGTCACGTGGTCGTTTTCGTCGGACGGTGACGGACATTGACGGAGCATGGAAATCCACCTTTACCCTCCCAAAACCTGCCACATGACGTTCGTTTTTTTATTTTTGGGAACTTGTGGCAGCACACAGCCTGTTCAATTTGACGTTTGTGGCAGTTGAAAGTGGGAGTGAGTATGAGAAAAAATAGTGATAACATCAGTATCAGCCAATAGTAAGCCCACTGGATTCCAATTGGTTGGTAACAATTTGTCACTATTTATTTCTTATAGGTTCTCACACTTACTTTTTTCAGGAATAGGGCTCCAGATGATGTGAAGACTGTGGCAAGTTGTGCTAACTTTTAATTACATTGCTTTTATACTATAACAGTGAATAATCAAGGCTAGGAACTTTGTTAATTTGAAAAACTATTTATTTTCAGTACCTAATATTGCTTACTTTTGTATTGATCTCACTGGTAAACTATAAATTCGTTCGTCTTAAGCGACTATTTTTGACTAGGTATTTGTGGTAACTCCTTCGATTTTTGGATTTATACAGCAGTCTATACCAAAAGCTGTCATTGCAGATTTGTTAGCGTAAAGTGAACAGACCTGTTAAGTAACATAAGATCGAACCAAAAGAGTAAAAGAAGACGCTCCATATGCTTTTTAAATCTCAGAAAGACATGATTTACTCCATTCCTCGTGTAAACTTGACTTTGTATTGTACTTGTATGTTGATAATAGCTTGATAGGGGCTGTGCATAAAGGACGTCACGCTAAAAATGGGATATTTTGACTCCCCCCCACCCCCCTGTCACGCTGTGTCACACTTTTCGAGACCCCCCCCCCCCTAAAAGGACGTCACAAATCTATCTCTACCCCCCCTTAAATAGAATATTTTTGACTGTAAAATGTATCAGAATTTCTCGTTTTCAGCGAAATTTTCGGTCCTGACGTATCAACTGAAATTTAAAATGCTTGAAAATATCTATATCAAAACGTGACGTCCTACTGCCTCCAGTACCCCCCCCTCCCCCCTGTCACACTGTGTCCTATACTGGTGAACCCCCCCTCCCCCCCTGAAGCGTGACGTCCTTTATGCACAGCCCCATAGCAAATAATAAAGAACAACTAACAACTAAAGGTGTAGACGGTGTTCATGAATGGTGTTTGGAATTATCGTTATCTTGTATATTTTCGCATACACTGTGTAAGGATGATATTAAAATATACTGGTAACTGGTACAGCTTTGGAATTGTGTGTCGATCATCCCTACGCTTATACCATCCCGCCATACAACGGAGATCGTAAAGTGGTATACCAGCGCTCCGTTGTATGGCGGGATGGTATAAGCGTAGGGATGATCGAGACACATTTTAAATACTGTACAACGCGTCCAACACTTACCTGATGGTCGAACACGCGTCCTCCTGCGTCGTCCTGCGATGAGGCGCTGTCCTGCGCGTCGACGTCGTCCTGCTGACGTCATTCCCTTGCTCCTTCCTCCAACACAACTCGACGCAGAAGAGAAGAAAGAGTACTTCAATCTTCGAAAACACATTGCATCGTTATCCTTCAATAAATGTACGATCCAATACTTTTGCAACTTTTTATAATATTGAAACAATATGTAAACGAGTTGATGTACGTTAATGAAGCAAATAAAAGCTGCAGGTACTCTCAAGTTACAATGTGAATATTGTTGTTGCACTATAGGTTACCTTTAGTTATGATGGAAGTTGGTTTTAATAATGATAATTGTTCCAATTTCTGATACAAATAACTCTATGCCATGAGGTATTGTAATCTGTAAATATAATCTTGTAACTGAGCCTGCATTTGACTGCAACTAACTCACCCGCTACGACAGACTCTGAAGGACGCAATCAGCAGCGAATATCGACTTCATTCACTGGTTTTCAATATAATTGACCACATCGCAAAAACACGTCAAACCCAAAGAATGCTTTGAGCAACCTTATATTTACCATGGTTACGGCTACATTATTAATACAGTTTCATCTTTTAATAAGTTACCGTTATTGTCCATTGTTATTATTGAAAGTAACAACGGACTTTCATAGCACATTATTGAAATCTTCTTTTAAAGAGACTAGACCTACACTTCCCTCGCCCCACCACTGGGAAGAGCGTCAACTTCCAATGCTGCCAATGATGCTGCCAATGAATAGTAAATGATCATTATGAGCCATTGATTGATTATGACCCATTATGTTCATTTCCTTCCATTGTCACTTGGAAGATGGCGCTTGCGGTAGTAACTCCGATGACTTTTTGTGCTTCAATGATTATCATTGGCAGCATTGGAAGTTGCCGCTCTTCCCAGTGGTGGGGCGGATATTTTGAATACCCCTTAGGAAGGGTTGGAGGCTATTAGTTCCAGTCAATTAGGTACTCCGACGACTTGAGATGAGTGACAAAAGAACGTGGTTCCTACCGGACGTAAGAAGGTAGTAAAATACAAGTAATTAAGATACCAAAGTATGTTCGCAAATATCTGGAGTAAAGATTTTTAGGGTAATGCGATTTTGATACTTTTGACGGCAAAAATGAATATTAAATTGAACATAGATAAAAGTCGTTTTTTATTTTTGTAAATTGGTGCATTTTTCGCAAGTTTAAAAAAATTACTTTCTAAAACTGTTCGCATGCGTACAATATTATTTCAGTCAAATATGCACCGATTTTCAAAAACAAAAAACCACTGGTTTCCATGTTCAAATTATAATTCATTTTTGACGGCAGAAGTATCAAAATTGCATTTCCCTACAGATCTTAAGAATCATTTGACTAGCTAAGCGCATGAATGAATGGACTGATTGACAGCTCTTTCTTGACAATAGAGCGCGGGAATAGAAGCCTGGTCGGATGGGTCCGGATGGGTAGAAACTCTGATATTTGCGAATATCGAATGCGGAGGCGGGTTAATGAGGCGGAAGAAAAGGTAAGGTTGATTCTCGATTTTGTATCCGAGAGGGAGGGTTGGTCTTGGAAGACGAGAGAGCGACCGGTCCGAATACAATGAGCGTCTGAGGGATGACCAAAAAACCTGTTATAGGCCAAATTAGGGGCCAAGTCTGGCGGACAACTCCGTGTGACACGGAGACACAGTGTGACACAGTGTGCTATGAAAGTCCGTTGTTACTCGCCCCCCACACCCCCATTAGCCCGTGGGACAATTGTTTTCCTGGCCTTGCCCCAACCCTCTGGCTGAAATTTTACGGGCGCCTGTGTCTGGGGGGTACCCCCTAGACCCCCTCCCATATTTTCAAAAATCACCCCCCCCCCCCCCCCCCCCCCCCATGACCATAGGCTAGATTCGCCCCTGTTGCGTGACCTCCAGGTCACCCTGACTCGGCGTGGCTCGTTGACAGCGTCGTTGAGATGCTTGTTCCTCTACAGGGAGACTTCGGCGTTACAAAGTAGTGCCCGGTTACCACCCTGTCGGCGTTGAAATCGTCTTTGCCGTCGGACAAAGCTTCGTCCTTCACGATATTACATTATTGACCTGGTTCAACGTTCATTCAACCCTTTGATGAATTTTTATTATTCATTATGAATTTTATTGATGAACTAGAATCAAATTCTCTACTGTTATATTTGTAGTTAAAAAAAAATTAGGTACGTTAGCATAAATTAATTTTTATCTTCCCAAATATTTATCACACACTCCTAATTCTAGTTAATTTCGTAGATAACAAAAATCAGCTATGACTGTATCTCTGATATAGTTTCCTTAAGAATGATTTCAGAAAATATAGCAGAGCATCCATTATTATCTGGTGTAGAAACTGAATTCTATAAAGTTAATTGTGGATAAACGGTCCACATTTCATTATTTGATATTTCTGTTCCTGATTGGTTGGATCATCTCCAATATCTCGGTATTGAACAGCTTGGTCAATAAAAATGCATGTGATTTTAAAACTTGCATGACTACAGAATTATACCAACCGGCGCAAAGAAAACCTGTTTGAGAGGTTACTACGAAACTATTCAAGATAGGGCGCTGAAATTTGTGCATATTCACAAGATTCAATGTAAAAAAAAAATGAAATTAGAAATTATTATTAGAAATTAGAATAAAATGATAAATATTATTGTTGTTATTATTAAACATATTCATGTAGGTACTAATATGTTTATTTATATTTGTCTAGCAGGAACTCATCTACCGAAAAATATACCTTACTTACTAACAGTTCTTTCACTTGCTTATAAGTCTAAAAAGTCTTTGCTTATCTTGGATGTATATTGAATGTATACAATATATGTAAGGTTTTATAGCAATCTTGCTAGTCTCTGAAGAAAATTTGAACTCTTCTGTGCTCCTGTAAGTACCAATCCCAGAAAAAACACTCCGTGTAAAAATACCAGCCAAGTCTCTTTAACTATAAAAAAAAATAGAAGAAATCTAAAAATTCAGCACTGAAAAGGAGTGATATCAAAAAAGGAGCCAAGTCAACGAATTTTCCAAATTTTAATCGTACCATTGAAATAAAAATATCAACCCCCGAGAAATACTTAAAAAAAGGACTTGGCGCATCGTTTTTTTAAAGACACTTTTCTATCCTAAAAGTATAGGAAGAACTCTACAAGTATATTTTCCTGAGTATATCACATTCATTATCGACGAATCATACTACGTTTTAATATAACTAGTACTCTTACCTACTGGCAGTTTTGGTATTTTGTCAATATTCAGAGGAAATAAACGGATAAACGAATAACGAATAAACGGAAGCGGCCTAGTCTATTCGTTATTGCCACTATTTCTAGGGTCATATTAATCAATCATACTTCTCAATATCGTGACTGAGGGAAATAGCGAAAGCGCTCATTACAAGAAGGCCGTCAATGAGATTTGTATAAGTGACTAGTGCACTGAGCCATGCTGCTCAAATAATTACTGACTAGATTTTTATCTAAAGTAATACGTTATGTAATTTATGAATTTTTTTGGTATAAAATGTTAATTAATAGCAATTAATTACACGGCGAGAAGGTTCCAAGTATAATGCTGTAGTAGGTATGTTGATGTACCCACAAAACTATAGGTACCTACCAATCACAAACACAACTGTTCTGTATTTATTGCTTGTAAGACAATGCTATGTTTCTTTGCGTACTTATATTTAAATTTAAAATATTTTACAGAATGTTCAATATTTAATTTGAAAGTTTTGTCCCAATTTTTCTAGGCATTTCTGAACTACGTAGTATGTGAGTGGCATAAGCTTAAGAATAGAAAAATGTCTTTAAAAAAACGATGCGCCAAGTCCTTTTTTTAAGTATTTCTCGGGGGTTGATATTTTTATTTCAATGGTACGATTAAAATTTGGAAAATTCGTTGACTTGGCTCCTTTTTTGATATCACTCCTTTTCAGTGCTGAATTTTTAGATTTCTTCTATTTTTTTTTATAGTTAAAGAGACTTGGCTGGTATTTTTACACGGAGTGTTTTTTCTGGGATTATTGTTACTATAAATCGAATCAAACTTAATGCATTTTAAAAATAAAGATATACTATTAATTATTATTCAAATAATCATGAAAGTAAGTTGTTCTAGGTTTGAAAACATCTCGCCTCTAATCACCTTGATATCTCATTTCTCCAAAGATCTCTGTTGCCAGATAAAGGCTTGTAATTCATAAAGTGATCATGATTACCATGTTATCTTATGAGAAATGCCATCATATAAAAGATGTAATATCTCAAAAATGAGTACCGTAGGGTGGTTTTTTGACTTTAGATATGCATTTAGATATGATATGACAAAATTTAAAGGATTTTTTTTTTAACTTTTCGAATAGTGATGGCAAGACTTACAATGTTTTATTAATATATTATTATGTATACCATATTGCCACCGGGCATTGTTTAATGCCTAGCGGTATAATAATGGTAACATAAAATAAAACTAACTTCAATGAACGGTTATGTGTTTGTTTATTGAAAAAATTGATAAGTTTATTGATATTTATAAGTTTTCAGCAAGAGCTCTGACGGTTTCGTTTCTTCTATCGCTGAAGTAGACTTGTTGACTTGTAGGTCCACTGAATCTGAAACAAGCTAAACAACATCTTCGATGAACAACAAGCAGAATGAGTTTAATTTACTTTAGCAAAACAATTTAATATCTAATTAGGTAAAATGAATTGAATTTATTGTTCACACTTAAAGCGACTACTCTGCAACATATTCATGTGAACCATGACACTTAAATGACATTCATGTATAGCACTTATGCTACAATGTATGAATGACAGGACTTCAAAAGCCCAGAAGAAACAGATTTGGCTGAAAATATTATGTGATAGTCTCATTCATTTGACACTTGAGATTGTCAATACCTCTTGCCTAAACCAGGGTACATATAGATGTTTATTTAAAACTGCAATATTGACAGTAAAAATTCAAATCTTCGTAGGAATATCAGGTTCTTTACTATTTTATTTCAAATATGCAGCTAATTTCTAAATTATTTCAAACGTCAGGGGTTCTTGAAAACATCAATTTCAGAATGCTTAAAAACACGTACCTTCCGACTCTCGGGAATTCTTGCCCTGGAACTCCAGGAACTCGGGCGTGGAGAAGAACTCAGGACTCGGGCGTGGAGAAGAACTCGGGAACTCGGGCGTGGAGAAGAACTCAGGACCTCCAGCGTGAATATTCTCGCAGAATAAGACACAGACACACGCATTATTACCCATTCGTCACTACAAGCAATGTTGTTTGAAAATAAATATACAGAACAAATTAATAAAGTAAACAAACATTATCAACTTGAATAAAATTAATTATCAATATAAAAGAATAAAATAAACAAACAAAGTAAATGAATAAATATTAGGCCAAGATATACTGTAATGTCACGCAAACACAGAACTTTTACACTAACTTTTATGCACAACCCGATCAGGCATTCGTTCTGATCTGGTGCACATAAAAGCTAGCATTTTTTATTTTTATTGATATTAGTTAAGAGGAGATAATTTTTATTGAATAATTTTTTATTTTTTTTTGTATATCAGCTAATAATTATTGTAGTGTCTCACAAAAACATAACTTTTACACTAATTTTTATGCACAACCCGATCAGGCATTCGTTCTGATCAGGTGCACATAAAATCTAGCAATTTTTTTTTTATATATATTAATTAAGAGGAGATAATTTTTATTGAATACATTTTTTTTGTTTTTTTGTATATCAGCTAAGAGGAGATAATTTTTATTTAATAATTTGTATTTAATAAATATATATATATATATTTTTTTTTTGGATAAGTATTAGTAGAGGAGAAAATTTTTATTTAATACATTTTTTTGTTTTTTTGTATATCACCTAAGAGGAGATAATTTTTATTAAATAATTTGTATATATTTTTTTTTTTTTTTTTTTTTTATCAGCTAAGAGGTCAATATAATTATTGTAGTGTCTCACAAAGACATAACTTTTACACTAATTTTTATGCACAACCCGATCAGGCATTCGTTCTGATCAGGTGCACATAAAAGCAAGCAAGCAATTTTTTTTTTTTTTATATAAGTTAAGAGGAGATAATTTTTATTGAATAAATTTTTTTTGTTTTTTTGTGTATCAGCTAAGAGGAGATACTTTTTATTTAATAATTTGTATTTAATAAATATATATATTTTTTTAGTTTTTTTTTGGATAAGTATTAGTAGAGAAGATAATTTTTATTTAATACATTTTTTTGTTTTTTTGTATATCACCTAAGAGGAGATAATTTTTATTAAATAATTTGTATATTATATATATTTTTTTTTTTTTTTTGATAAGAGGAGATAATTTTTATTTAATAATTTTTTTTTTTTTTTTTGTTTATCAGCACCGGGGGTGGGGGCGTCGGCATGTCAAGGTGATGGCGAAGGCAGGGATGTTTCACAAAGTCAGTTGTTTAATGCAAGACCCAATGAAGAGAAATAGCTATAGGAGCCGAGAGCTGAATTTACGGCGCGTTACAAACAGGCGTTTGCGCAGGATGAACTCTGTTTTTCCTGAAACGACACTTGCAGTGCTCCCTAAACCAATCTCGAATCCTCTTGCAACAAGATTTCCCGGTGGAGGGATTCAGAACTTCAACTTCCTCATGCAGTGCATGTTCAATGTTAGGTTGCAGAGCTACAGGTGGTATAGATTCAATAGGTGGTTCATTAGCTTGAAGAGGAGGCGGTGACACATGTGGATCAAGTGACACACTGGGATCAAGACACTGAATTGACACCGGTGGGGCAAGTGGCTCAAGAGACACAAGTGCCACCGGTGGGGCACATGGAACTTGTGTCAAAGGTGACACAAGTTGGACACTTGTAACAGGTGGTAAGAGCTTTTGCGCTCGCAAAGGTGGTGCCTCTGTGTCTGGGTTTTGTACCCACTCATGTCCCAATAATTCCGAAGAAGACACTTTTCGATAGTGTCTTAGGCATAAGAAATAGAAATCAAGCATCTCCGAGGTTGCGCAATGAAAGAAAAGACGAGTGCTGCGCTCTACCATCATATTCTTAGCAATCCCACCTGTAGCGTGCAGATCTTTCATAAAGGTGTCGACACCGGGAGACTTGTGATAGGAGGATATACCGAAATCGCATAGAAGCACGGCGCCGTCGTCCCCGACTAAGAGATTCCTACAAGCCACGTCATTATGAGCAATGCCAATGCCATGCATATGAACTAACGCTCGGAGCAAATCTTTTATTATGTGACGAATAATAGGTTCCGTAAACTTTACCTGAGCCTCTCTCATAAGGTCTAATATGGTGCCCCTTGTGAAGAGAGGCATAACTATCCACAAATGCTCTCGACTCCAATAAGCTTGAGTCATTTTAACGATGTTCTCATGGTCCAAAGTGGACCAAATGTCGATTTCATTTAGAAAAGTCCTCAGGGTCATATTAGGATTCATACGAGCTAGCTTCATTGCTACATCCACTCCGTTTTCGTCTTTCACCTTGACGACATGCCCATACGCCCCCTGACCTATCGGTACCACGTTTAACAAATCACATGGCGGTAAACCTTCGATAAGTATCCCTGCCACTAACAAAGCCCGGAAAACAAATCCTTAAACCTTTCCTCTTCACGCATCTCTCCCTCCTTGTCTAATTCAGGGGGCAAGGAAAACGGAGGAAGATGGTGCGGCTTTCTAACTGGAATCTCTGCCCCTTCTACGTTAATGGGAAAGATTACATGATACGATGTGTTTGAAACGTGGTACGCTAAGGTGACAACTGGATGCGGCGGTGGGTGTCCACCATAACTGCCGGGTGACACTACGTTAATTGTGGTTGAAATACCAGGTGCGGTGCCACACCCCTGCCCCCCGTAGGAGACAGAGGCTCCACCGAAGCCCTGGGGAGTGTGTAGCAAACTTATCGTACTGGGTCCAACACTACCTAAACCCAGACGGCGGGCCTGTTTAATCAGCGCGCTCCCGCTAGCTGCCTCGTTGTAAGCTTCCGTAATATTCATCGCATTCGTATTCGTATCCATAATATTATTCATAATATTCATCGGGGCTCACTTTGGTTTCGACGCAGTCCTCGAGCATTGCCGCCCCCCACTGCTGTTCTGGATCCTCCCGCGTCGTCTTCTCTCCTCTTCGAACTCGCGAACTCTCGACGCATCAACACCCTCCGAGGATGCGCGACCTCCATCTTGGTCTGCTGAAGAAAAGAAAAGTCCGTTAATTCAACAGCTTCTTGGAATATAATGCATTGCGCGGTCGCTCCCCCCAACCAAGTCGTAATGGGTGCACACTCTCACTCAACATACTGTTAAATTGCCTAACTTTAATATAAAAAGGCTGAGGGGTGTTATAACACAAATAAAAGTAAATTTCCGCACATATTCAGAGCGTGCTCTGACTTGGCTTCTGACGTCACACTCGCAGTATAAGACAAGACCACACCGATAGCCTGAGCCAACTTGCTACGCGCTGGGGGCCAATTCTTGAGATTCACGTTTTGAAACCGTTTTACGTTTACATGTTATAAAACTGGAAAAAGTTGACAACTATCGGTTAGCTTTCAACTTTTTTACGTTTTAAACAATGAAACCGAGACACGGTTTCAAAACGTTAATCTCAAGAATTGGCCCCCTGTGTCAATGTTCTCTCGTACCTTATAGTTGCGGCTGCGACTGCCATTTTGTTGGCACACGTCACAATAAGAGTCAAACTGGATAATTCGAGCATCAACACGGAACTCATGACACTTTCCCTGTGCGTTTTCTTTTGTTTCTATTATTGATCAATGCCCAGGTCAAACCGTTCAAACAATCGATCTGAAATGTTCAACTGCAGTTGAAATCTCAATTTAGTTCTGGAAAGGCAGTTTAGATTTCAACTGCAGTTGGCCAAAGCGATTTCAACTGCAGTTGAAAGTCATAGTGTGAACAAGGTATCAAGCAGGCGACCTTCTCTGCAACATATTCATGTGACCCATTACACTTAAATGAAATACATGTATAGCACTTATGCTACATGTATGAATAACAAGGCTTCAAAAGCC
Organism: Leuctra nigra; assembly: GCA_934045905.1. NCBI lineage: Eukaryota > Metazoa > Arthropoda > Insecta > Plecoptera > Leuctridae > Leuctra > Leuctra nigra. The sequence continues at coordinate 7,196,483 of OW203762.1, read as the reverse complement.
CAGAAGAAACACAATGGGCTCAAATTATGTGATGGTCTCACCCATTTGACACTTTTGACACTTGAGATGGTGAATACCTGTTGCCTATGCCAGGGTATAGATGTTTATTTAAAACTGCAGCTTTGACGGTAAATATTCAAATCTTCGTAGGAATATCAGGTTCTTTACTATTTCCATAAAGTACAATTTCATTTCAAATACATTCAACAAATTTCTTAATTATATCAAACGTCGGGGGTTCTTGAAAACAATTCTATTACAGAATGATTAAAAACCACGCACCTGCCAAAATCTTGGGAATTCTTGCTTCGTGAGGAACTCTGGAACTCCAGGAACTCGGCGTGGTGAAGAACTCAGGAACTCGGGCGCGGTGAAGAACTCAGGAACTCGGGCGCGGTGAAGAACTCAGGAACTCGGGCGCGGTGAAGAACTCAGGAACTCGGGCGTGGTGAAGAACTCAGGAACTCGGGCGTGGTGAAGAACTCAGGAACTCGGGCGTGGTGAAGAACTCAGGAACTCGGGCGTGGTGAAGAACTCAGGAACTCGGCGCGGTGAAGAACTCAGGAACTCGGGCGTGGTGAAGAACTCGGGACCTCCAGGGTGACGAACTCGGAGAATCAGACAACATACACAAGTATTAATATGTAATTTGTCACTAAAAGCAATGGTTTTTGATAATGTGATTGAAATGATGCCCTCAAATTTTTTTTGTCTTGGTCTCCGGGATCGAACCAGGGTCTATGAAAATGAATTCCTCTAGTGTCATTCGAGGAGCTAACTTTCAAATAGCAACTTGTTAAGATAATATCCGAGAACTAATTTCTTATGTGTCGCACACATAATGTCAACATTAAAACTAGGAAACCGCTCGCGTTGGTTGTAGTCCAGAGTCTAAAGCCAAAAAAAGGACTTAACCCCTCCACTAATTGCAAAATTAGAGTATTTTATATCGTTGGATTCAGAAAAAATAACTGTATAACATACCAAAAGTCTACCAAAATCAAAACAGGGTGGCTGCCTCTGATTGGCCAATTAGTGAAAAACAATTAAATGTGATTATTAATTTACATAGTAATGTAAATACATCGAATATGGTATCGAATGAAAGCTCTTTTCAAGTAGAGTTCAGAAAAAATATTACAAAATTCAAAAATTTTACCAAGGTCAAATATGCTCTAAAGTACCCAGAATAGCCTCTGTAGAGGCACGCGACTTAAAATAGCTGCCGTAGTCGCGTCCGAAGAGCTACAGACGTGCTTTTGGTGTCATTTGATTAAGAATACAATCTTGTGTATCATATCAAAAGTCTACAAAAATCAAAATAGAGCTAATGATAATATTTTGAGAATTGGTAAATTAGAAAATTAAACAAAATTATATAGTGCAGTAGCAAAGTAATTAAACAATAAATTGTATTATTAAATGTTCAGTTGTTGCAAATATCTCACTTGTACCCTCCTGAACATTTTTGGAAGAGGAGACATTTGATTTGACCCCGTATTTTCAAGATGGCGGCCAATGATCAATGCGGCCACTGCTATTGCAATATCTTAGCTCCCGTTGACACGATTTTAATTCTTTTTCTTTTATATTGTAGCTGAATAATGTCTTGATCTTTTTTGTAAACAGTATTATTATCATATCTCGAACAGTTAAAAAGTTACATTACAAATTACTGATAATTTTGGATTTTCGTTCAAAATGATTTAAGCCTATTTATATTGTTGTGTGTATGTCCACGCGAAACATTTTTCAATCAGGATACTCTAGAAATTTTTTATCTTTCATATGATATATAATTTGTGCTGTATCAAGTCAACAGGAGCTGAGAAAATGGGTTTTTAGAACATGAACCTACCCTTGAGATGGCAAATTTTTATTTCTGAATGTTTAAAACGTATTTTCTCAGCTCCAGTTGACTTGATAACCCACAAATTATATATCACACGACAGCTAATGTTATTGCCAGATTTTTTTATTTGAAAAATGTTTTCCGTGGACATACACACAACAATATAAATAAGCTTAAACAGTTAAAAACGAATATCCAAAAGTCTAATTATCAGTAATTTTAAATATAACTTTTTAACTGTTCGAGATATGATAATAATACTTTTTACAAAAAAGATTAAGACATTATTCAGCTTCAATATAAAAGAAAAAGAATTAAAATCGTATCAACGGGAGCTGAGATATTGTAATTGCAGTGGCCGCATTGATCATTGGCCGCCATCTTGAATATACAGAGTCGAATCAAAATGTCTCCTCTTCCAAAAATGTTCAGGAGGGTACAAATGAGATATTTGCAAGAACTGAACATTTAATAATAAAATTCAGTGTTTAATTACTTTGCTACTGCACTATATAATTTTGTTTAATTTTCTAATTTACCAATTCTCAAAATATTATCATTAGCTCTATTTTGATTTTTGTAGACTTTTGATATGATACACAAAATTGTATTCTTAATCAAATGACACCAAAAGCACGTCTGTAGCTCTTCGGACGCGACTACGGCAGCCATTTTAAGTCGCGTGCCTCTACAGAGGCTATTCTGGGTACTTTAGAGCATATTTGACCTTGGTAAAATTTTTGAATTTTGTAATATTTTTTTCTGAACTCTACTTGAAAAGAGCTTTCATTCGATACCATATTCGATGTATTTACATTACTATGTAAATTAATAATCGCATTTATTTGTTTTTCACTAATTGGCCAATCAGAGGCCATACTAAGATATTAAGATATAAAATACTCTAATGTTGCAATTAGTGGGGGGTCAAACCCTTTAGACTCTGGACTATTGGGGAGCGAGCCTTCGTACTGTAGTCAGAATATTGTCTTGATATTTATGTAACGTTTGTTAATTTTTTTAATTTCAATTTTCAATTTATTTTGAAGTCGTTTTTAATTTTTATAATTTTGTTAAATTTACAATGATGGTTCACTTAGATTGTATTCTTCAAATTTGGACACAACATTAGGTTTTTAGTGTTGTGCTTGGCGGCAGTAACTGGGCGAAATGATTTCACGAATTTTAAGTGCGAAAATGTTTAAACAATATATTATTGCTTGGCCCTTCTTTTAGATCTCAATTGTTTTAAGTGGGAAGGTGCTTGGCAGTTTTTTTTACAAGTTTTTGTTTTTTTGATGATCTTCACAGCATCCCTGGACCTCTCATTTGAATATATATCCATGAAGGTATCATCGCTTATACAAATTAAAAAATAATATATGAAAAAAAAAGTTTTCCGGGATCGGGAATCGAACGTGTTATGCAGATGTCGAAGCCAGCTGCCTTCCTAACATGAGCTATCAGTCCGATGGGAATTAGAGCCGCTGTTTAGTGTATCAAAGAAGAAGGGCGGAACGTAAATATTGATAATTTTCCCACTTCCGGTTTAAATTTATTGATTTTTCTTGAAGTGGAGTGTCTAGCAATACATTGTCTTTATTGTTGCCAAATTTCAAAACTCTCGATGGACCCGTTTGACTTTTAAAATATTTAAAATTTAAAATTGTAATAACTTCACTTCCGGTCAAAATGTTTCAGATTTTCTTTCAAAGGGCACTGCTATAAATATGACTCTATGTCTCTGCCAAATTTCAACTCTCTAGGACAAACCGTTCAACCTGTGGAGAGGGGCAAACAAATTGACCGTGCCTAACTAACTAACTAACTAACTAACTAACTAACTAACTAACATGAAAGTCAATCCTTGCATGTTTGAGGCCCAAAATTCACCCCGAAGGGATGATCGCAGCACTTTGATATTTGGTTAGGTGTTGTCAGGTGGCTAAATATACCCGATAACCATGGTTTTCAACTTTCATTTCTAAATGCTTGCATGCGTACTGACACCCCGAAATCGGGCCCGAAGCGCTTGCAGTATAAGTCTGGTAGTAGCTCGCACGTTGTATTAGAGCGGTGCTTGGCAGCGTCGAGCTAGCGCCCGACTAGATAAATAGAATTGATGAATATAGTCAGAATTTGATTTTGACTGATGTAATGTAAATATGGAACGTGCTCAAACAAGAAGGTCATCATTTTCGATCTAACATAGGCATCCAGAGTGCAAGTTTAATGGTATTTAGACTGAGCCAACTTGCTCAAGTAATCCCTATAACTATAGAACACGATATTATACTTGGACCATCGGCCCTGGTTTGGCGAACTCCGTCGATGCTGCGTGATGCATCCGCAGGGGCAAAGTTGTTAGTTACATTTGTTTATTCGTTCCACTCGAGAAATGAAAACAATTTACAAACATCCTAGCTCGGCAGCTGAGAGATCGGTCACCGAGTGAGGAAGGGTAATGTTGATGTTATGATTTTACTATGTCGGCGTGTTTCTTAGAAGTTGTACTCCATACAAGGACATTCATCTAATGGAAAGGAATATGACAAGAGCAATTCAGGAAAACAATAACTAATTTGTGGAATATTAAAATATCATATAATTATTATAGATATAATTACATCGTACTTATTTTTTAAATAAATATATATGGAAATGTTTCCGTAGCATCTTAGTGTATAAATAATTTTTATACCGGGTGGCGCAAAAAAATCCCCCTGATTGAGAGGTCACTATATCGAAACTATTATAGATATGATTCTGAAATTTTTACACATATTAGAAAACATACCAAAATTTAATATCTGCAGTTTAAAAAACATCACTATTATAGGAAAAAAATTACAGCTGTTCAAATTTGGTTGTCAAAGAAATGATTATGCGGAGCTCAAATAGCACTAGTCCAGAAACTTCCAATGTCCGGGACGCTGTTTCTTCAAAACTACGTACGATATCTAGCTGAAAATTTCAAATTATATTGAAAATATATTAAGATCGATTGTGTAAAAATATCAATCAATTTGAATGAACTGAACGAAAATTATGGAATCTTGAAGTTGAACGTAAAATCTGAATAATGTAGATTATTTCTTAACTTTTATTACACACGTCATAAAAGTGATTTTCCCCCCACTATTCTGTTTTCAAGTTCAACTTCAAGTTTTAATAACTTTCGTTAAATATATTGATATTGATTGAAATTTTTACGGAAGCGATCATAATCTATTTTGAATATAATTTGAAATTTTCAGCCAGATATCGGTACGTAGTTATGAAGAAACAGCGTCCCGGCCATTGGAAGTTTTCTGGACGGGCATTATTTGAACTCCGTATAATCAATTTTTTGACAACCAAATTTGAACAGCTGTAACTTTTTCTGTATAATAGTAATGTATAGTTCTAGTAAAATCGTTTGGAATATCTACAAATAATATTTGCCCTACAAAACACTGTACAAAGGCAAAAAATGAGGTAGTGACACAACTGACAGCCAGCGTCCAGAGTCAATTGCAACAGAAGGTTTTTTGATGTAATTCGATTCATAAAAATTCCCTCTATAACATAACAAAAGTTCTCCGAAATTTGATTAGGGCGGGTGGGCCAAAATGCTAAATTTGTTTAAAAGTCATTGTTGTCATTATCACATAACCAAATTATATCAACCTAGTCGAGTAGCATATCAAATGAAAGCTTATGTTTAGTACAATTAATACAAATTAATATTACCATTATAAAACTGATACAGAGGTCGAAAGGGGTCAAAAAGTGGTCAAATCTCATTTCTAAAGTGTTCCAGGACAAATGTGATATCTTCATCCCTTATAAAGATAATAACAAAATTTTATATATTAATCGATCCAAAATGAGTTTGTTAATAACATATCAAAAGTTCTCCAAAATTCTTAAAACATGAGTGGGCCAATAAATCTGTCAAATAGTTAAAAAGGGCGATTTTTATTTTTGAGTGAAAAGTCTAACAGTAAACCAATTTCCTGAATCACCACGATTTATAACAAAAGTTTTTTTGATGTGAAACGATACAGAACAATGCCCTTTAAAACAAAACAAAAGTTCTCCAAATTTGAATTACCGTGAGTGGGCCAAAATGCCAAATTTGTCAAAAAGACATTGATGTCATTATCAAATTATCAAAATGTATCAACCTAGTCGAGTAGCATATCAAATGAAAGCTTATAATTAGTACAACAAATTAAAACAAATATGACCATTACAAAGGTCATACAAAGGTTATGAGAGGCCAAAACGTGGAAAAATTTCCCATTTTTAAGCGTCCAATGACAATTACCATTATGTCATCGTTAATAAAAGTAAATTATATACTTTTTGACACCAATCGATCTAAAATTAAATAGTTGATAACAAATAAAAAATTCACCAAATGTCTTTAACCGTGGGTAAGCCAAATAATTTTTAATACAGTTTCAAAGTTGTGATATTTTGTTGAAGGAAAAATCAAACTTAGTGTATCAAAATGATAGATACTTGTTCCAAATATACGTATTTTTACATTTAAATATGAAGAAATTGTACTAAACATAAGCTTTCATTTGATATGCTATTCGACTAGGTTGATATAATTTGGTTATTTGATAATGACAACAATGACTTTTAAACAAATTTGGCATTTTGGCCCACCCGCCCTAATCAAATTTCGGAGAACTTTTGATATGTTATAGAGGGCATTTTTATGAATCGAATTACATCAAAAAACCTTCTGTTGCAATTTGTGGTGGGTTAGGCCCCTTTTTTCAGCTTAGACTCTGGACTACTTATTCTACAGCATTTAATTAACTTTAACCTAATTAAAGGTTGCAAGCCACAACAAAGACTCTTCATTGCTAGTGAGCAACTTTTAACAATGTCACAATTTGTAGGAATAACTTAATAAGTAAGGAAAGTACAGTTTTAACCGATTTAGCTCCAAAATGATAGTTAATTAAACAATAGGTTGTGGGTATGAAATCTGTTGACCATAGCGCTAATTTAATCGGTAACAAAAATGCAATACCCGAAATAGGATTTTAATATTAACAGCGTTATATTGAACCGACTCCGGATGAATTTGTTGTTATTTGAATCACTTGTTGACAATTTCAGGGCTCCCAACAGTTCCTATCTTCAAAAATAGTGAGTTTTAATGACTTTTAGGTAGAAAGTAATGACCAAAAATGAACTAAGTAGTAGAAGTTTCAAAATAAAATAGATGAAATAAAGAAATTACATCATTTGACTTAGTAATGAATGATCACTTGAAATTATAATTGAGGGGGTGTCAGCATATAAAGCTTCAAAAAGACAATTCTAAAAACTAGATTGGAAAATGGTATACGTGTTGCATCTGCTGTCCTTCATTCATTAAAAATATGTTTATAGCCATAGCCCTCGTCATTAAAAATTATTTATTTTACCTAAGCAATGCACCAAAAATCACTTAGATATATTACCGTTCAACTAAAATCAAATCTAAGAGTGGTTAATTTGTAAAACAATGAGTGGGCGGACGCTCTGCGATTGTTATGGGAACCATATTTGCTTACGAACACAATGGGGGGTTTGGGGAGAAGACCCCTTAACCTGAGCGAATAGCCCCGGTTAAATTTTGTATTTCAGGAACAAATTTGGTGCCTTTCTACGCGATTATTTTGTACACAATTTTAAGCCAATTTTTTTTACTTCCATGAAAAGTAAGTGGGTGGACTGAATTCCTCTTTCAAAAAAATAGTATTAATGACCAAATAATGCCTATAGGCATTTTTTCATGGTTCATAGATGAACCATGAAAAAATGACTTTTAATGACCTGGCTAAAAATGACTTTTAGTGTAAAATGTGACCTATTGGGAGCCCAGCAATTATTTGGATAACAATATTACTCGCTCAATAATCAGTTTGAAAGGAGACGATCTGACCTCACAATATGACGAAAGACTCATTCGGACGCTTTAGATATTTTGTATTTTGATATTTTGTATATATTTTATATTTTGTAGAAATTGTTTTTAAAAAAATATCCTGCGGGGCAACAACTGGGGGGGCCTCGTCAAAATATCAAAATAAACTAGTAATTCAATTTATTATTTTCGGTGTATTATATTTGATTGCCCCTACTGCGGCTCCCATTATTATCTAATTTATTAATTTTTGGGAAATTGGCCTTCACCAAAAAAAGTTGACCTCTGCACTAGAATATCAGTATCGGTAATTTAATAAAATTAGTACCTAATGAAATTGTAAATATAGAATCATATTAGATATGAACAAAACGGTAAATATAAAAAATCCACGTGCATTTGCGGCCAACCATAAAGCACTTGAGCAAGTGCTTGTGAGCAGTGTTGTGACAGATAACCTATTTACGTTATCTAGATAAAGATAAAGATAACTCGAAAAATTATCTAGATAATTTAGTTCAGATAAAGATTTAAAAAATGTTGGGAAGGACTGATTTTTCAATGGGAATTATAATTATATTCACGCATTTTTAACTGATCGATGAATATAAATACGGATAATAAAAAAATATACGGAAGTCATTCTCGTCAAGTCTCGTCAGAACACGGATAAAATCAATGCTTTTCCCGAATTTCGTTATCTAGATAATTAAAATCTTATATAAAAGATAGACAATTTATTTATCTAGATAACAATAATAGATAATCACTGAAAAATGTTTCTAGACAAGATAAAAGATAACAAAATATTATCTAGATAAATTATGTAGATAAAATTATGTCACAACCATGGTGGGTCACAACACTGCTTGTGAGCGACTTGTCAATGAAATGTCAGCTGCCGGTGCAAGAGTGGGGAGAGACATGGCTCAGTCACTTCACTCTCCTCCGTCGCCGTCTCACGACAAATTCATAAACAATTCTACACCACAGTATAAACATTTCAAACAATTTCTGCACCGGAGCTCAGGACAGAAATAAGTATCTCTTGAATCAGCGCTTTGACCCAAAAAGGAAGTAATCTGTAGGGCACACTTTTGTTTCAATCAATTTGAAATTTGGAGGGATTGTTAATGAAGGTTTTATAATTATGCCTATCTTTTTATTTTGCTTAATTTGTGAAATCTAAATTAGGTACTCTATGCTTAAAACTACCCAAAAATTGCCTAATTGTACACCATGTTTAAAATGTTTAAAATTTTATTTTAAAAAAACAGAAAGCAAGGCATATTTAAACACCTTTTATTTATGTGATGTGAAAATTTCAAAGTGATACCTTCATTATTGTGGCTCAAAGATTTTATCTAAATTAGCTACCTTGGCCGCCTACGTATTTCCTATGTATTTCTAAGGACAGCCCTCTTAATGTATAAAGTTTTACATGAATAGAAATTCAATGTCATTTCACTGCTAGTCCATACTTTATGAGATGTAGAATAGGTATTGTTCTACAATGTGGAAAAATACTTGATCATTATTTTCATGATGAGAAGTTATTATCTTGATCACGACTCACGAGTGTATTTATTACAAACAAAGAGAGCAAGTTTTATCACGCACATATTGAAATATAAATGTTTTATCTAGTTGAAAAGATGTGTCCCTAATATGCCAGACATTTCTAAATGGCGCTAGCATTTGACATGCTTAACATTATGATTGTGTTGTCTGGGTGCTGTTATAAATAAAATTAACATGTAACTTGAGCTAGAACTTACCTCAAAACGGCTTCTTTCAAATTAGGATATTCAAATCTACCGGAAGTGACGTCATACCGAAATGGATATGACGCCATAAATTTGCGAAATCTGCCAATTAATTCATTAAGGGGATGGCATCGTAAAATCCTATCTGAATGTCGGCGTAGCATTACGCAGGTTAGTGCATATCACTAACCTCCTTCAGGTGGAGGGAGGTCGTTAATCGCCAAACACCCCAGTCTCTCTGGCTCAACGCCATTCATTTGCAAGGCAGGTTCAAACCATATTTAAATTCCCCGAAAGTGACGTCATACAGAAATGGAAATGACGTCATAAATTTGCAAAACCGCCTAAATTCTCCAAGGGGATGGCATCGTCCTATCCCATCCGAAGGACGGAGTAGCATTTCCAGCACTAACCTCCATCAGGTGGAGGGAGGTCGTCATCCCCAAACACCCCAGTCTCTCTGGCTCAACGGCAGCAACTTGCAAGGCAGAGTTGAAACCGTGGTAGACAATACACCAGCCGTTTGGTATAAAAAGATCACAGCCGTCTGTGCACTAGTCGTTCGTTCCTCCTCCTCCTGTTCCAAGGAACAGGAGTCTTCCAAGGATATTAAAATATGTTTCACCCATATTTTAACATCTTTGGCAGCAACTGACTTTGTGTTACAGACTGTACGAATTCCTCTTACGATGTTGAAGAACGATGTAGTTGACGAGGCTTTGGATTGGTTAGTTTGGAGAGTGGAGAAGAGTGTGTTGGAAAGAGAGCGTTTCCGACGATTGCAGCGGAGAGCGATGAGGCAGGAGTTGGCGAGGGAGAAGAAGGAGGAGGAACGTCGCCGTCGGCATGAGCGTCTGGAAGAGACACCAACGGATGACCCAAGGGCCAGCCCGAGGGTAAGTCCATTGAATTCAACGTCAGAGGTAGAAGGCCGCAAGTACATTACAATGATTCTTGAAGATGTCTTCATCCAATCATATTTGAGTCATTGTGTAAAACTTCAATAATAATTGCATTTGTTGACATCAGTCACATGTTAATTGATAGAGCTTATTACATCATTCCAAAAGTGTACAAGGCAATATCAAGAAAATTGACTTTCAGCCTTGTTACTTCTGAGGTACAGTGAGATTCAGAAGAAAGCAATCGTAGTGCCCCTCTGCCATGCAGTGTGCACAGGGGCACTCCGACCGCTTTCTTCTGAATCTCACTGTACATTACCTACGTATGTATCTAACGTAAAAATGATATTTCTGGAGGGAGATGACATATGTCTGTACAACTTAGTTCATATAACCCGATCTATACTAGTCTTAGTATATACCCATTATAGGGCGTGTTCACGCAAAACTAATGTAGATGTTGCTGTTTCTAAAACTCAAAGAGCTAATCAAATGTCAATCAAAGAGCCAATCAAATGTCAATCAAAGAGCCAATCAAAATGCAGAGCAGAAAAGGAACATTTTTTTAGCCTTAGCGGGAGACAGCTACTGGCTCTGCGTTGCTAAGACCGCAAGTGATAGCAAATGGCAGTGAACAAGAATATTAACAAAATAAGTTCGTAATTCGTAAAACTGTAATTCGTAAAAAAATATATAAAAAAATACCGATGACACACCTGGAATAATCCATTTAACAATCTGCTATTTAATGCACAATCTAATTAATACAATAGTCTTTCTCTCAAGAGGTCTCGGGAATCTTACCGTTCGTTAGAGCTTTTTTCAAAATTTGTTCTCACAACAGAATTTTAAAATATCATATAGTAGCAACCCATTTCAGGTTAATAGTAAATAAACTATAAATATTGCCACACACTGGAGTACTTTATGGCCTATGATACGACTTCAAAGTGTTAAATACGGTATATATCGAAATATAATCGTATTTAACAATCGTATTTAACACTTCAAGTGTATGTAACACTTGACAAATGAACTGTAATACAATAGAAAGTGTTAATATAAAATGTTTCTTTTTTGCAGGTCCCCGTTGGCGGGCGGAGGCGCGCTAGCCAGGTTTCCTCGTCTAGTAGCGAGGATGCTGTGTGTGAGGACCTGGCAGGAGATCAGACGGACGAGCAGAGCTGCTGCGAGGAGCTGGAGCTGGACGTCAGCCGGGCAGATCGCGCAGTGAGTTTCACTTAGCTACATACCGTATTTATATCCAAACGCACAGATTTCCTATCCTTTTAACATTGTGACGTAATCACCTGGGCGTGACCTTGAGTCGAATCTAGTCGAATGAATGAAAATACAGGCATCCATGTTGGATCAGAAAGCCCAGGCTTTTGAGTTAACACATATTGGGAACATGTTTGTGCTTGTTTGTTGACGCGGCAAGTTTGATAACAGAATTTTTAAAAAATCAGATAGTAGCGACCCATTATTCGAGAAAACAAGAAGCACGACTGCACTCTGGTGGCTAATGTGTTGTGGTACATACTAGGTACATGGCGGCTATCAAGGGTGCATTTGCATAAATATAAATATTAGCTTTAGTTGTTTGTTAATGCTTAAAATGTACATTTATAACTAAATTTCAATTTCAATGGGGTTGTTCACTGCCACTTGCTCTCACTCGCAGCGCTAGCGGCAATGGAGGTGTATCTCTCTTATTGGTCGGTCTCTGAATCCAAGATCTGTGAATCAAACTCCCTCCAAGGTTTAAAAACCTTCCATTCCGCTAGATGCATTTTGATTGGCCCTCTATCGGCATTTTGATTGGTTCTTATTCCGGTTAGGACAGCAACGCCATCTACAACAAATTAGCGTGAACAACCCCATTGCTTCTCCTTTTTCACTTCTCTGGAAACACGAAATGAAAAAGAAATAAATTAATCTGTAGACTGAAAGTAGCCTTGCCAGAAGTGGCTCTTTCACGCATCGCTTATATGCAGAAATAGACTAAATAATAATGCCACACACTATTAAATACAATATTATGAGAAAATAATTGTTCAGTGAGTTATCAGATTATCATTATCAAACTCAGCTCTTCTCAAGCATTGCTTAGCGATGTTTTTACAGGACTCTTATCTTATTTCCTTGTGTGTGTTGTGTCTGTGTACATATGCCTGAATTGTCAAGGTCACACAAAGCAGGTCAAACAGTCGACTTGATATTGTGCACACACACTAATGTCATAACAGCAGTCATATGTACAAGCTTAGAATCTGGTCCTGTGATTGGTTAATTTACATACAAATTTGTTGTGTAGTACAAAAGTTTTTGGCATTTTATGTTTGTTTTGTAATAATTTTCAAAATTGTTTTAAATAACTATCATAGTATATATTATCAGGGGGTTCAGAGGCCTAGCAGCAACTTTCCCCTTGAATGTTAATTTGCATATACATTACTGCTGCTCGCGTTACTCAGAGCGTTTCCCTATAGCCCTAGTATCTGTTACAGAGTAAGACGAGTGTACAATACTGCTGCTCGCTTATCAATGCGTTACTCAGAGCGTTTCCCTATAGCCCTAGTATCTGTTACAGAGTAAGACGAGTGTACAATACTGCTGCTTGCTTATCAATGCGTTACTCAGAGCGTTTCCCTATAGCCCTAGTATCTGTTACAGAGTAAGACGAGTGTACAATACTGCTGCTCGCTTATCAATGCGTTACTCAGAGCGTTTCCCTATAGCCCTAGTATCTGTTACAGAGTAAGACGAGTGTACAATACTGCTGCTCGCTTATCAATGCGTTACTCAGAGCGTTTCCCTATAGCCCTAGTATCTGTTACAGAGTAAGACGAGTGTACAATACTGCTGCTCGCTTATCAATGCGTTACTCAGAGCGTTTCCCTATAGCCCTAGTATCTGTTACAGAGTAAGACGAGTGTACAATACTGCTGCTCGCTTATCAATGCGTTACTCAGAGCGTTTCCCTATAGCCCTAGTATCTGTTACAGAGTAAGACGAGTGTACAATACTGCTGCTCGCTTATCAATGCGTTACTCAGAGCGTTTCCCTATAGCCCTAGTATCTGTTACAGAGTAAGACGAGTGTACAATACTGCTGCTCGCTTATCAATGCGTTACTCAGAGCGTTTCCCTATAGCCCTAGTATCTGTTACAGAGTAAGACGAGTGTACAATACTGCTGCTCGCTTATCAATGCGTTACTCAGAGCGTTTCCCTATAGCCCTAGTATCTGTTACAGAGTAAGACGAGTGTACAATACTGCTGCTCGCTTATCAACGCGTTACTCAGAGCGTTTCCCTATAGCCCTAGTATCTGTTACAGAGTAAGACGAGTGTACAATACTGCTGCTCGCTTATCAATGCGTTACTCAGAGCGTTTCCCTATAGCCCTAGTATCTGTTACAGAGTAAGACGAGTGTACAATACTGCTGCTCGCTTATCAATGCGTTACTCAGAGCGTTTCCCTATAGCCCTAGTATCTGTTACAGAGTAAGACGAGTGTACAATACTGCTGCTCGCTTATCAATGCGTTACTCAGAGCGTTTCCCTATAGCCCTAGTATCTGTTACAGAGTAAGACGAGTGTACAATACTGCTGCTCGCTTATCAATGCGTTACTCAGAGCGTTTCCCTATAGCCCTAGTATCTGTTACAGAGTAAGACGAGTGTACAATACTGCTGCTCGCTTATCAATGCGTTACTCAGAGCGTTTCCCTATAGCCCTAGTATCTGTTACAGAGTAAGACGAGTGTACAATACTGCTGCTCGCTTATCAATGCGTTACTCAAAACGTTTCCCTATAGCCCTAGTATCTGTTACAGAGTAAGACGAGTGTACAATACTGCTGCTCGCTTATCAATGCGTTACTCAGAGCGTTTCCCTATAGCCCTAGTATCTGTTACAGAGTAAGACGAGTGTACAATACTGCTGCTCGCTTATCAATGCGTTACTCAGAGCGTTTCCCTATAGCCCTAGTATCTGTTACAGAGTAAGACGAGTGTACAATACTGCTGCTCGCTTATCAATGCGTTACTCAGAGCGTTTCCCTATAGCCCTAGTATCTGTTACAGAGTAAGACGAGTGTACAATACTGCTGCTCGCTTATCAATGCGTTACTCAGAGCGTTTCCCTATAGCCCTAGTATCTGTTACAGAGTAAGACGAGTGTACAATACTGCTGCTCGCTTATCAATGCGTTACTCAGAGCGTTTCCCTATAGCCCTAGTATCTGTTACAGAGTAAGACGAGTGTACAATACTGCTGCTCGCTTATCAATGCGTTACTCAGAGCGTTTCCCTATAGCCCTAGTATCTGTTACAGAGTAAGACGAGTGTACAATACTGCTGCTCGCTTATCAATGCGTTACTCAGAGCGTTTCCCTATAGCCCTAGTATCTGTTACAGAGTAAGACGAGTGTACAATACTGCTGCTCGCTTATCAATGCGTTACTCAGAGCGTTTCCCTATAGCCCTAGTATCTGTTACAGAGTAAGACGAGTGTACAATACTGCTGCTCGCTTATCAATGCGTTACTCAGAGCGTTTCCCTATAGCCCTAGTATCTGTTACAGAGTAAGACGAGTGTACAATACTGCTGCTCGCTTATCAATGCGTTACTCAGAGCGTTTCCCTATAGCCCTAGTATCTGTTACAGAGTAAGACGAGTGTACAATACTGCTGCTCGCTTATCAATGCGTTACTCAGAGCGTTTCCCTATAGCCCTAGTATCTGTTACAGAGTAAGACGAGTGTACAATACTGCTGCTCGCTTATCAATGCGTTACTCAGAGCGTTTCCCTATAGCCCTAGTATCTGTTACAGAGTAAGACGAGTGTACAATACTGCTGCTCGCTTATCAACGCGTTACTCAGAGCGTTTCCCTATAGCCCTAGTATCTGTTACAGAGTAAGACGAGTGTACAATACTGCTGCTCGCTTATCAATGCGTTACTCAGAGCGTTTCCCTATAGCCCTAGTATCTGTTACAGAGATAGACGAGTGTACAATACTGCTGCTCGCTTATCAATGCGTTACTCAGAGCGTTTCCCTATAGCCCTAGTATCTGTTACAGAGTAAGACGAGTGTACAATACTGCTGCTCGCTTATCAATGCGTTATTCAGAGCGTTTCCCTATAGCCCTAGTATCTGTTACAGAGTAAGACGAGTGTACAATACTGCTGCTCGCTTATCAATGCGTTACTCAGAGCGTTTCCCTATAGCCCTAGTATCTGTTACAGAGTAAGACGAGTGTACAACACTGCTGCTCGCTTATCAATGCGTTACTCAGAGCGTTTCCCTATAGCCCTAGTATCTGTTACAGAGTAAGACGAGTGTACAATACTGCTGCTCGCTTATCAACGCGTTACTCAGAGCGTTTCCCTATAGCCCTAGTAGCTGTTACAGAGTAAGACGAGTGTACAATACTGCTGTTTGCTTATCAATGCGTTACTCAGAGCGTTTCCCTATAGCCCTAGTATCTGTTACAGAGTAAGACGAGTGTACAATACTGCTGCTCGCTTATCAATGCGTTACTCAGAGCGTTTCCCTATAGCCCTAGTATCTGTTACAGAGTAAGACGAGTGTACAATACTGCTGCTCGCTTATCAATGCGTTACTCAGAGCGTTTCCCTATAGCCCTAGTATCTGTTACAGAGTAAGACGAGTGTACAATACTGCTGCTCGCTTATCAATGCGTTACTCAGAGCGTTTCCCTATAGCCCTAGTATCTGTTACAGAGTAAGACGAGTGTACAATACTGCTGTTTGCTTATCAATGCGTTACTCAGAGCGTTTCCCTATAGCCCTAGTATCTGTTACAGAGTAAGACGAGTGTACAATACTGCTGCTCGCTTATCAATGCGTTATTCAGAGCGTTTCCCTATAGCCCTAGTATCTGTTACAGAGTAAGACGAGTGTACAATACTGCTGCTCGCTTATCAATGCGTTACTCAGAGCGTTTCCCTATAGCCCTAGTATCTGTTACAGAGTAAGACGAGTGTACAATACTGCTGCTCGCTTATCAATGCGTTACTCAGAGCGTTTCCCTATAGCCCTAGTATCTGTTACAGAGTAAGACGAGTGTACAATACTGCTGCTCGCTTATCAATGCGTTACTCAGAGCGTTTCCCTATAGCCCTAGTATCTGTTACAGAGTAAGACGAGTGTACAATACTGCTGCTCGCTTATCAATGCGTTACTCAGAGCGTTTCCCTATAGCCCTAGTATCTGTTACAGAGTAAGACGAGTGTACAATACTGCTGCTCGCTTATCAATGCGTTACTCAGAGCGTTTCCCTATAGCCCTAGTATCTGTTACAGAGTAAGACGAGTGTACAATACTGCTGCTCGCTTATCAATGCGTTACTCAGAGCGTTTCCCTATAGCCCTAGTATCTGTTACAGAGTAAGACGAGTGTACAATACTGCTGCTCGCTTATCAATGCGTTACTCAGAGCGTTTCCCTATAGCCCTAGTATCTGTTACAGAGTAAGACGAGTGTACAATACTGCTGCTCGCTTATCAATGCGTTACTCAGAGCGTTTCCCTATAGCCCTAGTATCTGTTACAGAGTAAGACGAGTGTACAATACTGCTGCTCGCTTATCAATGCGTTTCTCAGAGCGTTTCCCTATAGCCCTAGTATCTGTTACAGAGTAAGACGAGTGTACAATACTGCTGCTCGCTTATCAATGCGTTACTCAGAGCGTTTCCTATAGCCCTAGTATCTGTTACAGAGTAAGACGAGTGTACAATACTGCTGTTTGCTTATCAATGCGTTACTCAGAGCGTTTCCCTATAGCCCTAGTATCTGTTACAGAGTAAGACGAGTGTACAATACTGCTGCTCGCTTATCAATGCGTTACTCAGAGCGTTTCCCTATAGCCCTAGTATCTGTTACAGAGTAAGACGAGTGTACAATACTGCTGCTCGCTTATCAATGCGTTACTCAGAGCGTTTCCCTATAGCCCTAGTATCTGTTACAGAGTAAGACGAGTGTACAATACTGCTGCTCGCTTATCAATGCGTTACTCAGAGCGTTTCCCTATAGCCCTAGTATCTGTTACAGAGTAAGACGAGTGTACAATACTGCTGCTCGCTTATCAATGCGTTACTCAGAGCGTTTCCCTATAGCCCTAGTATCTGTTACAGAGTAAGACGAGTGTACAATACTGCTGCTCGCTTATCAATGCGTTACTCAGAGCGTTTCCCTATAGCCCTAGTATCTGTTACAGAGTAAGACGAGTGTACAATACTGCTGCTCGCTTATCAATGCGTTACTCAGAGCGTTTCCCTATAGCCCTAGTATCTGTTACAGAGTAAGACGAGTGTACAATACTGCTGCTCGCTTATCAATGCGTTACTCAGAGCGTTTCCCTATAGCCCTAGTATCTGTTACAGAGTAAGACGAGTGTACAATACTGCTGCTCGCTTATCAATGCGTTACTCAGAGCGTTTCCCTATAGCCCTAGTATCTGTTACAGAGTAAGACGAGTGTACAATACTGCTGTTTGCTTATCAATGCGTTACTCAGAGCGTTTCCCTATAGCCCTAGTATCTGTTACAGAGTAAGACGAGTGTACAATACTGCTGCTCGCTTATCAATGCGTTACTCAGAGCGTTTCCCTATAGCCCTAGTATCTGTTACAGAGTAAGACGAGTGTACAATACTGCTGCTCGCTTATCAATGCGTTACTCAGAGCGTTTCCCTATAGCCCTAGTATCTGTTACAGAGTAAGACGAGTGTACAATACTGCTGCTCGCTTATCAATGCGTTACTCAGAGCGTTTCCCTATAGCCCTAGTATCTGTTACAGAGTAAGACGAGTGTACAATACTGCTGCTCGCTTATCAACGCGTTACTCAGAGCGTTTCCCTATAGCCCTAGTATCTGTTACAGAGTAAGACGAGTGTACAATACTGCTGTTTGCTTATCAATGCGTTACTCAGAGCGTTTCCCTATAGCCCTAGTATCTGTTACAGAGTAAGACGAGTGTACAATACTGCTGCTCGCTTATCAATGCGTTACTCAGAGCGTTTCCCTATAGCCCTAGTATCTGTTACAGAGTAAGACGAGTGTACAATACTGCTGCTCGCTTATCAATGCGTTACTCAGAGCGTTTCCCTATAGCCCTAGTATCTGTTACAGAGTAAGACGAGTGTACAATACTGCTGCTCGCTTATCAATGCGTTACTCAGAGCGTTTCCCTATAGCCCTAGTATCTGTTACAGAGTAAGACGAGTGTACAATACTGCTGCTCGCTTATCAATGCGTTACTCAGAGCGTTTCCCTATAGCCCTAGTATCTGTTACAGAGTAAGACGAGTGTACAATACTGCTGCTCGCTTATCAATGCGTTACTCAGAGCGTTTCCCTATAGCCCTAGTATCTGTTACAGAGTAAGACGAGTGTACAATACTGCTGCTCGCTTATCAATGCGTTACTCAGAGCGTTTCCCTATAGCCCTAGTATCTGTTACAGAGTAAGACGAGTGTACAATACTGCTGCTCGCTTATCAATGCGTTACTCAGAGCGTTTCCCTATAGCCCTAGTATCTGTTACAGAGTAAGACGAGTGTACAATACTGCTGCTCGCTTATCAATGCGTTACTCAGAGCGTTTCCCTATAGCCCTAGTATCTGTTACAGAGTAAGACGAGTGTACAATACTGCTGCTCGCTTATCAATGCGTTACTCAGAGCGTTTCCCTATAGCCCTAGTATCTGTTACAGAGTAAGACGAGTGTACAATACTGCTGCTCGCTTATCAATGCGTTACTCGGAGCGTTTCCCTATAGCCCTAGTATCTGTTACAGAGTAAGACGAGTGTACAATACTGCTGCTCGCTTATCAATGCGTTACTCAGAGCGTTTCCCTATAGCCCTAGTATCTGTTACAGAGTAAGACGAGTGTACAATACTGCTGCTCGCTTATCAATGCGTTACTCAGAGCGTTTCCCTATAGCCCTAGTATCTGTTACAGAGTAAGACGAGTGTACAATACTGCTGCTCGCTTATCAATGCGTTACTCAGAGCGTTTCCCTATAGCCCTAGTATCTGTTACAGAGTAAGACGAGTGTACAATACTGCTGCTCGCTTATCAATGCGTTACTCAGAGCGTTTCCCTATAGCCCTAGTATCTGTTACAGAGTAAGACGAGTGTACAATACTGCTGCTCGCTTATCAATGCGTTACTCAGAGCGTTTCCCTATAGCCCTAGTATCTGTTACAGAGTAAGACGAGTGTACAATACTGCTGCTCGCTTATCAATGCGTTACTCAGAGCGTTTCCCTATAGCCCTAGTATCTGTTACAGAGTAAGACGAGTGTACAATACTGCTGCTCGCTTATCAATGCGTTACTCAGAGCGTTTCCCTATAGCCCTAGTATCTGTTACAGAGTAAGACGAGTGTACAATACTGCTGCTCGCTTATCAATGCGTTACTCAGAGCGTTTCCCTATAGCCCTAGTATCTGTTACAGAGTAAGACGAGTGTACAATACTGCTGCTCGCTTATCAATGCGTTAC
Source organism: Leuctra nigra (assembly GCA_934045905.1). Classification (NCBI taxonomy): domain Eukaryota; kingdom Metazoa; phylum Arthropoda; class Insecta; order Plecoptera; family Leuctridae; genus Leuctra; species Leuctra nigra. The sequence continues at coordinate 7,176,519 of OW203762.1, read as the reverse complement.
TCAGAGCGTTTCCCTATAGCCCTAGTATCTGTTACAGAGTAAGACGAGTGTACAAAACTGCTGCTCGCTTATCAATGCGTTACTCAGAGCGTTTCCCTTTAGCCCTAGTATCTGTTACAGAGTAAGACGAGTGTACAATACTGCTGCTCGCTTATCAATGCGTTACTCAGAGCGTTTCCCTATAGCCCTAGTATCTGTTACAGAGTAAGACGAGTGTACAATACTGCTGCTCGCTTATCAATGCGTTACTCAGAGCGTTTCCCTATAGCCCTAGTATCTGTTACAGAGTAAGACGAGTGTACAATACTGCTGCTCGCTTATCAATGCGTTACTCAGAGCGTTTCCCTATAGCCCTAGTATCTGTTACAGAGTAAGACGAGTGTACAATACTGCTGTTTGCTTATCAATGCGTTAATCAGAGCGTTTCCCTATAGCCCTAGTATCTGTTACAGAGTAAGACGAGTGTACAATACTGCTGCTCGCTTATCAATGCGTTACTCAGAGCGTTTCCCTATAGCCCTAGTATCTGTTACAGAGTAAGACGAGTGTACAATACTGCTGCTCGCTTATCAATGCGTTACTCAGAGCGTTTCCCTATAGCCCTAGTATCTGTTACAGAGTAAGACGAGTGTACAATACTGCTGCTCGCTTATCAATGCGTTACTCAGAGCGTTTCCCTATAGCCCTAGTATCTGTTACAGAGTAAGACGAGTGTACAATACTGCTGCTCGCTTATCAATGCGTTACTCAGAGCGTTTCCCTATAGTCCTAGTATCTGTTACAGAGTAAGACGAGTGTACAATACTGCTGCTCGCTTATCAACGCGTTACTCAGAGCGTTTCCCTATAGCCCTAGTATCTGTTACAGAGTAAGACGAGTGTACAATACTGCTGCTCGCTTATCAACGCGTTACTCAGAGCGTTTCCCTATAGCCCTAGTATCTGTTACAGAGTAAGACGAGTGTACAATACTGCTGCTCGCTTATCAATGCGTTACTCAGAGCGTTTCCCTATAGCCCTAGTATCTGTTACAGAGTAAGACGAGTGTACAATACTGCTGCTCGCTTATCAATGCGTTACTCAGAGCGTTTCCCTATAGCCCTAGTATCTGTTACAGAGTAAGACGAGTGTACAATACTGCTGCTCGCTTATCAATGCGTTACTCAGAGCGTTTCCCTATTGCCCTAGTATCTGTTACAGAGTAAGACGAGTGTACAATACTGCTGCTCGCTTATCAATGCGTTACTCAGAGCGTTTCCCTATAGCCCTAGTATCTGTTACAGAGTAAGACGAGTGTACAATACTGCTGCTCGCTTATCAATGCGTTACTCAGAGCGTTTCCCTATAGCCCTAGTATCTGTTACAGAGTAAGGACGAGTGTACAATACTGCTGCTCGCTTATCAACGCGTTACTCAGAGCGTTTCCCTATAGCCCTAGTATCTGTTACAGAGTAAGACGAGTGTACAATACTGCTGCTCGCTTATCAACGCGTTACTCAGAGCGTTTCCCTATAGCCCTAGTATCTGTTACAGAGTAAGACGAGTGTACAATACTGCTGCTCGCTTATCAATGCGTTACTCAGAGCGTTTCCCTATAGCCCTAGTATCTGTTACAGAGTAAGACGAGTGTACAATACTGCCTGCTCGCTTATCAATGCGTTACTCAGAGCGTTTCCCTATAGCCCTAGTATCTGTTACAGAGTAAGACGAGTGTACAATACTGCTGCTCGCTTATCAATGCGTTACTCAGAGCGTTTCCCTATAGCCCTAGTATCTGTTACAGAGTAAGACGAGTGTACAATACTGCTGCTCGCTTATCAACGCGTTACTCAGAGCGTTTCCCCTATAGCCCTAGTATCTGTTACAGAGTAAGACGAGTGTACAATACTGCTGCTCGCTTATCAATGCGTTACTCAGAGCGTTTCCCTATAGCCCTAGTATCTGTTACAGAGTAAGACGAGTGTACAATACTGCTGCTCGCTTATCAATGCGTTATTCAGAGCGTTTCCCTATAGCCCTAGTATCTGTTACAGAGTAAGACGAGTGTACAATACTGCTGCTCGCTTATCAATGCGTTATTCAGAGCGTTTCCCTATAGCCCTAGTATCTGTTACAGAGTAAGACGAGTGTACAATACTGCTGTTTGCTTATCAATGCGTTACTCAGAGCGTTTCCCTATAGCCCTAGTATCTGTTACAGAGTAAGACGAGTGTACAATACTGCTGCTCGCTTATCAATGCGTTACTCAGAGCGTTTCCCTATAGCCCTAGTATCTGTTACAGAGTAAGACGAGTGTACAATACTGCTGCTCGCTTATCAATGCGTTACTCAGAGCGTTTCCCTATAGCCCTAGTATCTGTTACAGAGTAAGACGAGTGTACAATACTGCTGTTTGCTTATCAATGCGTTACTCAGAGCGTTTTCCTATAGCCCTAGTATCTGTTACAGAGTAAGACGAGTGTACAATACTGCTGCTCGCTTATCAACGCGTTACTCAGAGCGTTTCCCTATAGCCCTAGTATCTGTTACAGAGTAAGACGAGTGTACAATACTGCTGCTCGCTTATCAATGCGTTACTCAGAGCGTTTCCCTATAGCCCTAGTATCTGTTACAGAGTAAGACGAGTGTACAATACTGCTGCTCGCTTATCAATGCGTTACTCAGAGCGTTTCCCTATAGCCCTAGTATCTGTTACAGAGTAAGACGAGTGTACAATACTGCTGCTCGCTTATCAATGCGTTACTCAGAGCGTTTCCCTATAGCCCTAGTATCTGTTACAGAGTAAGACGAGTGTACAATACTGCTGCTCGCTTATCAATGCGTTACTCAGAGCGTTTCCCTATAGCCCTAGTATCTGTTACAGAGTAAGACGAGTGTACAATACTGCTGTTTGCTTATCAATGCGTTACTCAGAGCGTTTCCCTATAGCCCTAGTATCTGTTACAGAGTAAGACGAGTGTACAATACTGCTGCTCGCTTATCAACGCGTTACTCAGAGCGTTTCCCTATAGCCCTAGTATCTGTTACAGAGTAAGACGAGTGTACAATACTGCTGCTCGCTTATCAATGCGTTACTCAGAGCGTTTCCCTATAGCCCTAGTATCTGTTACAGAGTAAGACGAGTGTACAATACTGCTGCTCGCTTATCAATGCGTTACTCAGAGCGTTTCCCTATAGCCCTAGTATCTGTTACAGAGTAAGACGAGTGTACAATACTGCTGCTCGCTTATCAATGCGTTACTCAGAGCGTTTCCCTATAGCCCTAGTATCTGTTACAGAGTAAGACGAGTGTACAATACTGCTGCTCGCTTATCAATGCGTTACTCAGAGCGTTTCCCTATAGCCCTAGTATCTGTTACAGAGTAAGACGAGTGTACAATACTGCTGCTCGCTTATCAATGCGTTACTCAGAGCGTTTCCCTATAGCCCTAGTATCTGTTACAGAGTAAGACGAGTGTACAATACTGCTGCTCGCTTATCAATGCGTTACTCAGAGCGTTTCCCTATAGCCCTAGTATCTGTTACAGAGTAAGACGAGTGTACAATACTGCTGCTCGCTTATCAATGCGTTACTCAGAGCGTTTCCCTATAGCCCTAGTATCTGTTACAGAGTAAGACGAGTGTACAATACTGCTGCTCGCTTATCAATGCGTTACTCAGAGCGTTTCCCTATAGCCCTAGTATCTGTTACAGAGTAAGACGAGTGTACAATACTGCTGCTCGCTTATCAATGCGTTACTCAGAGCGTTTCCCTATAGCCCTAGTATCTGTTACAGAGTAAGACGAGTGTACAATACTGCTGCTCGCTTATCAATGCGTTATTCAGAGCGTTTCCCTATAGCCCTAGTATCTGTTACAGAGTAAGACGAGTGTACAATACTGCTGCTCGCTTATCAATGCGTTACTCAGAGCGTTTCCCTATAGCCCTAGTATCTGTTACAGAGTAAGACGAGTGTACAATACTGCTGCTCGCTTATCAATGCGTTATTCAGAGCGTTTCCCTATAGCCCTAGTATCTGTTACAGAGTAAGACGAGTGTACAATACTGCTGCTCGCTTATCAATGCGTTACTCAGAGCGTTTCCCTATAGCCCTAGTATCTGTTACAGAGTAAGACGAGTGTACAATACTGCTGCTCGCTTATCAATGCGTTACTCAGAGCGTTTCCCTATAGCCCTAGTATCTGTTACAGAGTAAGACGAGTGTACAATACTGCTGCTCGCTTATCAATGCGTTACTCAGTGCGTTTCCCTATAGCCCTAGTATCTGTTACAGAGTAAGACGAGTGTACAATACTGCTGTTTGCTTATCAATGCGTTACTCAGAGCGTTTCCCTATAGCCCTAGTATCTGTTACAGAGTAAGACGAGTGTACAATACTGCTGCTCGCTTATCAATGCGTTACTCAGAGCGTTTCCCTATAGCCCTAGTATCTGTTACAGAGTAAGACGAGTGTACAATACTGCTGCTCGCTTATCAACGCGTTACTCAGAGCGTTTCCCTATAGCCCTAGTATCTGTTACAGAGTAAGACGAGTGTACAATACTGCTGCTCGCTTATCAATGCGTTACTCAGAGCGTTTCCCTATAGCCCTAGTATCTGTTACAGAGTAAGACGAGTGTACAATACTGCTGCTCGCTTATCAATGCGTTACTCAGAGCGTTTCCCTATAGCCCTAGTATCTGTTACAGAGTAAGACGAGTGTACAATACTGCTGCTCGCTTATCAATGCGTTACTTAGAGCGTTTCCCTATAGCCCTAGTATCTGTTACAGAGTAAGACGAGTGTACAATACTGCTGCTCGCTTATCAATGCGTTACTCAGAGCGTTTCCCTATAGCCCTAGTATCTGTTACAGAGTAAGACGAGTGTACAATACTGCTGCTCGCTTATCAATGCGTTACTCAGAGCGTTTCCCTATAGCCCTAGTATCTGTTACAGAGTAAGACGAGTGTACAATACTGCTGCTCGCTTATCAATGCGTTACTCAGAGCGTTTCCCTATAGCCCTAGTATCTGTTACAGAGTAAGACGAGTGTACAATACTGCTGCTCGCTTATCAATGCGTTACTCAGAGCGTTTCCCTATAGCCCTAGTATCTGTTACAGAGTAAGACGAGTGTACAATACTGCTGCTCGCTTATCAATGCGTTACTCAGAGCGTTTCCCTATAGCCCTAGTATCTGTTACAGAGTAAGACGAGTGTACAATACTGCTGCTCGCTTATCAATGCGTTACTCAGAGCGTTTCCCTATAGCCCTAGTATCTGTTACAGAGTAAGACGAGTGTACAATACTGCTGCTCGCTTATCAACGCGTTACTCAGAGCGTTTCCCTATAGCCCTAGTATCTGTTACAGAGTAAGACGAGTGTACAATACTGCTGCTCGCTTATCAATGCGTTACTCAGAGCGTTTCCCTATAGCCCTAGTATCTGTTACAGAGTAAGACGAGTGTACAATACTGCTGCTCGCTTATCAATGCGTTACTCAGAGCGTTTCCCTATAGCCCTAGTATCTGTTACAGAGTAAGACGAGTGTACAATACTGCTGCTCGCTTATCAATGCGTTACTCAGAGCGTTTCCCTATAGCCCTAGTATCTGTTACAGAGTAAGACGAGTGTACAATACTGCTGCTCGCTTATCAATGCGTTACTCAGAGCGTTTCCCTATAGACCTAGTATCTGTTACAGAGTAAGACGAGTGTACAATACTGCTGCTCGCTTATCAACGCGTTACTCAGAGCGTTTCCCTATAGCCCTAGTATCTGTTACAGAGTAAGACGAGTGTACAATACTGCTGCTCGCTTATCAATGCGTTACTCAGAGCGTTTCCCTATAGCCCTAGTATCTGTTACAGAGTAAGACGAGTGTACAATACTGCTGCTCGCTTATCAATGCGTTACTCAGAGCGTTTCCCTATAGCCCTAGTATCTGTTACAGAGTAAGACGAGTGTACAATACTGCTGCTCGCTTATCAATGCGTTACTCAGAGCGTTTCCCTATAGCCCTAGTATCTGTTACAGAGTAAGACGAGTGTACAATACTGCTGTTTGCTTATCAATGCGTTACTCAGAGCGTTTCCCTATAGCCCTAGTATCTGTTACAGAGTAAGACGAGTGTACAATACTGCTGCTCGCTTATCAATGCGTTACTCAGAGCGTTTCCCTATAGCCCTAGTATCTGTTACAGAGTAAGACGAGTGTACAATACTGCTGCTCGCTTATCAATGCGTTACTCAGAGCGTTTCCCTATAGCCCTAGTATCTGTTACAGAGTAAGACGAGTGTACAATACTGCTGCTCGCTTATCAATGCGTTACTCAGAGCGTTTCCCTATAGCCCTAGTATCTGTTACAGAGTAAGACGAGTGTACAATACTGCTGCTCGCTTATCAATGCGTTACTCAGAGCGTTTCCCTATAGCCCTAGTATCTGTTACAGAGTAAGACGAGTGTACAATACTGCTGCTCGCTTATCAATGCGTTACTCAGAGCGTTTCCCTATAGCCCTAGTATCTGTTACAGAGTAAGACGAGTGTACAATACTGCTGCTCGCTTATCAATGCGTTACTCAGAGCGTTTCCCTATAGCCCTAGTATCTGTTACAGAGTAAGACGAGTGTACAATACTGCTGCTCGCTTATCAATGCGTTACTCAGAGCGTTTCCCTATAGCCCTAGTATCTGTTACAGAGTAAGACGAGTGTACAATACTGCTGCTCGCTTATCAATGCGTTACTCAGAGCGTTTCCCTATAGCCCTAGTATCTGTTACAGAGTAAGACGAGTGTACAATACTGCTGTTTGCTTATCAATGCGTTACTCAGAGCGTTTCCCTATAGCCCTAGTATCTGTTACAGAGTAAGACGAGTGTACAATACTGCTGCTCGCTTATCAATGCGTTATTCAGAGCGTTTCCCTATAGCCCTAGTATCTGTTACAGAGTAAGACGAGTGTACAATACTGCTGCTCGCTTATCAATGCGTTACTCAGAGCGTTTCCCTATAGCCCTAGTATCTGTTACAGAGTAAGACGAGTGTACAATACTGCTGCTCGCTTATCAATGCGTTACTCAGAGCGTTTCCCTATAGCCCTAGTATCTGTTACAGAGTAAGACGAGTGTACAATACTGCTGCTCGCTTATCAATGCGTTACTCAGAGCGTTTCCCTATAGCCCTAGTATCTGTTACAGAGTAAGACGAGTGTACAATACTGCTGCTCGCTTATCAATGCGTTACTTAGAGCGTTTCCCCTATAGCCCTAGTATCTGTTACAGAGTAAGACGAGTGTACAATACTGCTGCTCGCTTATCAATGCGTTATTCAGAGCGTTTCCCTATAGCCCTAGTATCTGTTACAGAGTAAGACGAGTGTACAATACTGCTGCTCGCTTATCAATGCGTTATTCAGAGCGTTTCCCTATAGCCCTAGTATCTGTTACAGAGTAAGACGAGTGTACAATACTGCTGCTCGCTTATCAATGCGTTACTCAGAGCGTTTCCCTATAGCCCTAGTATCTGTTACAGAGTAAGACGAGTGTACAATACTGCTGCTCGCTTATCAATGCGTTACTCAGAGCGTTTCCCTAAAGCCCTAGTATCTGTTACAGAGTAAGACGAGTGTACAATACTGCTGCTCGCTTATCAATGCGTTACTCAGAGCGTTTCCCTATAGCCCTAGTATCTGTTACAGAGTAAGACGAGTGTACAATACTGCTGCTCGCTTATCAATGCGTTACTCAGAGCGTTTCCCTATAGCCCTAGTATCTGTTACAGAGTAAGACGAGTGTACAATACTGCTGTTTGCTTATCAATGCGTTACTCAGAGCGTTTCCCTATAGCCCTAGTATCTGTTACAGAGTAAGACGAGTGTACAATACTGCTGCTCGCTTATCAATGCGTTATTCAGAGCGTTTCCCTATAGCCCTAGTATCTGTTACAGAGTAAGACGAGTGTACAATACTGCTGTTTGCTTATCAATGCGTTACTCAGAGCGTTTCCCTATAGCCCTAGTATCTGTTACAGAGTAAGACGAGTGTACAATACTGCTGCTCGCTTATCAATGCGTTACTCAGAGCGTTTCCCTATAGCCCTAGTATCTGTTACAGAGTAAGACGAGTGTACAATTCTGCTGCTCGCTTATCAATGCGTTACTCAGAGCGTTTCCCTATAGCCCTAGTATCTGTTACAGAGTAAGACGAGTGTACAATACTGCTGCTCGCTTATCAATGCGTTACTCAGAGCGTTTCCCTATAGCCCTAGTATCTGTTACAGAGTAAGACGAGTGTACAATACTGCTGCTCGCTTATCAATGCGTTACTCAGAGCGTTTCCCTATAGCCCTAGTATCTGTTACAGAGTAAGACGAGTGTACAATACTGCTGCTCGCTTATCAATGCGTTACTCAGAGCGTTTCCCTATAGCCCTAGTATCTGTTACAGAGTAAGACGAGTGTACAATACTGCTGCTCGCTTATCAATGCGTTACTCAGAGCGTTTCCCTTTAGCCCTAGTATCTGTTACAGAGTAAGACGAGTGTACAATACTGCTGCTCGCTTATCAATGCGTTACTCAAAGCGTTTCCCTATAGCCCTAGTATCTGTTACAGAGTAAGACGAGTGTACAATACTGCTGCTCGCTTATCAATGCGTTACTCAGAGCGTTTCCCTATAGCCCTAGTATCTGTTACAGAGTAAGACGAGTGTACAATACTGCTGCTCGCTTATCAATGCGTTACTCAGAGCGTTTCCCTATAGCCCTAGTATCTGTTACAGAGTAAGACGAGTGTACAATACTGCTGCTCGCTTATCAATGCGTTACTCAGAGCGTTTCCCTATAGCCCTAGTATCTGTTACAGAGTAAGACGAGTGTACAATACTGCTGCTCGCTTATCAATGCGTTACTCAGAGCGTTTCCCTATAGCCCTAGTATCTGTTACAGAGTAAGACGAGTGTACAATACTGCTGCTCGCTTATCAATGCGTTATTCAGAGCGTTTCCCTATAGCCCTAGTATCTGTTACAGAGTAAGACGAGTGTACAATACTGCTGCTCGCTTATCAATGCGTTACTCAGAGCGTTTCCCTATAGCCCTAGTATCTGTTACAGAGTAAGACGAGTGTACAATACTGCTGCTCGCTTATCAATGCGTTACTCAGAGCGTTTCCCTATAGCCCTAGTATCTGTTACAGAGTAAGACGAGTGTACGATACTGCTGCTCGCTTATCAATGCGTTACTCAGAGCGTTTCCCTATAGCCCTAGTATCTGTTACAGAGTAAGACGAGTGTACAATACTGCTGCTCGCTTATCAATGCGTTACTCAGTGCGTTTCCCTATAGCCCTAGTATCTGTTACAGAGTAAGACGAGTGTACAATACTGCTGCTCGCTTATCAATGCGTTACTCAGAGCGTTTCCCTATAGCCCTAGTATCTGTTACAGAGTAAGACGAGTGTACAATACTGCTGCTCGCTTATCAATGCGTTACTCAGAGCGTTTCCCTATAGCCCTAGTATCTGTTACAGAGTAAGACGAGTGTACAATACTGCTGCTCGCTTATCAATGCGTTACTCAGAGCGTTTCCCTATAGCCCTAGTATCTGTTACAGAGTAAGACGAGTGTACAATACTGCTGCTCGCTTATCAATGCGTTACTCAGAGCGTTTCCCTATAGCCCTAGTATCTGTTACAGAGTAAGACGAGTGTACAATACTGCTGCTCGCTTATCAATGCGTTACTCAGAGCGTTTCCCTATAGCCCTAGTATCTGTTACAGAGTAAGACGAGTGTACAATACTGCTGCTCGCTTATCAATGCGTTACTCAGAGCGTTTCCCTATAGCCCTAGTATCTGTTACAGAGTAAGACGAGTGTACAATACTGCTGCTCGCTTATCAATGCGTTACTCAGAGCGTTTCCCTATAGCCCTAGTATCTGTTACAGAGTAAGACGAGTGTACAATACTGCTGCTCGCTTATCAATGCGTTACTCAGAGCGTTTCCCTATAGCCCTAGTATCTGTTACAGAGTAAGACGAGTGTACAATACTGCTGCTCGCTTATCAATGCGTTACTCAGAGCGTTTCCCTATAGCCCTAGTATCTGTTACAGAGTAAGACGAGTGTACAATACTGCTGCTCGCTTATCAATGCGTTACTCAGAGCGTTTCCCTATAGCCCTAGTATCTGTTACAGAGTAAGACGAGTGTACAATACTGCTGCTCGCTTATCAATGCGTTACTCAGAGCGTTTCCCTATAGCCCTAGTATCTGTTACAGAGTAAGACGAGTGTACAATACTGCTGCTCGCTTATCAATGCGTTACTCAGAGCGTTTCCCTATAGCCCTAGTATCTGTTACAGAGTAAGACGAGTGTACAATACTGCTGCTCGCTTATCAACGCGTTACTCAGAGCGTTTCCCTATAGCCCTAGTATCTGTTACAGAGTAAGACGAGTGTACAATACTGCTGCTCGCTTATCAATGCGTTACTCAGAGCGTTTCCCTATAGCCCTAGTATCTGTTACAGAGTAAGACGAGTGTACAATACTGCTGCTCGCTTATCAATGCGTTACTCAGAGCGTTTCCCTATAGCCCTAGTATCTGTTACAGAGTAAGACGAGTGTACAATACTGCTGCTCGCTTATCAATGCGTTACTCAGAGCGTTTCCCTATAGCCCTAGTATCTGTTACAGAGTAAGACGAGTGTACAATACTGCTGCTCGCTTATCAACGCGTTACTCAGAGCGTTTCCCTATAGCCCTAGTATCTGTTACAGAGTGAGACGAGTGTACAATACTGCTGCTCGCTTATCAATGCGTTACTCAGAGCGTTTCCCTATAGCCCTAGTATCTGTTACAGAGTAAGACGAGTGTACAATACTGCTGCTCGCTTATCAATGCGTTACTCAGAGCGTTTCCCTATAGCCCTAGTATCTGTTACAGAGTAAGACGAGTGTACAATACTGCTGCTCGCTTATCAACGCGTTACTCAGAGCGTTTCCCTATAGCCCTAGTATCTGTTACAGAGTAAGACGAGTGTACAATACTGCTGCTCGCTTATCAATGCGTTACTCAGAGCGTTTCCCTATAGCCCTAGTATCTGTTACAGAGTAAGACGAGTGTACAATACTGCTGCTCGCTTATCAATGCGTTACTCAGAGCGTTTCCCTATAGCCCTAGTATCTGTTACAGAGTAAGACGAGTGTACAATACTGCTGCTCGCTTATCAATGCGTTACTCAGAGCGTTTCCCTATAGCCCTAGTATCTGTTACAGAGTAAGATGAGTGTACAATACTGCTGCTCGCTTATCAATGCGTTACTCAGAGCGTTTCCCTATAGCCCTAGTATCTGTTACAGAGTAAGACGAGTGTACAATACTGCTGCTCGCTTATCAACGCGTTACTCAGAGCGTTTCCCTATAGCCCTAGTATCTGTTACAGAGTAAGACGAGTGTACAATACTGCTGCTCGCTTATCAACGCGTTACTCAGAGCGTTTCCCTATAGCCCTAGTATCTGTTACAGAGTAAGACGAGTGTACAATACTGCTGCTCGCTTATCAATGCGTTACTCAGAGCGTTTCCCTATAGCCCTAGTATCTGTTACAGAGTAAGACGAGTGTACAATACTGCTGCTCGCTTATCAATGCGTTACTCAGAGCGTTTCCCTATAGCCCTAGTATCTGTTACAGAGTAAGACGAGTGTACAATACTGCTGCTCGCTTATCAATGCGTTACTCAGAGCGTTTCCCTATAGCCCTAGTATCTGTTACAGAGTAAGACGAGTGTACAATACTGCTGTTTGCTTATCAATGCGTTACTCAGAGCGTTTCCCTATAGCCCTAGTATCTGTTACAGAGTAAGACGAGTGTACAATACTGCTGCTCGCTTATCAATGCGTTACTCAGAGCGTTTCCCTATAGCCCTAGTATCTGTTACAGAGTAAGACGAGTGTACAATACTGCTGCTCGCTTATCAATGCGTTACTCAGAGCGTTTCCCTATAGCCCTAGTATCTGTTACAGAGTAAGACGAGTGTACAATACTGCTGCTCGCTTATCAATGCGTTACTCAGAGCGTTTCCCTATAGCCCTAGTATCTGTTACAGAGTAAGACGAGTGTACAATACTGCTGCTCGCTTATCAATGCGTTACTCAGAGCGTTTCCCTATAGCCCTAGTATCTGTTACAGAGTAAGACGAGTGTACAATACTGCTGCTCGCTTATCAACGCGTTACTCAGAGCGTTTCCCTATAGCCCTAGTATCTGTTACAGAGTAAGACGAGTGTACAATACTGCTGCTCGCTTATCAATGCGTTACTCAGAGCGTTTCCCTATAGCCCTAGTATCTGTTACAGAGTAAGACGAGTGTACAATACTGCTGCTCGCTTATCAATGCGTTACTCAGAGCGTTTCCCTATAGCCCTAGTATCTGTTACAGAGTAAGACAAGTTTACAATACTGCTGCTCGCTTATCAATGCGTTACTCAGAGCGTTTCCCTATAGCCCTAGTATCTGTTACAGAGTAAGACGAGTGTACAATACTGCTGTTTGCTTATCAATGCGTTACTCAGAGCGTTTCCCTATAGCCCTAGTATCTGTTACAGAGTAAGACGAGTGTACAATACTGCTGCTCGCTTATCAATGCGTTACTCAGAGCGTTTCCCTATAGCCCTAGTATCTGTTACAGAGTAAGACGAGTGTACAATACTGCTGCTCGCTTATCAATGCGTTACTCAGAGCGTTTCCCTATAGCCCTAGTATCTGTTACAGAGTAAGACGAGTGTACAATACTGCTGCTCGCTTATCAATGCGTTACTCAGAGCGTTTCCCTATAGCCCTAGTATCTGTTACAGAGTAAGACGAGTGTACAATACTGCTGCTCGCTTATCAACGCGTTACTCAGAGCGTTTCCCTATAGCCCTAGTATCTGTTACAGAGTAAGACGAGTGTACAATACTGCTGCTCGCTTATCAATGCGTTACTCAGAGCGTTTCCCTATAGCCCTAGTATCTGTTACAGAGTAAGACGAGTGTACAATACTGCTGCTCGCTTATCAATGCGTTACTCAGAGCGTTTCCCTATAGCCCTAGTATCTGTTACAGAGTAAGACGAGTGTACAATACTGCTGCTCGCTTATCAACGCGTTACTCAGAGCGTTTCCCTATAGCCCTAGTATCTGTTACAGAGTAAGACGAGTGTACAATACTGCTGCTCGCTTATCAATGCGTTACTCAGAGCGTTTCCCTATAGCCCTAGTATCTGTTACAGAGTAAGACGAGTGTACAATACTGCTGCTCGCTTATCAATGCGTTACTCAGAGCGTTTCCCTATAGCCCTAGTATCTGTTACAGAGTAAGACGAGTGTACAATACTGCTGCTCGCTTATCAATGCGTTACTCAGAGCGTTTCCCTATAGCCCTAGTATCTGTTACAGAGTAAGACGAGTGTACAATACTGCTGCTCGCTTATCAATGCGTTACTCAGAGCGTTTCCCTATAGCCCTAGTATCTGTTACAGAGTAAGACGAGTGTACAATACTGCTGCTCGCTTATCAATGCGTTACTCAGAGCGTTTCCCTATAGCCCTAGTATCTGTTACAGAGTAAGACGAGTGTACAATACTGCTGCTCGCTTATCAATGCGTTACTCAGAGCGTTTCCCTATAGCCCTAGTATCTGTTACAGAGTAAGACGAGTGTACAATACTGCTGCTCGCTTATCAATGCGTTACTCAGAGCGTTTCCCTATAGCCCTAGTATCTGTTACAGAGTAAGACGAGTGTACAATACTGCTGCTCGCTTATCAACGCGTTACTCAGAGCGTTTCCCTATAGCCCTAGTATCTGTTACAGAGTAAGACGAGTGTACAATACTGCTGCTCGCTTATCAATGCGTTACTCAGAGCGTTTCCCTATAGCCCTAGTATCTGTTACAGAGTAAGACGAGTGTACAATACTGCTGCTCGCTTATCAATGCGTTACTCAGAGCGTTTCCCTATAGCCCTAGTATCTGTTACAGAGTGGGACGAGTGTACAATACTGCTGCTCGCTTATCAATGCGTTACTCAGAGCGTTTCCCTATAGCCCTAGTATCTGTTACAGAGTAAGACGAGTGTACAATACTGCTGCTCGCTTATCAACGCGTTACTCAGAGCGTTTCCCTATAGCCCTAGTATCTGTTACAGAGTAAGACGAGTGTACAATACTGCTGCTCGCTTATCAACGCGTTACTCAGAGCGTTTCCCTATAGCCCTAGTATCTGTTACAGAGTAAGACGAGTGTACAATACTGCTGCTCGCTTATCAATGCGTTACTCAGAGCGTTTCCCTATAGCCCTAGTATCTGTTACAGAGTAAGACGAGTGTACAATACTGCTGCTCGCTTATCAACGCGTTACTCAGAGCGTTTCCCTATAGCCCTAGTATCTGTTACAGAGTAAGACGAGTGTACAATACTGCTGTTTGCTTATCAATGCGTTACTCAGAGCGTTTCCCTATAGCCCTAGTATCTGTTACAGAGTAAGACGAGTGTACAATACTGCTGCTCGCTTATCAATGCGTTACTCAGAGCGTTTCCCTATAGCCCTAGTATCTGTTACAGAGTAAGACGAGTGTACAATACTGCTGCTCGCTTATCAATGCGTTACTCAGAGCGTTTCCCTATAGCCCTAGTATCTGTTACAGAGTAAGACGAGTGTACAATACTGCTGCTCGCTTATCAATGCGTTACTCAGAGCGTTTCCCTATAGCCCTAGTATCTGTTACAGAGTAAGACGAGTGTACAATACTGCTGCTCGCTTATCAATGCGTTACTCAGAGCGTTTCCCTATAGCCCTAGTATCTGTTACAGAGTAAGACGAGTGTACAATACTGCTGCTCGCTTATCAATGCGTTATTCAGAGCGTTTCCCTATAGCCCTAGTATCTGTTACAGAGTAAGACGAGTGTACAATACTGCTGCTCGCTTATCAATGCGTTACTCAGAGCGTTTCCCTATAGCCCTAGTATCTGTTACAGAGTAAGACGAGTGTACAATACTGCTGCTCGCTTATCAATGCGTTACTCAGAGCGTTTCCCTATAGCCCTAGTATCTGTTACAGAGTTAGACGAGTGTACAATACTGCTGCTCGCTTATCAACGCGTTACTCAGAGCGTTTCCCTATAGCCATAGTATCTGTTACAGAGTAAGACGAGTGTACAATACTGCTGTTTGCTTATCAATGCGTTACTCAGAGCGTTTCCCTATAGCCCTAGTATCTGTTACAGAGTAAGACGAGTGTACAATACTGCTGCTCGCTTATCAATGCGTTACTCAGAGCGTTTCCCTATAGCCCTAGTATCTGTTACAGAGTAAGACGAGTGTACAATACTGCTGCTCGCTTATCAATGCGTTACTCAGAGCGTTTCCCTATAGCCCTAGTATCTGTTACAGAGTAAGACGAGTGTACAATACTGCTGCTCGCTTATCAATGCGTTACTCAGAGCGTTTCCCTATAGCCCTAGTATCTGTTACAGAGTAAGACGAGTGTACAATACTGCTGTTTGCTTATCAATGCGTTACTCAGAGCGTTTCCCTATAGCCCTAGTATCTGTTACAGAGTAAGACGAGTGTACAATACTGCTGCTCGCTTATCAATGCGTTATTCAGAGCGTTTCCCTATAGCCCTAGTATCTGTTACAGAGTAAGACGAGTGTACAATACTGCTGCTCGCTTATCAATGCGTTACTCAGAGCGTTTCCCTATAGCCCTAGTATCTGTTACAGAGTAAGACGAGTGTACAATACTGCTGCTCGCTTATCAATGCGTTACTCAGAGCGTTTCCCTATAGCCCTAGTATCTGTTACAGAGTAAGACGAGTGTACAATACTGCTGCTCGCTTATCAATGCGTTACTCAGAGCGTTTCCCTATAGCCCTAGTATCTGTTACAGAGTAAGACGAGTGTACAATACTGCTGCTCGCTTATCAATGCGTTACTCAGAGCGTTTCCCTATAGCCCTAGTATCTGTTACAGAGTAAGACGAGTGTACAATACTGCTGCTCGCTTATCAATGCGTTACTCAGAGCGTTTCCCTATAGCCCTAGTATCTGTTACAGAGTAAGACGAGTGTACAATACTGCTGCTCGCTTATCAATGCGTTACTCAGAGCGTTTCCCTATAGCCCTAGTATCTGTTACAGAGTAAGACGAGTGTACAATACTGCTGCTCGCTTATCAATGCGTTACTCAGAGCGTTTCCCTATAGCCCTAGTATCTGTTACAGAGTAAGACGAGTGTACAATACTGCTGCTCGCTTATCAATGCGTTACTCAGAGCGTTTCCCTATAGCCCTAGTATCTGTTACAGAGTAAGACGAGTGTACAATACTGCTGCTCGCTTATCAATGCGTTACTCAGAGCGTTTCCCTATAGCCCTAGTATCTGTTACAGAGTAAGACGAGTGTACAATACTGCTGCTCGCTTATCAATGCGTTACTCAGAGCGTTTCCCTATAGCCCTAGTATCTGTTACAGAGTAAGACGAGTGTACAATACTGCTGCTCGCTTATCAATGCGTTACTCAGAGCGTTTCCCTATAGCCCTAGTATCTGTTACAGAGTAAGACGAGTGTACAATACTGCTGCTCGCTTATCAATGCGTTACTCAGAGCGTTTCCCTATAGCCCTAGTATCTGTTACAGAGTAAGACGAGTGTACAATACTGCTGCTCGCTTATCAATGCGTTACTCAGAGCGTTTCCCTATAGCCCTAGTATCTGTTACAGAGTAAGACGAGTGTACAATACTGCTGCTCGCTTATCAACGCGTTACTCAGAGCGTTTCCCTATAGCCCTAGTATCTGTTACAGAGTAAGACGAGTGAACAATACTGCTGCTCGCTTATCAATGCGTTACTCAGAGCGTTTCCCAACATCATGATGACCGGCTCCAGGTCCTCGTCAGTCATCTGGATGGCGTTGTTAGGCAGCATGTTGTTGACACTGCGAGATCCGACTACAAGACGTGCCTCGTGGTTCTGTCCTGCACATTACAACAACATCATGATGACCGGCTCCAGGTCCTCGTCAGTCATCTGGATGGCGTTGTTAGGCAGCATGTTGTTGACACTGCGAGATCCGACTACAAGACGTGCCTCGTGGTTCTGTCCTGCACATTACAACAACATCATGATGACCGGCTCCAGGTCCTCGTCAGTCATCTGGATGGCGTTGTTAGGCAGCATGTTGTTGACACTGCGAGATCCGACTACAAGACGTGCCTCGTGGTTCTGTCCTGCACATTACAACAACATCATGATGACCGGCTCCAGGTCCTCGTCAGTCATCTGGATGGCGTTGTTAGGCAGCATGTTGTTGACACTGCGAGATCCGACTACAAGACGTGCCTCGTGGTTCTGTCCTGCACATTACAACAACATCATGATGACCGGCTCCAGGTCCTCGTCAGTCATCTGGATGGCGTTGTTAGGCAGCATGTTGCAGACACTGAGAGATCCGACTACAAGACGTGCCTCGTGGTTCTGTCCTGCACATTACAACAACATCATGATGACCGGCTCCAGGTCCTCGTCAGTCATCTGGATGGCGTTGTTAGGCAGCATGTTGTTGACACTGCGAGATCCGACTACAAGACGTGCCTCGTGGTTCTGTCCTGCACATTACAACAACATCATGATGACCGGCTCCAGGTCCTCGTCAGTCATCTGGATGGCGTTGTTAGGCAGCATGTTGTTGACACTGAGAGATCCGACTACAAGACGTGCCTCGTGGTTCTGTCCTGCACATTACAACAACATCATGATGACCGGCTCCAGGTCCTCGTCAGTCATCTGGATGGCGTTGTTAGGCAGCATGTTGTTGACACTGCGAGATCCGACTACAAGACGTGCCTCATGGTTCTGTCCTGCACATTACAACAACATCATGATGACCGGCTCCAGGTCCTCGTCAGTCATCTGGATGGCGTTGTTAGGCAGCATGTTGTTGACACTGAGAGATCCGACTACAAGACGTGCCTCGTGGTTCTGTCCTGCACATTACAACAACATCATGATGACCGGCTCCAGGTCCTCGTCAGTCATCTGGATGGCGTTGTTAGGCAGCATGTTGTTGACACTGCGAGATCCGACTACAAGACGTGCCTCGTGGTTCTGTCCTGCACATTACAACAACATCATGATGACCGGCTCCAGGTCCTCGTCAGTCATCTGGATGGCGTTGTTAGGCAGCATGTTGTTGACACTGCGAGATCCGACTACAAGACGTGCCTCGTGGTTCTGTCCTGCACATTACAACAACATCATGATGACCGGCTCCAGGTCCTCGTCAGTCATCTGGATGGCGTTGTTAGGCAGCATGTTGCAGACACTGCGAGATCCGACTACAAGACGTGCCTCGTGGTTCTGTCCTGCACATTACAACAACATCATGATGACCGGCTCCAGGTCCTCGTCAGTCATCTGGATGGCGTTGTTAGGCAGCATGTTGTTGACACTGCGAGATCCGACTACAAGACGTGCCTCGTGGTTCTGTCCTGCACATTACAACAACATCATGATGACCGGCTCCAGGTCCTCGTCAGTCATCTGGATGGCGTTGTTAGGCAGCATGTTGTTGACACTGAGAGATCCGACTACAAGACGTGCCTCGTGGTTCTGTCCTGCACATTACAACAACATCATGATGACCGGCTCCAGGTCCTCGTCAGTCATCTGGATGGCGTTGTTAGGCAGAATGTTGTTGACACTGCGAGATCCGACTACAAGACGTGCCTCGTGGTTCTGTCCTGCACATTACAACAACATCATGATGACCGGCTCCAGGTCCTCGTCAGTCATCTGGATGGCGTTGTTAGGCAGCATGTTGTTGACACTGCGAGATCCGACTACAAGACGTGCCTCGTGGTTCTGTCCTGCACATTACAACAACATCATGATGACCGGCTCCAGGTCCTCGTCAGTCATCTGGATAGCGTTGTTAGGCAGCATGTTGTTGACACTGAGAGATCCGACTACAAGACGTGCCTCGTGGTTCTGTCCTGCACATTACAACAACATCATGATGACCGGCTCCAGGTCCTCGTCAGTCATCTGGATGGCGTTGTTAGGCAGCATGTTGTTGACACTGCGAGATCCGACTACAAGACGTGCCTCGTGGTTCTGTCCTGCACATTACAACAACATCATGATGACCGGCTCCAGGTCCTCGTCAGTCATCTGGATGGCGTTGTTAGGCAGCATGTTGTTGACACTGAGAGATCCGACTACAAGACGTGCCTCGTGGTTCTGTCCTGCACATTACAACAACATCATGATGACCGGCTCCAGGTCCTCGTCAGTCATCTGGATGGCGTTGTCAGGCAGCATGTTGTTGACACTGAGAGATCCGACTACAAGACGTGCCTCGTGGTTCTGTCCTGCACATTACAACAACATCATGATGACCGGCTCCAGGTCCTCGTCAGTCATCTGGATGGCGTTGTTAGGCAGAATGTTGTTGACACTGCGAGATCCGACTACAAGACGTGCCTCGTGGTTCTGTCCTGCACATTACAACAACATCATGATGACCGGCTCCAGGTCCTCGTCAGTCATCTGGATGGCGTTGTTAGGCAGCATGTTGTTGACACTGCGAGATCCGATTACAAGACGTGCCTTGTGGTTCTGTCCTGCACATTACAACAACATCATGATGACCGGCTCCAGGTCCTCGTCAGTCATCTGGATAGCGTTGTTAGGCAGCATGTTGTTGACACTGAGAGATCCGACTACAAGACGTGCCTCGTGGTTCTGTCCTGCACATTACAACAACATCATGATGACCGGCTCCAGGTCCTCGTCAGTCATCTGGATAGCGTTGTTAGGCAGCATGTTGTTGACACTGCGAGATCCGACTACAAGACGTGCCTCGTGGTTCTGTCCTGCACATTACAACAACATCATGATGACCGGCTCCAGGTCCTCGTCAGTCATCTGGATGGCGTTGTTATTCAGCATGTTGTTGACACTGCGAGATCCGACTACAAGACGTGCCTCGTGGTTCTGTCCTGCACATTACAACAACATCATGATGACCGGCTCCAGGTCCTCGTCAGTCATCTGGATGGCGTTGTTAGGCAGCATGTTGTTGACACTGAGAGATCCGACTACAAGACGTGCCTCGTGGTTCTGTCCTGCACATTACAACAACATCATGATGACCGGCTCCAGGTCCTCGTCAGTCATCTGGATGGCGTTGTTAGGCAGCATGTTGCAGACACTGAGAGATCCGACTACAAGACGTGCCTCGTGGTTCTGTCCTGCACATTACAACAACATCATGATGACCGGCTCCAGGTCCTCGTCAGTCATCTGGATAGCGTTGTTAGGCAGCATGTTGTTGACACTGAGAGATCCGACTACAAGACGTGCCTCGTGGTTCTGTCCTGCACATTACAACAACATCATGATGACCGGCTCCAGGTCCTCGTCAGTCATCTGGATGGCGTTGTTAGGCAGCATGTTGCAGACACTGAGATATCCGACTACAAGACGTGCCTCGTGGTTCTGTCCTGCACATTACAACAACATCATGATGACCGGCTCCAGGTCCTCGTCAGTCATCTGGATAGCGTTGTTAGGCAGCATGTTGTTGACACTGCGAGATCCGACTACAAGACGTGCCTCGTGGTTCTGTCCTGCACATTACAACAACATCATGATGACCGGCTCCAGGTCCTCGTCAGTCATCTGGATGGCGTTGTTAGGCAGCATGTTGCAGACACTGAGAGATCCGACTACAAGACGTGCCTCGTGGTTCTGTCCTGCACATTACAACAACATCATGATGACCGGCTCCAGGTCCTCGTCAGTCATCTGGATAGCGTTGTTAGGCAGCATGTTGTTGACACTGCGAGATATGACTACAAGACGTGCCTCGTGGTTCTGTCCTGCACATTACAACAACATCATGATGACCGGCTCCAGGTCCTCGTCAGTCATCTGGATGGCGTTGTTAGGCAGCATGTTGTTGACACTGCGAGATCCGACTACAAGACGTGCCTCGTGGTTCTGTCCTGCACATTACAACAACATCATGATGACCGGCTCCAGGTCCTCGTCAGTCATCTGGATAGCGTTGTTAGGCAGCATGTTGTTGACACTGCGAGATCCGACTACAAGACGTGCCTCGTGGTTCTGTCCTGCACATTACAACAACATCATGATGACCGGCTCCAGGTCCTCGTCAGTCATCTGGATGGCGTTGTTAGGCAGCATGTTGTTGACACTGCGAGATCCGACTACAAGACGTGCCTCGTGGTTCTGTCCTGCACATTACAACAACATCATGATGACCGGCTCCAGGTCCTCGTCAGTCATCTGGATGGCGTTGTTAGGCAGCATGTTGTTGACACTGCGAGATCCGACTACAAGACGTGCCTCGTGGTTCTGTCCTGCACATTACAACAACATCATGATGACCGGCTCCAGGTCCTCGTCAGTCATCTGGATGGCGTTGTTAGGCAGCATGTTGTTGACACTGCGAGATCCGACTACAAGACGTGCCTCGTGGTTCTGTCCTGCACATTACAACAACATCATGATGACCGGCTCCAGGTCCTCGTCAGTCATCTGGATAGCGTTGTTAGGCAGCATGTTGTTGACACTGAGAGATCCGACTACAAGACGTGCCTCGTGGTTCTGTCCTGAACATTACAAGAACATCATGATGACCGGCTCCAGGTCCTCGTCAGTCATCTGGATGGCGTTGTTAGGCAGCATGTTGTTGACACTGCGAGATCCGACTACAAGACGTGCCTCGTGGTTCTGTCCTGCACATTACAACAACATCATGATGACCGGCTCCAGGTCCTCGTCAGTCATCTGGATGGCGTTGTTAGGCAGCATGTTGTTGACACTGCGAGATCCGACTACAAGACGTGCCTCGTGGTTCTGCCCTGCACATTACAACAACATCATGATGACCGGCTCCAGGTCCTCGTCAGTCATCTGGATGGCGTTGTTAGGCAGCATGTTGTTGACACTGCGAGATCCGACTACAAGACGTGCCTCGTGGTTCTGTCCTGCACATTACAACAACATCATGATGACCGGCTCCAGGTCCTCGTCAGTCATCTGGATGGCGTTGTTAGGCAGCATGTTGTTGACACTGCGAGATCCGACTACAAGACGTGCCTCGTGGTTCTGTCCTGCACATTACAACAACATCATGATGACCGGCTCCAGGTCCTCGTCAGTCATCTGGATGGCGTTGTTAGGCAGCATGTTGTTGACACTGCGAGATCCGACTACAAGACGTGCCTCGTGGTTCTGTCCTGCACATTACAACAACATCATGATGACCGGCTCCAGGTCCTCGTCAGTCATCTGGATGGCGTTGTTAGGCAGCATGTTGTTGACACTGCGAGATCCGACTCCAAGACGTGCCTCGTGGTTCTGTCCTGCACATTACAACAACATCATGATGACCGGCTCCAGGTCCTCGTCAGTCATCTGGATGGCGTTGTTAGGCAGCATGTTGTTGACACTGAGAGATCCGACTACAAGACGTGCCTCGTGGTTCTGTCCTGCACATTACAACAACATCATGATGACCGGCTCCAGGTCCTCGTCAGTCATCTGGATGGCGTTGTTAGGCAGCATGTTGTTGACACTGCGAGATCCGACTACAAGACGTGCCTCGTGGTTCTGTCCTGCACATTACAACAACATCTAATGACCGGCTCCAGGTCCTCGTCAGTCATCTGGATGGCGTTGTTAGGCAGCATGTTGTTGACACTGCGAGATCCGACTACAAGACGTGCCTCGTGGTTCTGTCCTGCACATTACAACAACATCATGATGACCGGCTCCAGGTCCTCGTCAGTCATCTGGATGGCGTTGTTAGGCAGCATGTTGTTGACACTGCGAGATCCGACTACAAGACGTGCCTCGTGGTTCTGTCCTGCACATTACAACAACATCATGATGACCGGCTCCAGGTCCTCGTCAGTCATCTGGATAGCGTTGTTAGGCAGCATGTTGTTGACACTGCGAGATCCGACTACAAGACGTGCCTCGTGGTTCTGTCCTGCACATAACAACAACATCATGATGACCGGCTCCAGGTCCTCGTCAGTCATCTGGATAGCGTTGTTAGGCAGCATGTTGTTGACACTGCGAGATCCGACTACAAGACGTGCCTCGTGGTTCTGTCCTGCACTTACAACAACATCATGATGACCGGCTCCAGGTCCTCGTCAGTCATCTGGATGGCGTTGTTAGGCAGCATGTTGTTGACACTGCGAGATCCGACTACAAGACGTGCCTCGTGGTTCTGTCCTGCACATTACAACAACATCATGATGACCGGCTCCAGGTCCTCGTCAGTCATCTGGATGGCGTCGTTAGGCAGCATGTTGTTGACACTGCGAGATCCGACTACAAGACGTGCCTCGTGGTTCTGTCCTGCACATTACAACAACATCATGATGACCGGCTCCAGGTCCTCGTCAGTCATCTGGATGGCGTTGTTAGGCAGCATGTTGTTGACACTGCGAGATCCGACTACAAGACGTGCCTCGTGGTTCTGTCCTGCACATTACAACAACATCATGATGACCGGCTCCAGGTCCTCGTCAGTCATCTGGATGGCGTTGTTAGGCAGCATGTTGTTGACACTGCGAGATCCGACTCCAAGACGTGCCTCGTGGTTCTGTCCTGCACATTACAACAACATCATGATGACCGGCTCCAGGTCCTCGTCAGTCATCTGGATGGCGTTGTTAGGCAGCATGTTGTTGACACTGCGAGATCCGACTACAAGACGTGCCTCGTGGTTCTGTCCTGCACATTACAACAACATCATGATGACCGGCTCCAGGTCCTCGTCAGTCATCTGGATGGCGTTGTCAGGCAGCATGTTGTTGACACTGCGAGATCCGACTACAAGACGTGCCTCGTGGTTCTGTCCTACACATTACAACAACATCATGATGACCGGCTCCAGGTCCTCGTTAGTCATCTGTATGGCGTTGTTAGGCAGCATGTTGTTGACACTGCGAGATCCGACTACAAGACGTGCCTCGTGGTTCTGTCCTGCACATTACAACAACATCATGATGACCGGCTCCAGGTCCTCGTCAGTCATCTGGATGGCGTTGTCAGGCAGCATGTTGTTGACACTGCGAGATCCGACTACAAGACGTGCCTCGTGGTTCTGTCCTGCACATTACAACAACATCATGATGACCGGCTCCAGGTCCTCGTCAGTCATCTGGATGGCGTTGTCAGGCAGCATGTTGTTGACACTGCGAGATCCGACTACAAGACGTGCCTCGTGGATCTGTCCTGCACATTACAACAACATCATGATGACCGGCTCCAGGTCCTCGTCAGTCATCTGGATAGCGTTGTTAGGCAGCATGTTGTTGACACTGCGAGATCCGACTACAAGACGTGCCTCGTGGTTCTGTCCTGCACATTACAACAACATCATGATGACCGGCTACAGGTCCTCGTCAGTCATCTGGATGGCGTTGTTAGGCAGCATGTTGTTGACACTGCGAGATCCGACTACAAGACGTGCCTCGTGGTTCTGTCCTTCACATTACAACAACATCATGATGACCGGCTCCAGGTCCTCGTCAGTCATCTGGATAGCGTTGTTAGGCAGCATGTTGTTGACACTGCGAGATCCGACTACAAGACGTGCCTCGTGGTTCTGTCCTGCACATTACAACAACATCATGATGACCGGCTCCAGGTCCTCGTCAGTCATCTGGATAGCGTTGTTAGGCAGCATGTTGTTGACACTGCGAGATCCGACTACAAGACGTGCCTCGTGGTTCTGTCCTGCACTTACAACAACATCATGATGACCGGCTCCAGGTCCTCGTCAGTCATCTGGATGGCGTTGTTAGGCAGCATGTTGTTGACACTGCGAGATCCGACTACAAGACGTGCCTCGTGGTTCTGTCCTGCACATTACAACAACATCATGATGACCGGCTCCAGGTCCTCGTCAGTCATCTGGATGGCGTTGTTAGGCAGCATGT
Source organism: Leuctra nigra (assembly GCA_934045905.1). Classification (NCBI taxonomy): domain Eukaryota; kingdom Metazoa; phylum Arthropoda; class Insecta; order Plecoptera; family Leuctridae; genus Leuctra; species Leuctra nigra. The sequence continues at coordinate 7,151,527 of OW203762.1, read as the reverse complement.
TGTTGACACTGCGAGATCCGACTACAAGACGTGCCTCGTGGTTCTGTCCTGCACATTACAACAACATCATGATGACCGGCTCCAGGTCCTCGTCAGTCATCTGGATGGCGTTGTTAGGCAGCATGTTGTTGACACTGCGAGATCCGACTACAAGACGTGCCTCGTGGTTCTGTCCTGCACATTACAACAACATCATGATGACCGGCTCCAGGTCCTCGTCAGTCATCTGGATGGCGTTGTTAGGCAGCATGTTGTTGACACTGCGAGATCCGACTCCAAGACGTGCCTCGTGGTTCTGTCCTGCACATTACAACAACATCATGATGACCGGCTCCAGGTCCTCGTCAGTCATCTGGATGGCGTTGTTAGGCAGCATGTTGTTGACACTGCGAGATCCGACTACAAGACGTGCCTCGTGGTTCTGTCCTGCACATTTCAACAACATCATGATGACCGGCTCCAGGTCCTCGTCAGTCATCTGGATGGCGTTGTTAGGCAGCATGTTGTTGACACTGCGAGATCCGACTACAAGACGTGCCTCGTGGTTCTGTCCTGCACATTACAACAACATCATGATGACCGGCTCCAGGTCCTCGTCAGTCATGTGGATGGCATTGTTAGGCAGCATGTTGTTGACACTGCGAGATCCGACTACAAGACGTGCCTCGTGGTTCTGTCCTGCACATTACAACAACATCATGATGACCGGCTCCAGGTCCTCGTCAGTAATCTGGATGGCGTTGTTAGGCAGCATGTTGTTGACACTGCAAGATCCGACTACAAGACGTGCCTCGTGGTTCTGTCCTGCACATTACAACAACATCATGATGACCGGCTCCAGGTCCTCGTCAGTCATCTGGATGGCGTTGTTAGGCAGCATGTTGTTGACACTGCGAGATCCGACTACAAGACGTGCCTCGTGGTTCTGTCCTGCACATTACAACAACATCATGATGACCGGCTCCAGGTCCTCGTCAGTCATCTGGATGGCGTTGTTAGGCAGCATGTTGCAGACACTGAGAGATCCGACTACAAGACGTGCCTCGTGGTTCTGTCCTGCACATTACAACAACATCATGATGACCGGCTCCAGGTCCTCGTCAGTCATCTGGATAGCGTTGTTAGGCAGCATGTTGTTGACACTGCGAGATCCGACTACAAGACGTGCCTCGTGGTTCTGTCCTGCACATTACAACAACATCATGATGACCGGCTCCAGGTCCTCGTCAGTCATCTGGATGGCGTTGTTAGGCAGCATGTTGTTGACACTGCGAGATCCGACTACAAGACGTGCCTCGTGGTTCTGTCCTGCACATTACAACAACATCATGATGACCGGCTCCAGGTCCTCGTCAGTCATCTGGATAGCGTTGTTAGGCAGCATGTTGTTGACACTGCGAGATCCGACTACAAGACGTGCCTCGTGGTTCTGTCCTGCACATTACAACAACATCATGATGACCGGCTCCAGGTCCTCGTCAGTCATCTGGATGGCGTTGTTAGGCAGCATGTTGTTGACACTGCGAGATCCGACTACAAGACGTGCCTCGTGGTTCTGTCCTGCACATTACAACAACATCATGATGACCGGCTCCAGGTCCTCGTCAGTCATCTGGATGGCGTTGTTAGGCAGCATGTTGTTGACACTGCGAGATCCGACTACAAGACGTGCCTCGTGGTTCTGTCCTGCACATTACAACAACATCATGATGACCGGCTCCAGGTCCTCGTCAGTCATCTGGATGGCGTTGTTAGGCAGCATGTTGTTGGCACAGCGAGATCCGACTACAAGACGTGCCTCGTGGTTCTGTCCTGCACATTACAACAACATCATGATGACCGGCTCCAGGTCCTCGTCAGTCATCTGGATAGCGTTGTTAGGCAGCATGTTGTTGACACTGAGAGATCCGACTACAAGACGTGCCTCGTGGTTCTGTCCTGCACATTACAACAACATCATGATGACCGGCTCCAGGTCCTCGTCAGTTATCTGGATGGCGTTGTTAGGCAGCATGTTGTTGACACTGCGAGATCCGACTACAAGACGTGCCTCGTGGTTCTGTCCTGCACATTACAACAACATCATGATGACCGGCTCCAGGTCCTCGTCAGTCATCTGGATGGCGTTGTTAGGCAGCATGTTGTTGACACTGCGAGATCCGACTACAAGACGTGCCTCGTGGTTCTGTCCTGCACATTACAACAACATCATGATGACCGGCTCCAGGTCCTCGTCAGTCATCTGGATGGCGTTGTTAGGCAGCATGTTGTTGACACTGCGAGATCCGACTACAAGACGTGCCTCGTGGTTCTGTCCTGCACATTACAACAACATCATGATGACCGGCTCCAGGTCCTCGTCAGTCATCTGGATGGCGTTGTTAGGCAGCATGTTGTTGACACTGCGAGATCCGACTACAAGACGTGCCTCGTGGTTCTGTCCTGCACATTACAACAACATCATGATGACCGGCTCCAGGTCCTCGTCAGTCATCTGGATGGCGTTGTTAGGCAGCATGTTGTTGACACTGAGAGATCCGACTACAAGACGTGCCTCGTGGTTCTGTCCTGCACATTACAACAACATCATGATGACCGGCTCCAGGTCCTCGTCAGTCATCTGGATGGCGTTGTTAGGCAGCATGTTGTTGACACTGCGAGATCCGACTACAAGACGTGCCTCGTGGTTCTGTCCTGCACATTACAACAACATCATGATGACCGGCTCCAGGTCCTCGTCAGTCATCTGGATGGCGTTGTTAGGCAGCATGTTGTTGACACTGCGAGATCCGACTACAAGATGTGCCTCGTGGTTCTGTCCTGCACATTACAACAACATCATGATGACCGGCTCCAGGTCCTCGTCAGTCATCTGGATGGCGTTGTTAGGCAGCATGTTGTTGACACTGCGAGATCCGACTACAAGACGTGCCTCGTGGTTCTGTCCTGCACATTACAACAACATCATGATGACCGGCTCCAGGTCCTCGTCAGTCATCTGGATAGCGTTGTTAGGCAGCATGTTGTTGACACTGCGAGATCCGACTACAAGACGTGCCTCGTGGTTCTGTCCTGCACATTACAACAACATCATGATGACCGGCTCCAGGTCCTCGTCAGTCATCTGGATAGCGTTGTTAGGCAGCATGTTGTTGACACTGCGAGATCCGACTACAAGACGTGCCTCGTGGTTCTGTCCTGCACTTACAACAACATCATGATGACCGGCTCCAGGTCCTCGTCAGTCATCTGGATGGCGTTGTTAGGCAGCATGTTGTTGACACTGCGAGATCCGACTACAAGACGTGCCTCGTGGTTCTGTCCTGCACATTACAACAACATCATGATGACCGGCTCCAGGTCCTCGTCAGTCATCTGGATGGCGTTGTTAGGCAGCATGTTGTTGACACTGCGAGATCCGACTACAAGACGTGCCTCGTGGTTCTGTCCTGCACATTACAACAACATCATGATGACCGGCTCCAGGTCCTCGTCAGTCATCTGGATGGCGTTGTTAGGCAGCATGTTGTTGACACTGCGAGATCCGACTCCAAGACGTGCCTCGTGGTTCTGTCCTGCACATTACAACAACATCATGATGACCGGCTCCAGGTCCTCGTCAGTCATCTGGATGGCGTTGTTAGGCAGCATGTTGTTGACACTGCGAGATCCGACTACAAGACGTGCCTCGTGGTTCTGTCCTGCACATTACAACAACATCATGATGACCGGCTCCAGGTCCTCGTCAGTCATCTGGATGGCGTTGTTAGGCAGCATGTTGTTGACACTGCGAGATCCGACTACAAGACGTGCCTCGTGGTTCTGTCCTGCACATTACAACAACATCATGATGACCGGCTCCAGGTCCTCGTCAGTCATGTGGATGGCATTGTTAGGCAGCATGTTAATGACACTGCGAGATCCGACTACAAGACGTGCCTCGTGGTTCTGTCCTGCACATTACAACAACATCATGATGACCGGCTCCAGGTCCTCGTCAGTAATCTGGATGGCGTTGTTAGGCAGCATGTTGTTGACACTGCGAGATCCGACTACAAGACGTGCCTCGTGGTTCTGTCCTGCACATTACAACAACATCATGATGACCGGCTCCAGGTCCTCGTCAGTCATCTGGATGGCGTTGTTAGGCAGCATGTTGTTGACACTGCGAGATCCGACAACAAGACGTGCCTCGTGGTTCTGTCCTGCACATTACAACAACATCATGATGACCGGCTCCAGGTCCTCGTCAGTCATCTGGATAGCGTTGTTAGGCAGCATGTTGTTGACACTGCGAGATCCGACTACAAGACGTGCCTCGTGGTTCTGTCCTGCACATTACAACAACATCATGATGACCGGCTCCAGGTCCTCGTCAGTCATCTGGATGGCGTTGTTAGGCAGCATGTTGTTGACACTGCGAGATCCGACTACAAGACGTGCCTCGTGGTTCTGTCCTGCACATTACAACAACATCATGATGACCGGCTCCAGGTCCTCGTCAGTCATCTGGATAGCGTTGTTAGGCAGCATGTTGTTGACACTGCGAGATCCGACTACAAGACGTGCCTCGTGGTTCTGTCCTGCACATTACAACAACATCATGATGACCGGCTCCAGGTCCTCGTCAGTCATCTGGATAGCGTTGTTAGGCAGCATGTTGTTGACACTGCGAGATCCGACTACAAGACGTGCCTCGTGGTTCTGTCCTGCACTTACAACAACATCATGATGACCGGCTCCAGGTCCTCGTCAGTCATCTGGATGGCGTTGTTAGGCAGCATGTTGTTGACACTGCGAGATCCGACTACAAGACGTGCCTCGTGGTTCTGTCCTGCACATTACAACAACATCATGATGACCGGCTCCAGGTCCTCGTCAGTCATCTGGATGGCGTTGTTAGGCAGCATGTTGTTGACACTGCGAGATCCGACTACAAGACTTGCCTCGTGGTTCTGTCCTGCACATTACAACAACATCATGATGACCGGCTCCAGGTCCTCGTCAGTCATCTGGATGGCGTTGTTAGGCAGCATGTTGTTGACACTGCGAGATCCGACTACAAGACGTGCCTCGTGGTTCTGTCCTGCACATTACAACAACATCATGATGACCGGCTCCAGGTCCTCGTCAGTCATCTGGATGGCGTTGTTAGGCAGCATGTTGTTGACACTGCGAGATCCGACTCCAAGACGTGCCTCGTGGTTCTGTCCTGCACATTACAACAACATCATGATGACCGGCTCCAGGTCCTCGTCAGTCATCTGGATGGCGTTGTTAGGCAGCATGTTGTTGACACTGCGAGATCCGACTACAAGACGTGCCTCGTGGTTCTGTCCTGCACATTACAACAACATCATGATGACCGGCTCCAGGTCCTCGTCAGTCATCTGAATGGCGTTGTTAGGCAGCATGATGTTGACACTGCGAGATCCGACTACAAGACGTGCCTCGTGGTTCTGTCCTGCACATTACAACAACATCATGATGACCGGCTCCAGGTCCTCGTCAGTCATGTGGATGGCATTGTTAGGCAGCATGTTGTTGACACTGCGAGATCCGACTACAAGACGTGCCTCGTGGTTCTGTCCTGCACATTACAACAACATCATGATGACCGGCTCCAGGTCCTCGTCAGTAATCTGGATGGCGTTGTTAGGCAGCATGTTGTTGACACTGCGAGATCCGACTACAAGACGTGCCTCGTGGTTCTGTCCTGCACATTACAACAACATCATGATGACCGGCTCCAGGTCCTCGTCAGTCATCTGGATGGCGTTGTTAGGCAGCATGTTGTTGACACTGCGAGATCCGACTACAAGACGTGCCTCGTTGTTCTGTCCTGCACATTACAACAACATCATGATGACCGGCTCCAGGTCCTCGTCAGTCGTCTGGATGGCGTTGTTAGGCAGCATGTTGTTGACACTGCGAGATCCGACTACAAGACGTGCCTCGTGGTTCTGTCCTGCACATTACAACAACATCATGATGACCGGCTCCAGGTCCTCGTCAGTCATCTGGATGGCGTTGTTAGGCAGCATGTTGTTGACACTGCGAGATCCGACTACAAGACGTGCCTCGTGGTTCTGTCCTGCACATTACAACAACATCATGATGACCGGCTCCAGGTCCTCGTCAGTCATCTGGATGGCGTTGTTAGGCAGCATGTTGTTGACACTGCGAGATCCGACTACAAGACGTGCCTCGTGGTTCTGTCCTGCACATTACAACAACATCATGATGACCGGCTCCAGGTCCTCGTCAGTCATCTGGATGGCGTTGTTAGGCAGCATGTTGTTGACACTGCGAGATCCGACTCCAAGACGTGCCTCGTGGTTCTGTCCTGCACATTACAACAACATCATGATGACCGGCTCCAGGTCCTCGTCAGTCATCTGGATGGCGTTGTTAGGCAGCATGTTGTTGACACTGCGAGATCCGACTACAAGACGTGCCTCGTGGTTCTGTCCTGCACATTACAACAACATCATCATGACCGGCACCAGGTCCTCGTCAGTCATCTGGATGGCGTTGTTAGGCAGCATGTTGTTGACACTGCGAGATCCGACTACAAGACGTGCCTCGTGGTTCTGTCCTGCACATTACAACAACATCATCATGACCGGCTCCAGGTCCTCGTCAGTCATCTGGATGGCGTTGTTAGGCAGCATGTTGTTGACACTGCGAGATCCGACTACAAGACGTGCCTCGTGGTTCTGTCCTGCACATTACAACAACATCATGATGACCGGCTCCAGGTCCTCGTCAGTCATCTGGATGGCGTTGTTAGGCAGCATGTTGTTGACACTGCGAGATCCGACTACAAGACGTGCCTCGTGGTTCTGTCCTGCACATTACAACAACATCATGATGACCGGCTCCAGGTCCTCGTCAGTCATCTGGATGGCGTTGTTAGGCAGCTTGTTGTTGACACTGCGAGATCCGACTACAAGACGTGCCTCGTGGTTCTGTCCTGCACATTACAACAACATCATGATGACCGGCTCCAGGTCCTCGTCAGTCATCTGGATGGCGTTGTTAGGCAGCATGTTGTTGACACTGCGAGATCCGACTACAAGACGTGCCTCGTGGGTCTGTCCTGCACATTACAACAACATCATGATGACCGGCTCCAGGTCCTCGTCAGTCATCTGGATGGCGTTGTTAGGCAGCATGTTGTTGACACTGCGAGATCCGACTACAAGACGTGCCTCGTGGTTCTGTCCTGCACATTACAACAACATCATGATGACCGGCTCCAGGTCCTCGTCAGTCATCTGGATGGCGTTGTTAGGCAGCATGTTGTTGACACTGCGAGATCCGACTACAAGACGTGCCTCGTGGTTCTGTCCTGCACATTACAACAACACCATGATGACCGGCTCCAGGTCCTCGTCAGTCATCTGGATGGCGTTGTTAAGGTGGATTCACACGGCCGTTTCAAACTTCCCAAGTTTGCCGAAGTTCCGAATCGCCGTTCCAAAAACTCCTGTGTGAACTATGAAAGTTTGGAACTCAATCTTCGCAGTTCGAATCTTTTCATAGTTCACACAGGAGTTTTTGGAACGGCAATTCGGAACTTCGGCAAACTTGGGAAGTTTGGAACGGCCGTGTGAATCCACCTTTAGGCAGCATGTTGTTGACACTGCGAGATCCGACTACAAGACGTGCCTCGTGGTTCTGTCCTGCACATTACAACAACATCATGATGACCGGCTCCAGGTCCTCGTCAGTCATCTGGATGGCGTTGTTAGGCAGCATGTTGTTGACACTGCGAGATCCGACTACAAGACGTGCCTCGTGGTTCTGTCCTGCACATTACAACAACATCATGATGACCGGCTCCAGGTCCTCGTCAGTCATCTGGATGGCGTTGTAAGGCAGCATGTTGTTGACACTGCGAGATCCGACTACAAGACGTGCCTCGTGGTTCTGTCCTGCACATTACAACAACATCATGATGACCGGCTCCAGGTCCTCGTCAGTCATCTGGATGGCGTTGTTAGGCAGCATGTTGTTGACACTGCGAGATCCGACAACAAGACGTGCCTCGTGGTTCTGTCCTGCACATTACAACAACATCATGATGACCGGCTCCAGGTCCTCGTCAGTCATCTGGATGGCGTTGTTAGGCAGCATGTTGTTGACACTGCGAGATCCGACTACAAGACGTGCCTCGTGGTTCTGTCCTGCACATTACAACAACATCATGATGACCGGCTTCAGGTCCTCGTCAGTCATCTGGATGGCGTTGTTAGGCAGCATGTTGTTGACACTGCGAGATCCGACTACAAGACGTACCTCGTGGTTCTGTCCTGCACATTACAACAACATCATGATGACCGGCTCCTGGTCCTCGTCAGTCATCTGGATGGCGTTGTTAGGCAGCATGTTGTTGACACTGCGAGATCCGACTACAAGACGTGCCTCGTGGTTCTGTCCTGCACATTACAACAACATCATGATGACCGGCTCCAGGTCCTCGTCAGTCATCTGGATGGCGTTGTTAGGCAGCATGTTGTTGACACTGCGAGATCCGACTACAAGACGTGCCTCGTGGTTCTGTCCTGCACATTACAACAACATCTAGTCGGGCGTTAGCTCGACGCTGCCAAGCACCGTGTCAATACGAGGTCTAGTTTTAAAACGCGGCGAGCTTACTACCACTACTGTATACTCTAGTCGGGCGTTAGCTCGACGCTGCCAAGCACCGTGTCAATACAAGGTCTAGTTTTAAAACGCGGCGAGCTTACTACCACTACTGTATACTGCAAGCGCTTCACGCTCGTTTTCGGTGTGTCAGTACGCATGCAAGCAGTGTGAAATAAAGTTGAAAACCATGGTTATCGGGTATATTTAGCCACGTGACAACACCCACCAAATTTCAAAGTGCTGCGATCATTCCTTCGGGGTGAATTTTGGGGCTCAAACATGCATGGATTTTTTTATGCTAGTTAGTTAGTTAGTTAGTTGGCTAGGTTACCACGGTCAATTTGTTTGCCCCCCTCCACAGGTTGAACGGTTTGTTCTAGAGAGTTGAAATTTGGCAGAGACATAGAGTCATAATTATTACACGAACCTTTGAAAGAAAATCTGGAAAATCTTGATTGGAAGTGAAGTTATTCCAATTTTAAATTTAATTGTTTTAAAAATCAAACGGGTCCACCGAGAGTTTTAAAATTTGGCATCATTAAAGACAATGTATTGCTAGACACTCCACTTCAAGAAAAAACCCAACATTTTAAACCGGAAGTGGAGAAATTATCATTTACGTTCCGCCCTTCTTCTTTGATACACTAAACAGCGGCTCTAATTCCCATCGGACTGATAGCACATGTTAGGAAGGCAGCTGGCTTCGACTTCTGCTTAATGCGTTCGATTCTAGATCCCGGAAAACTTTTTTTTTATATATATATATTTTTAATTTGTATAAACGGTGATACCTTCATGGATATATATTCAAATGAGAGGTCCAGGGATGCTGTGAAGATCATCAATAGACCGAAACATCGCAATCGCGGCACGCCAGTTGTCATCCTGAACACTGAAGATATCAGGGAAACAGAAAAACTCGCACGTCGCTTTACGTTCCGCTATTCTTCTTTCATACGATACAGACTGCTTTAGTTTCTGTGTGGCGAATTGGCTCGATCACATGAGGCATGAGACTTCGAACACGGCGTTGACGGGTTCGATCCCCGTAACAAACCTTTTATTTTGTAAATTTTTATTTACTTAAAAAAATGTTTAACCTTCTTACGTATATATTCAAAATGTTAATCCGAATACATTCAACGATTACATAGTTACTCTTTTTAATATTATACTCATTGGACTATAATAATGATTTGTCAATGTACACGTTGTACGTAAAGTTGTGCAATAAAACAATTCGTGGTCATGCTAATCAACAGAATCTTGGTGGCTCAGTTACTAAACTAGAAACCACACAAAAAGGCTCCATTACTGGGTGCATTAGGGTGTCACAGCTTTTAATTTGTCAGAATTATTTAATTATGTAAAATTCAGTTAATTAAGTAAATAGTAAAATTCAGTAAAGGCTCCATTACTAATATTCAGTGTATTAGGTGTTTACAACTTTTCATTAGTCACACTTATTTCATTATTTAAAATAGAGTTAATTTGTCAATATTGGTGGCTCAACAAGAAACAAGAACAACACGAAACAAGAAACCACAAAAAAAGGCTCCATTACGTGCATCCATTACGTGATCACAACTTTAAGTTCTAAAATAAATTTTATTATTTTAATTATGGTAATTTGGCAATCTTGATGGTTCAGTTACGAAACAAGAAACCACACAAAATGGCTCCATTACTAGGTATATTAGGTGTTCACATTTTAGTCAAAATTATTTCATTATTTCAGATGTTGTAATCTGTCAATCTTAGAAGCTCGGTTACAATAAACAAAAGGTATGCAAGGTGTATTTATAGGTGTGTAAAACATTTAATGGAAATCTGTGGGTATGAGAGATTTAAATTTCATTTCATCATCCAACAATGCCTACGTTAAAAAGTTAGAATAATAAAACGCTTTTAAATTATCATGATTTATTTCCAAACTGTGAGTCAAAGTCTCATCAAGTGACATTGTTTAATAGAAATAAATAAACCTGAAACTGATGTTCCTCCTAATCTGACACTAATGAAATAAACATTGGTTTTGATGCGAACGTTATATACGGAAGTGGTCTGGCTTGTTTAAATCGGCAATACAATAATATTCTTCAAGTATAGGCAATAGCACGAAGTAGTTTCCTGGTTTGAAAGTATGAAAATATTATCTTCCACAGCAACATCACAAAACAATATAATAATCACTAAATAAGATCAGTAGACTAATTAAAATGCAAGCTAGATAACTGTATACAAGTACCTATAGAAGAAGACTACAACAATAATAAATGGACATCGATCGTATTTGCCATGAACAAAGGTTAACATTAAGTTGAACTCTCAGGGAGAGGCAGAGAGGTGGAGATGCCAGGTATAGGCCGGCCCATGCTATCCGTGTACATAGGCGAGTAAGGCGGGTAGCGTAAATTTCATCACCCGTCATACTCCTTCCCACCAGCACTATAAACACCAGGTGGCTCAGCTAGTTTATCTTAACTAAGTTCCTTTTAAGTTACATTGCCTTCCATAAACCATCCGGATTTTATTTAAAATGTGTTGTAAACATCTGTAAGCCTGCACGCTTTACCAATTGAGTTTATATGACATAAAAAAGAACACCTTGGGAGAATTTAAAAATGGGGAAACGCATTTGCAATCATCTATCTTTCGTGTACCTTTCAGTTTACCAAGTGGCGACAAATATGTAGTACGAGATGAACGCACAAATTCCGGTCTACAACGGAACAATACACGTACAATTTACGTTATTCACATGACTCAAAGTTGGGAACTTTTAACAAATTATAATTTGAGATGACTCAAATTCAACCAAAAGAAATTGACCCTTTCGTTATACTAACTTCGGAACTATTGAAAGAAAAACAGAAAAATTTAGACAAGAAGTCACGTTGTTAGCGTTAACTGTAATGATAGGTAACACTTAATGATCAGTGAAAGCTGCTATAAACTTATACCCCATATGACATGTTGTACAAACATGCCAATCATGCCAACATGTACAAAGCCAATCCTTGGCGGATTGGTACTCCAAGTGGCGAATACAAACGCCGCCAAGACTACTGCTACAATGTTCGCTCGCAAAACGGTGAAGCACATGCCCGAGCTGTCCTTGCACGGGGAGCCAATAGCCTGGGAGCCCAAAAGCCTCTATAGTACGTCCAGCGAGCGTGGAGCTATTCCTTTCATAAGATGAGCAGTATTGTTCGTCCCTTGTTCGACAGTTAAGCTCTGACAAGATACAACTCTTTTTATGACCTGCCACCCCTTCCACCTACACTGTTGCCATTTTAAACAACTTTCCTTGAATTTTAAAAGCCAACTGCATTGAAAGATATTTGGCACCACAGCAAAACAACCCTTCCCCGATTACCTGCAGTGGTTGAGGGATATTAACAACCGGGCACGCGTCAAAACACTCAGGATTACAAGCTAAACCCATTGTTGAATTTTACACAGCATTTGCTGAACTGGCTCCACGCTCGCTAGACGTACTATACCTTGGTGTCTGGTTGGACAGCAAGCTCACCTGGCGAGCCCATATCGAGAGGACGCAACAGCGAGCTACGAGGAAGATGGCCGCTCTTTATCCCTTACTGCAAGACACGGGCAGCTTCGTAGGGCCTAGCAGCCTCATGCTCAAAAGAATTACCAAATTTATCGACGCAAGTGCCCAGAGTCTACTGGATTTCGTCCATAAGATTATTAGCTCACGGTCTTGTGGTGTTGAGGACTGACATCCGCAAATATCTACTTGCGGACGCAACTTCTTTTGAGCATGAGGCTGTAGATGGGTAACATTTTTTTTAGTAACCAAAATGTCCGTGGGATGGCGCCAGCGGTTGGGTAACATTTTTATAGTAACTAAAATGAGTTTTAAAGAGTTAAAATGACCAATTTATGTATTAATATCCTTTGGTAGTCAGTTCAGTTGTAATCTCAAATACATTTAAACATGTAAATTACAGGGTCCAAGATGCATAATAATATAATAATTGTGAAACGAAATGTCATCATTGACAGCCCAACATACCTATAGTTTCCATTTTTCGAATTTTCGTCATCTTGCCGCGTTCTAATCTCTGCCCAGTAAATAGTTTTCACATGAAAACAAGAGACGACATCAAGCTACATCTTTATACTATGTTAATTTTTATTTTTTTTTAGTTTTTTCGTTAATTTTTGGGTCATTTTTAATAATGTAAACACTCTGTGCTGTAATTATTTGTACCGGAAATCAAAGCAGGAAATTACGTCATTTTGTTACCCATCTAGGCCCTACGTCGGATTACAAGACACGCGTCTACACTGCCATCATACGACCTACGCTGACATACGCCTCGCCAGTGTGGAGCGGCTGTGCCTCGCTCAGCTCGCGAGCTCTCCTGCAACGCGTGCAGAACAAGGCAGCAAGATTCGCCCTGGGAGTCCCGATGTACGCGAGGACAGCGGACAGCTCGACCTCGAGTACTTGGACGACCACATGCTGCAGCTCAACCAAGACTTCTACGAGCAGTTGGCAGACAACGCCAACCCGCTGATCCATGAGTTGAGCCATCATTGAGGTCAATCCCTTCGACCGCTACGCGCGGCCGACCACAGCGCTGGATCTGTGAGAAACAACCATCTGCTGCCTGCAGATTCAAGACGACCACCATGCCTAACTCCCAACAGCGACTGGATATATAGGCAACAGCCAAGATCCAAACATCGTTGCCAACATTATGGCAACCAGAAGAAAGCTGATGATGATACATCTTTGCAGTCGCCGCCAGAAGATGAAGGAAGTAACTCCTTCGAAACGGCGCGAACGGCCCTTATCAGGGCCACCAGCACATTCATCGAAACAAACCGTCACCACTGCCAATTCAATTAAACTATATTTAAATATCTATATATATATATTAAAATATATTAAAATATGTTATAATAAAATATTGCAGCTGATACATGCTATAGCAGTTTTAAAAAAATTCTATACGTGGGAAAGCAGCCAAATACTCTTTTAAAAATATCAGCATGACTTTTTCCGTAGGGTCGCAATTTTTAACTGAAATAAAGCTGTGACTTTGAAGCGATATATCTCGAAAATTAGTTCACGTTGATCACTTTTTCTTGCCATATTATGATGCAGAACATAACAATCTATTTATATGCGAAATTTGAACGATTTCTATGCATAAGTGAAATTCGGAGATCCCTCCTTAAACTTGCTTAAACAGAAGATTATTGTTACTATGAATCGAATCAAGATTAATGCATTTTAATTTTATAAATAAAGATATTATACTATTTATTATTATTAAAATAATCATGAAAGTAAGTTGTTTAAATCCAGGTTTGAAAACGTCTTGAAAAGGTTTGAAACCATTTCAAAAAAGGTTTGAAAATCACCTTGATATCTTATCTCTCCAAAGATCTCTGTTGCCAGATAAAGGCTTGTAATTCAAAAAGTAATTAGATTACCATGCTATCTTATGAGAAATGCCATCATATAAAAGATGTAATATCTTAAAAATGAGTACCGTAGGGTGGTTTTTTGACTTTAGATATTATGCATTTGTCTAAGTTTTGTGAATTCCTTGACAAAATTTCAAGGATTTTTTTTTTAACTTTTCGAAAAGTGATGGCAAGACTTACAATGTTTTAATTATATATTATTATGTGTACCATATTGCCACCGGGCATTGTATAATGCCTAGCGGTATAATAATGGTAACATAAAATAAAACTAACTTCAATGAACGGTTATGTGTTTGTTTATTGAAAAGAATTGATAAGTCTATTGATATTTATAAGTTTTCAGCAAGAGCTCTGACGGTTTCGTTTCTTCTATCGCTGAAGTAGACTTGTTGACTTGTAGGTCCACTGAATCTGAAACAAGCCAATCAACATCTTCGATGAACAACAAGCAGAATGAGTTTAATTTACTTTAGCAAAACAATTTAATATCTAATTAGGTAATATGAATTGAATTTATTGTTCACACTTAAAGCGACTACTCTGCAACATATTCATGTGAACCATGACACTTAAATGACATTCATGTGTAGCACTTATGCTACATGTATGATCAAAAGCCCAGAAGAAACTGATTTGGCTGAAAATATTATGTGATAGTCTCATTCATTTGACACTTGAGATTGTCAATACCTCTTGCCTAACCCAGGGTACATATAGATGTTTATTTAAAACTGCAATATTGACAGTTAAAATTCAAATCTTCGTAGGAATATCAGGTTCTTTACTATTTCATTTCAAATATGCAGCTAATTTCTAAATTATTTCAAACGTCAGGGGTTCTTGAAAACATCAATTTCAGAATGCTTAAAAACACGTACCTTCCGACTCTCGGGAATTCTTGCTCTGGAACTCAGGAACTCGGGCGTGGAGAAGAACTCAGGAACTCGGGCGTGGAGAAGAACTCGGGATCTCCAGCGTGAATATTCTCGCAGAATAAGACACAGACACACGCATTATTACCCATTCGTCACTACAAGCAATGTTGTTTGAAAATAAATATACAGAACAAATTAATAAAGTAAACAAACATTATCAATGAATATAAAAGAATAAAATAAACAAACAAAGTAAATGAATAAATATTAGGCCAAGATATACTGTAATGTCACGCAAACACAGAACTTTTACACTGACTTTTATGCACAACCCGATCAGGCATTCGTTCTGATCAGGTGCACATAAAAGCTAGCATTTTTTTTTTTTAATATTAGTTAAGAGGAGATAATTTTTATTGAATAATTTTTTTTTTGTATATCAGCTAATAATTATTGTAGTGTCTCACAAAAACATAACTTTTACACTAATTTTTATGCACAACCCGATCAGGCATTCGTTCTGATCAGGTGCACATAAAATCTAGCAATTTTTTTTTATATACATTAATTAAGAGGAGATAATTTTTATTGAATACATTTTTTTTTTGTATATCAGCTAAGAGGAGATAATTTTTATTTAATAATTTTTTTTTGGATAAGTATAAGTAGAGGAGATAATTTTTATTGAATACATTTTTTTTGTTTTTTTGTATATCAGCTAAGTGGTTAATATAATAATATTGTAGTGTCACACAAAAACATAAATTTTACACTAATTTTTATGCACAACCCGATCAGGCATTCGTTCTGATCAGGTGCACATAAGAGCTAGCATTTTTTTTTTTATATTAGCAAAGAGGAGATAATTTTTATTGAATACATTTTTTTTGTTTTTTTGTATATCAGCTAAGAGGAGATAATTTTTATTTAATAATTTGTATTTAATAAATATATATATTTTTTTTTTTTTTTTGGATAAGTATTAGTAGAGGAGAAAATTTTTATTTAATACATTTTTTTGTTTTTTTGTATATCACCTAAGAGGAGATAATTTTTATTAAATAATTTGTATATATTTTTTTTTTTTTTTTTTTTATCAGCTAAGAGGTCAATATAATTATTGTAGTGTCTCACAAAGACATAACTTTTACACTAATTTTTATACACAACCCGATCAGGCATTCGTTCTGATCAGGTGCACATAAAAGCAAGCAAGCAATTTTTTTTTTTTTATATAAGTTAAGAGGAGATAATTTTTATTGAATAAATTTTTTTTGTTTTTTTGTGTATCAGCTAAGAGGAGATACTTTTTATTTAATAATTTGTATTTAATAAATATATATATTTTTTTAGTTTTTTTTTGGATAAGTATTAGTAGAGAAGATAATTTTTATTTAATACATTTTTTTGTTTTTTTGTATATCACCTAAGAGGAGATAATTTTTATTAAATAATTTGTATATTATATATATATTTTTTTTTTTTTTTGATAAGAGGAGATAATTTTTATTTAATATTTTTTTTTTTTTTTTTTTTTGTTTATCAGCACCGGGGGTGGAGGCGTCGGCATGTCAAGGTGATGGCGAAGGCAGGGATGTTTCACAAAGTCAGTTGTTTAATGCAAGACCCAATGAAGAGAAATAGCTATAGGAGCCGAGAGCTGAATTTACGGCGCGTTACAAACAGGCGTTTGCGCAGGATGAACTCTGTTTTTCCTGAAACGACACTTGCAGTGCTCCCTAAACCAATCTCGAATCCTCTTGCAACAAGATTTCCCGGTGGAGGGATTCAGAACTTCAACTTCCTCATGCAGTGCATGTTCAATGTTAGGTTGCAGAGCTACAGGTGGTATAGATTCAATAGGTGGTTCATTAGCTTGAAGAGGAGGCGGTGACACATGTGGATCAAGTGACACACTGGGATCAAGACACTGAATTGACACCGGTGGGGCAAGTGACTCAAGAGACACAAGTGCCACCGGTGGGGCACATGGAACTTGTGTCAAAGGTGACACAAGTTGGACACTTGGAACAGGTGGTAAGAGCTTTTGCGCTCGCAAAGGTGGTGCCTCTGTGTCTGGGTTTTGTACCCACTCATGTCCCAATAATTCCGAAGAAGACCATTTTCGATAGTATCTTAGTATGCAAAAGAAATAGAAATCAAGCATCTCCGAGGTTGCGCCATGAAAGAAAAGACCAGTGCTGCGATCTACCATCATATTCTTAGCAATAAAACCTGTAGCGCGCAGATCTTTCGTAAAGGTGTCGACACCGGGAGACTTGTGATAGGAGGATATACCGAAATCGCAAAGAAGCACGGCGCCGTCGTCCCCGACTAAGAGATTCCTACAAGCCACGTCATTATGAGCGATGCCAATGCCATGCATATGAACTAACGCTCGGAGCAAATCTTTTATTATGTGACGAATAATAGGTTCCGTAAACTTTACCTGAGCCTCTCTCATAAGGTCTAATATGGTGCCCCTTGTGTAGAGAGGCATAACTATCCACAAATGCTCTCGACTCCAATAAGCTTGAGTCATTTTAACGATGTTCTCATGGTCCAAAGTGGACCAAATGTCGATTTCATTTAGAAAAGTCCTCAGGGTCATATTAGGTTTCATACGAGCTAGCTTCATTGCTACATCCACTCCGTTTTCGTCTTTCACCTTGACGACATGCCCATACGCCCCCTGACCTATCGGTACCACGTTTAACAAATCACATGGCGGTAAACCTTCGATAAGTATCCCTGCCACTAACAAAGCCCTGAAAAACAAATCCTTAAACCTTTCCTCTTCACGCATCTCTCCCTCCTTGTCTAATTCAGGGGGCAAGGAAAACGGAGGAAGATGGTGCGGCTTTCCTACTGGAATCTCTGAAACGTGGTACGCTAAGGTGACAACTGGATGCGGCGGTGGGTGTCCACCATAACTGCCGGGTGACACTACGTTAATTGTGGTTGAAATACCAGGTGCGGTGCCACACCCCTGCCCCCCGTAGGAGACAGAGGCTCCACCGAAGCCCTGGGGAGTGTGTAGCAAACTTATCGTACTGGGTCCAACACTACCTAAACCCAGACGGCGGGCCTGTTTAATCAGCGCGCTCCCGCTAGCTGCCTCGTTGTAAGCTTCCGTAATATTCATCGCATTCGTATTCGTATCCATAATATTATTCATAATATTTATCGGGGCTCACTTTGGTTTCGACGCAGTCCTCGAGCATTGCCGCCCCCCACTGCTGTTCTGGATCCTCCCGCGTCGTCTTCTCTGCTCTTCGAACTCGCGAACTCTCGACGCATCAACACCCTCCGAGGATGCGCAACCTCCATCTTGGTCTGCTAAAGAAAAGAAAAGTCCGTTAATTCAACAGCTTCTTGGAATATAATGCATTGCGCGGTCGCTCCCCCCAACCAAGTCGTAATGGGTGCACACTCTCACTCAACATACTGTTAAATTGCCTAACTTTAATATAAAAAGGCTGAGGGGTGTTAAAATAACACAAATAAAAGTAAATTTCCGCTACATATTCAGAGCGTGCTCTGACTTAGCTTCTGACGTCACACTCGCAGTATAATACAAGACCACACCGATAGCCTGAGCCAACTTGCTACGCGCTGGGGGCCAATTCTTGAGATTCACGTTTTGAAACCGTTTTACGTTTACATGTTATAAAACTGGAAACAGTTGACAACTATCGGTTAGCTTTCAACTTTTTTACGTTTTAAACAATGAAACCGAGACACGGTTTCAAAACGTTAATCTCAAGAAATGGCCCCCTGTGTCAATGTTCTCTCGCACCTTATAGTTGCGGCTGCGACTGCCATTTTGTTGGCACACGTCACAATAAGAGTCAAACTGGATAATTCGAGCATCATGACATTTTCCCTGTGCGTTTTCTTTTGTTTCTATTATTGATCAATGCCCAGGTCAAACCGTTCAAACAATCGATCTGAAATGTTCAACTGCAGTTGAAATCTCAATTTAGTTCTGGAAAGGCAGTTTAGATTTCAACTGCAGTTGGCCAAAGCGATTTCAACTGCAGTTGAAAGTCATAGTGTGAACAAGGTATCAAGCAAGCGACCTACTCTGCAACATATTCATGTGACCCATGACACTTAAATGAAATACATGTATAGCACTTATGCTACATGTATGAATAACAAGGCTTCAAAAGCCCAGAAGAAACACAATGGGCTCAAATTATGTGATGGTCTCACCCATTTGACACTTTTGACACTTGAGATGGTGAATACCTGTTGCCTATGCCAGGGTATAGATGTTTATTTAAAACTGCAACTTTGACGGTAAATATTCAAATCTTCGTAGGAATATCAGGTTCTTTACTATTTCCATAAAGTACAATTTCATTTCAAATACATACAACAAATTTCTTAATTATATCAAACGTCGGGGGTTCTTGAAAACAATTCTATTACAGAATGATTAAAAACCACGCACCTGCCAAAATCTTGGGAATTCTTGCTTCGTGAGGAACTCTGGAACTCCAGGAACTCGGCGTGGTGAAGAACTCAGGAACTCGGGCGCGGTGAAGAACTCAGGAACTCGGGCGTGGTGAAGAACTCAGGAACTCGGGCGTGGTGAAGAACTCAGGAACTCGGGCGTGGTGAAGAACTCAGGAACTCGGGCGTGGTGAAGAACTCAGGAACTCGGCGCGGTGAAGAACTCAGGAACTCGGGCGTGGTGAAGAACTCGGGACCTCCAGGGTGACGAACTAGGAGAATCAGACAACATACACAAGTATTAATATGTAATTTGTCACTACAAGCAATGGTTTTTGATAATGTGATTGAAATGATGCCCTCAAATTTTTTTTGTCTTGGTCTCCGGGATCGAACCAGGGTCTATGAAAATGAATTCCTCTAGTGTCATTCGAGGAGCTAACTTTCAAAAAGCAACTAGTTCAGATAATAACCGAGAACTAATATCTTATGTGTCGCACACATTGTCAACATTAAAACCAGGAAACCGCTCGCGTTGAGCGAGCCTTCGTACTGCTTACGATTTGAGTTGACTGAGGGCCCGAGAACTATCGTAATTTGCAACTAGTGGACGACAAACGACCCTTTTCAGAGCTAACATCACATAAACCAAATGGAGCGTGTATCGAAAAGCCACTAGTTACTGCTTACGATGTGATACTTATGCGTTTGTAAGCCTGTGCTCTAGAGCCCTTGGCAGGGAAGCATTAAGATGGCACTGCGCTAGAATACCAAATGAAATTCCTGGCATAAATTTGCAAATATTTCAAGACTATAGAACAAAATGTCCTCTAAACGACAAATAACTTTTGAAGGCAACTACAAATCAGTCTGAAATTTGTCAAAAATACCTCAAATGTTGGTCCCAATGACCGTGCAAAGTTTTAAGTGAGTAATCATGTATATGGTTTTACAATTGGTGGCAGAAATGGTATTGCGATTTATTTTTAACAAATGGTAGCAGGTACTTTCAAGACTTTTTTTTGTAATATCGATCGATTCAGCCACCTTAAACGCTTGATTATGACTGTTTTGCAATGGCAAAAACCAGTGACATTCTTAGATTGATTGTTTTAACTTAATTACTGGTTGGAAGCAGAGTTTAAAAAGTTAGACCTAATAGATTTTGGTGAGTGCATGTAACGGTTATTTTGATTCCATGTAGGCATCCTGCTCGTGACGTCATGCTCCAAGGCATGTAGAAATGTTGCAGTGAGCCATCTAGCGTTTAAACGTAACAACGCTGCCAGATAATATTTGACAGTGACACTGGCACGCGGCACGCCCCTTTTCCTTTGAAATTTGTTTCAAATGGCTACTTTCTCGAAAATCCAATATTTCAAAATAACAACATATTTGTTGGTAAATCACACTATTTTCATACTAAAAAGCATACATTTTCATTCAATAATATGGCATTAAAATCAGTGTAAATTTTGGCGGAAACGCTATCCCGGCCAGTGATGTCATATTGATATGAAGGATTTGATATTTCATATTTCATAGAATTGGCAGTAATGGGGATGAAAGATGGAAGATCGGCAGGTGTTGATGAAGTTACAGTTGAAATGATTAAAGCTGCAGGAAAATCAGGATTGGAATGGTTTTATCGGGTGGTTTGTGCGGCATGTCATCAAAAAAGAGTACCTAAAGATTGGTCGCGAGGAGTAATTGTGCCTATTTTTAAGAAAAGCAATAGGAAGCAATGCACAAATTATCGGGGTATTACTTTAATGAGCCAATGTGCTTTGATATATGAAAGGATTTTGGAGAAACGGTTAAGATGGGATGTAGAAGAGAGTCTAAGAGAAGAGCAATATGGATTTAGGAAGGATAGATCGCAATCGATTTGATTTTCGCAATGAGACATATCATGGAAAGAAGTTGGGAACAAGGAAAGGAATTGTGGGTGGCATTCTTAGATCTGGAAAAAGCATACGACCATTTACCTCGCTGTAAAGTGTGGGAAGGTTTAGAAAAGAGGAATGTTGAGCAAGGGTTGATAGAAAGAGTAAATAGTTTGTATGTGGGATGTGAAAGTTGTGTTGAGAGTGGTTGTGGGAAGACTGAATGGTTCTCCATAAACTCAAGAGTAAGGCAGGGAAGTGTGCTGTCGCCACTACTGTTTACGGTAGTAATGGATGACATGATTCGGGAGGTGGTAAATGGGAAAATACCAACACTGGAGTATATGCAGATGATATTGTGGTGTGGAGTGAGAGTAAGCACGAAGTACAGGCAAAAATAGATAAATGGAATGAAGTAAGCACATGTTTTGGAATGAAGATTAGTAGAGACAATAGCGAGTATTTGGTGATGGCAAAGAAGAGAAAAGCACAAGATCAAGGGTTGCAGTTGAGAGGTGAAGAAATGAAGAAGACGGAAGCTTTCCCGTATTTGGGAAGCCTACTGACAGAGGACGCTAGATGTGGAGAAGAAGTGAGGAGGAGGGTAAAGAAAGCAGATGGATTCTACCAACAAGTAAGAAAGCTAGTGTGTAGAAAGCTAGTGTGTTTAAATAAGCTAGTGTATTTAAAACAATGTGCCTATGAGATGGTGTCTTTTGCGACATGTCAACTCTTTTAATGAGTCATTACGACATTGAGACTATTTATAAGTGTATTCAAAACACTGTGCCTATTAGATGGTGTCTTTTGCGACATGTCTACTCATTCAATGAGTCATTACGACATTGTGACTTTTTCTAAGTGTATTTAAAACAACTTGCCTATAAGATGGTGTCTTTTTCGACATGTCTACTAATTCAATCTAATCCTAATCAATCCTAATTCTAATCCAGTCTCACTCATTAGTCGATAGATGAAAAAAATGAAGTCACACCAAGCCCATATTGAAATGTAAGGGGAAACAATTGAATTTTAGTTAAACCTTCACAAAAAGCATGTAGTATATTCAAAGTATATTCAAAGTTAAAAAATATACAAGAGTCTATTAAATAGTGAATATCAGATATATAAACAAACAAGTCGTACAAGTGGGGGGCCCCCTTACCCCTGACAAAACGTTTTCAGCCTAGACGTAACCTTGGTCTTATTGTTACGTTTAGACGTACGAATATACACTCCGATATCTTTGATCATTGGTGAGTGCACTTTTAATTGTAGTTATTTTCCAATTTTTTCCTAGACGTTTCCGTGGCAAGTATTTACACTTTCAAAATTAAATCAAGATTATTTGCGTTCAAACGAGTTATTATTATTCCATTATTGTGATGTGTTATTTCATATTTGCTATCAATTTGTTGACTTCTGAGCACAGAATAAAAGTTTTTTTGTGATTTTTCTTTGTAAAAATTCATGGACTTCATGACTACATTCATCTAGAACGAACGGTTCTCTCACTCCTATATCGATAACATTGACCGAAGTGAAGACTAAACAGACCCGGGGTTTTCAGGCGATTCGGCTGTTGTCAGCGATTTGAACGACATCTATAGCGTGAAGAGTTTACTACTTGATCACCAATCGTGATGGTGTTTGTTCACATATTTACCACTAGTAGCTTATATATGCGCTAGCGAAGCTGACGATAGCCAATGGAAACGGCTTAGAAAAGGATTTTAGTCAGCGCCCCGAAATGAAATAACTATGTTTGGTCTGCGCATGAGCAACTTCAAGGTCACCCGTGTAAAAGCTTCTGCCCGCGAAACATTCCCGGCAGATGTCTCTGGCTAAAGTATTTTGTTCTATTTTGAAACCACATCGGATGTAGTTATTGGAAATACACTTTCAATCTTGGCTGTCCTGCAACACACCCCTGGACCTCTCAGAATACCTCTGAGTTAAAGCTCTAAAGCTCTAAAGCTCTAGTTTTAATAATCAAGGGATTTATTTGACTTGTCAAGACTCGTATATTTGTTTTTAAGGCTGTTTTCCCTCTGAACATTTGCAATAACGCCATGAAACACTTGATTACTACAAGAACCTTGGTTGACAAGAGGCCTGCGTGAGGTAACTGGACGCGCGCAGTTCTTCAAAGTGTTTATTTTGTTTTGTCTTCACATAAACAGAGTGGTAAATAAATATGTACGTGACATTGTTTATTAGAGTGTGAACTTGAATCCTTCAAGAATCCTGAATCCTTCCTTCTTTACTCCTTCATTTTGTACACATTCTTTTAGTTTAAAGATAAATCTCTGTAATCACTCTAAGAGCGGCGCGTCATGTTCCTCACTAAGACGTAGCTTGCGAGAGGTCCGTGATGAATGAATTGTTACTCACATTTCCCGGATGTCGGCTGTGACGCGATGATGATGTCCAAAGCACTCCATCCTCGATCATCGGCAGCCTCCTCCAGTGAAGTGATGACGTCATGATGTCCAAAGCACTTCATCCGCAGTCTCTTTCACGTGAGATGAGCAGAAACTTCTTCCCGTCATGTGGAAACCAAACGTCATTGTATCTAACCGAACGATTGAGTAAATCCAACCAAATCATATGGTAAATACTACCAAATCATTTGATTACATGAATCATTTGAACCAAATTTTGATTGATCTAACCAAACTTTTTTTGTGTGAACACCTTCGATGAACAATAAGCAGGAAGCGTTTAATTTACAAAGCAAAACAATATTAGGTATGCATAAGTGATTGTACTTTTCACACTTCAAGGGACACTCTGCAATAAAATCATGTACTCCTACTTTAATGGCACTATGTCACTTATACGGCGCTTATGGTACTTATTGCCGATGGCACTTTTATGGTATGTTTGGCACTTAGGTTTTATATGTTTAGTTTCACCCATTTGATACTTTGACACTGAGATTGTGAATGCCTGTTGCCTATGCCAGTATGAAATTAATTTAAAACTCCTACATTGAGGGTAAACATTTAAATCTTTGAAGGTGTGTCAGCAGGGCGATTGTATAACTTCTTAGCCGAGATAATGGATCGTTATTGATACCAATTGATGAAAGTAATTTAGCCTTGCAGAAGGTAAAGCAATTCAAAGTGCGTAAAGTCGACTTCCTGAGATAAATAATGAGATTATATGTCATATCCTAGTAGCTTTTGCACAATTCAAATGATAAACAATGATATTAATTGTTTACTTTCATCAATTGGTATCGATAACGATCCATTATCTCGCCTAAGAAAGTTATACAATCGCCCTGCAGGTTCATTGCATCAGGTTCATATATCAGGTTCAGGCTCAGATACAAAACGTTTTAGAATGTGTATAATCCACGAACCTTTTCTTCATGTGATTCATTGAAGAAGACTGCCGAACACTGGGGCACTCGAGGGCGATGAAGAACTCAGGAACTCGAGGGCGATGAAGAACTCAGGAACTCGAGGGCGATGAAGAACTCAGGAACTCGAGAGTGATGAACTTGAACTGGATGGATCTGTTGGGCCGATGATGAAGTATGGAAAGAGAAGAAGAAACTATGCGAGTACATTGTCATTGAGAGAGGAGAAATACAGAGAAGAGAGGTATTGGCAGCAAGGTTTTCAGCAATTACGAAAATTGCAGTGGAACGAGCATTTCCAAGAGAAATCAATATGTTGTTATACAAAGTCTTTAAGGTCCGATTATAACATTATGGAGCTGTTACTTGGACTATGGGATGGAGACATAAAAGTAAAATTCAAGCATCAGAAATTAAATTTTAGAGATCCGTTTCAAGAGTAACAAAAATTGTAAAAATTCTCAGTGTTACAAGAAATAAAAAAAGAAATATATAAATATATACAAAAAATCACACAATATAAACATTGTGTTTAAATCACATTAAAATTCACAAAATGCAACAGTGTAATTGAAATCTTTTCCGGACCTTCGCGGCCCGGACCCGCGTATGCTTGTGAGCAACTCAGGTTACGTTACTTTACCTTCAAATATTACCACTAAACAATCAAAAGCACGCTACTGGATTCATGAAAAATAATCATAATTGAACAATCAAAAAGGAGACCGAAATATGAAGATACTGAAGCCAAGTAGTATACCTAGTATAGCACTAGGTAATTGAGCGAGCGTAGCGAGCGTCACCACGGTACTCTTATGGCACTTTCTCTGTGTGTGTGTTTTTTTTTTGTGGTCACACCCCAGGTCAAACCGCTCAAGCAATCAATCTGAAATTTTGTACACATACTAACGTACTCTATGCGGTCCCTGGGATCGTTTTTGAACGGGATCCCGTGATTGGTTCAAATTTTAAAAAAATTATCTTTCGATTGGTTTGTTTTATCAATTTGAAATTTTGACAAGTCATTACCACTAACATTTTACCCAATCATACAAAGTTTCAGCCAAATCCTCCCATTGGTTAAAATTTAAATAAATCTTTCATATGATTTTTGACATTTAAACTAGAACCGTATGACCGATCAACTTAAAACTTTGCATGGTCATTGGGACCAACATTATCTGTATTTTTGACAATTTTCAGACTTATCTGTGTTTAAATCCAAAAGTGATTGACATTTTACTGACATTTTGCGTGTTATCTGTCAAATTTCTCGAAAATGTTGAACACGGCTTCTTCGACTCTTTATAGCTCCAAGGTAGTTAGAGCAGAAACTTTCAAACGTATGAAACTGATATGACCGTTCAGCAGATCGTCTAATATTGAGTAAGTACACACACTTTTATCATATGAGTGGTCCCAGGTATATTTTTTTAAATATATCTTATGATTTTTGAATTTTAACAAGGAACATTTTAATCATAAAGGTTCATTCGATCAACTTAAAACTTTGC
Organism: Leuctra nigra; assembly: GCA_934045905.1. Classification (NCBI taxonomy): domain Eukaryota; kingdom Metazoa; phylum Arthropoda; class Insecta; order Plecoptera; family Leuctridae; genus Leuctra; species Leuctra nigra. The sequence goes on along the minus strand of OW203762.1, from coordinate 7,125,297 downwards.
ATGGCTATTGGGACTAATACTTTAGGAATATTTGGAGATTTGTATACCTACAAGTCTGACGAATTTCAAGAATTATTGGCTTTTAATGATATTTTTGATATACTTATTTTCGGTTCGAGGTGTTGCGCGTGTCCGTGCTCGCTCATCAACGCGTTACACTGAGCGTTTTCCTAGTATAATAGTATACCTAGCTGATACCTATAGTATAATATTTAAAGTCGATAGATGGAAACAAACAAACAAAGCACATCAGCATTGCTATCGTCGGAAATAATGTTACAAAATATCGATCAAAAAGTAATTTTTGTATCTCAAAGTTGTTAGATAATTTCAAAATGCATGTATAATTGTTCGAGTGAGTGTGCGTGTGCGTGTGCGTGATCGGGCAGCAATGGGAAACAACGTGCGTGAGTGTGAGTGAAAAATAAAAATGATTTCGTGACGTGACCCGACGCGAATGTCGTCACCTCTAGTGCCTTCCTGTTTCGTTCAATTCGCGAAATTCGCGAAATTCGTTCAACACTAAAATATAGTGTCCAGTAAAATGTCCTGTATTGTTCAAACCATAAAAAACACTCCGTGTAAAAATACCAGCCAAGTCTTTTGAACTATAAAAAGAACATAAGAAATCTAAAAATTCAGCACTGAAAAGTATCGATATCAAGAAATGGGCCAAGACAAAACTTAATTTTAAATTATAGGTATATTATATATATTTATATATTATATTATATATTTATATATTTATATACTATTTATATACACGATGCGCCAAGTATATTTTGGTTTTTAAAATAAAGTTTTGACTTGGCCCATTTTTTGATATCAATACTTTTCAGTGCTGAATTTTTGGATGTCTTCCCTTTTTTATAGTTGAAGAGATTGGCTGGTATTTTTACACGGAGTGTTTTTTGTGGGAATATCACTAATTTTTTTAGTTTATTTACACACCTTGTAACACATATCGGAGCAACAATGACTAATTCCTTTTAAAAAAACGCAATCACCGAATTGGTTACTAAGAAAAATTGTGTTTGGTGCTTAAATCATAGAGATATATAACTGTACTTACTGTATAACTGTACGTAAAGTGATATTCAGCGACACGAAATATCTCAAAAATAGCAAATAAAATGAAAGAATATATTTGTGAGAAAGTTACTAAACTCAAAACGTGGTCTCATTGAAAGGGCGTTCAGAAATGTATTACTAACCATTTAGACAAGGAGAGTATTACATTTCGTAGCCCTATCAAGACACAGCCTTGCACGAAAGTGTTCATGAAAGTTGTTTTTGAATGACATGGCCCCGACCACCGCCATGCCAAGTGACAATCAACCAGATCAATATTGCCCCCTCTTACGCACCTCACGGTACACAGCTGATGGCAGAGCACTCTATGAGGCCGAGAATGTCATCTTGAAGAGATCATTTGATACGCGAGCAAGGAAGCCACTAGAGTGACCCCTCTTACGCACCTCACGGTACACAGCTGATGGCAGAGCACTCAATAAGGCCGAGAATGTCATCTTGAAGAGATCATTTGATACGCGAGCAAGGAAGCCACTAGAGTGACCCCTCTTACGCACCTCACGGTACACAGCTGATGGCAGAGCACTCAATAAGGCCGAGAATGTCATCTTGAAGAGATCATTTGATACGCGAGCAAGGAAGCCACTAGAGTGCCCCCTCTTACGCACCTCACGGTACACAGCTGATGGCAGAGCACTCTATGAGGCCGAGAATGTCATCTTGAAGAGATCATTTGATACGCGAGCAAGGAAGCCACTAGAGTGCCCCCTCTTACGCACCTCACGGTACACAGCTGATGGCAGAGCACTCAATAAGGCCGAGAATGTCATCTTGAAGAGGTCATTTGATACGCGAGCAAGGAAGCCACTAGAGTGACCCCTCTTACGCACCTCACGGTACACAGCTGATGGCAGAGCACTCTATGAGGCCGAGAATGTCATCTTGAAGAGGTCATTTGATACGCGAGCAAGGAAGCCACTAGAGTGACCCCTCTGACGCACCTCACGGTACACAGCTGATGGCAGAGCTCTCAATAAGGCCGAGAATGTCATCTTGAAGAGATCATTTGATACGCGAGCAAGGAAGCCACTAGAGTGACCCCTCTTACGCACCTCACGGTACACAGCTGATGGCAGAGCACTCTATGAGGCCGAGAATGTCATCTTGAAGAGGTCATTTGATACGCGAGCAAGGAAGCCACTAGAGTGATATTTAACGATATGAAAGAGATTTAAATATCAACAATGCAGGTGGCACAAGTAGATTAAGCATGTCCGAACGTACATTATACCTCACCGAATGTGTCAAGTGTTTACATTTTATTGCGGTTGGCTAGATTCTAGATTGATTTAGATTAACTGATGTTATAAACGGTTTATTTCTTCTTTCCACAAAACCGCGATATTGAGGAGTTCTGTAACGTGAAGTAAATGTTTGATTTACTAGCACAGTAGAACTTCATTGTTGAAGTATACTTATGCACTAAGATGTCAATATAATATATACTTTAGTGTCAAACAAAGGTCCTACGGCCAGCAAGTTGTTCAAGGCAACCCTAAACCAGGCATTCGTTCTGACCAAGGGTGCATAATAGCTAGCACAGTAGAACTTCATTGTTGAAGTATATCCCCTAAGATGTCAATACAATATATACTTTAGTGTCAAACAAAGGTCCTACGGCCAGCAAGTTCTTCAAGGCAACCCTTAACCAGGCATTCGTTCTGACCAAGGGTGTATAATAGCTAGCACAGTAGAACTTCATTGTTGAAGTATATCCCCTAAGATGTCAAAACAATATATACTTTAGTGTCAAATAAAGGTCCTACGGCCAGCAAGTTCTTCAAGGCAACCCTTAACCAGGCATTCGTTCTGACCAAGGGTGCATAATAGCTAGCACAGTAGAACTTCATTGTTGAAGTATATGCACTAAGATGTCAATATAATATAATATACTTATGTGTCAAACAAAGGTCCTACGGCCAGCAAGTTGTTCAAGGCGCCCCTTAACCAGGCATTCGTTCTGACCAAGGGTGCATAATAGCTAGCACAGTAGAACTTCTCTGTTGAAGTATATCCCATAGCAGATCACAAAGTCACAAAGTCACAAAGCACACACGTCCTAATCAGTGTTGAACTCAGACTTCGAGGTGGGGGGAGGCATCATGGTTACTTATACAAAACATAAAGTTACCTATAGCTGGACTCAGATTTTGGAAACTGGTTATTTTAGATTATTTAAAATCATTTTAGAGCAAAATGAATGATGAATGATGATGAGAATATGTAGGTTTCTGTGGAAAACTTCCTTGGAGTCAGAATGATATTAAGGGATGTGCTTTGTGAAAATATCCGACCGAACCTGGGCTCGAACCCGGGACCTCTTACTTGTCGGGCGAGAGCTCTACCAACTGAGGTACCCGGTCGGACGGACCGACATTAGACACAACGCACTGATGAGGGTTAGAGATCACCGAGGAGAATGGAATGATGGTAGAGGATGCTCACTACGAACTGTCATACCACCGGTGACGATACTGTCACAATGGCTCATTGCACTTGCGTGCGCAACGCTCTTTTACTCGACCGAGCGAGCTGAGCAACTCGTTCAGTCGAGTAAAAGAGCGTTGCGCACGCCAGTGCAATGAGACATGGTGACAGTATCGTCACCGGTGGTATGACAGTTCGTAGAAGCATCCTATACGTTAATTCCATTCTCCTCGGAGATCTCTAACCCTCATCAGTGCGTTGTGTCTAATGTCGGTCCGTCCGACCGGGTACCTCAGTTGGTAGAGCTCTCGCCCGACAAGTGAGAGGTCCCGGGTTCGAGCCCAGGTTCGGTCGGATATTTTCACAACGGACATCCCTTCCTATGAATGATGATGTTGGATCTGTCATAATAATAATATGCAATCTAATGGAGCTCTGGAATGACAAGATTGACAGTGCAAAATGTGTCAAAGTAGGGGGAAAGTAGGGGTTGAAATATATTTTATAGAATATGAAATGCCGAGAGGTTACTCGCATCAGACATAGAAATATCTCAATTGAGAAAAAAAAAGTGTCTGTGGAAATAGAATATTTTCCCGCGTGGACGGGGGGAGGGGGGGAGGGGCACTCGGCCCCCTCAGATATGCCTGGTTCAACACTGGTCCTAATACAAAGATATTCTCATAATCAGTCCCCTACTACTATGTAGAAATTAGTAACAGACTCTTCTCAAGTAACCACATCAATGAATATATGAATTCAAATCTTTGAATTTATTTAAAAGAACATTTGTGATATGGCATATTTTGGTTTTAATGAATTGTACTTGTGGGACAATTGTCCATATTACAATGAAGAATCAATAATAAAAGTAACATTCATGAGTAATAAACTTGTGAGCGGGCTGTATATAAATAATATAATTTAATGCGAATACTCTATTGCGAGTTTATGGTTACTTTTTGGAAGGAAAACAGCACTTAAAATTTTTTCGTAACCATGTTTTGAAACGTTGACAAACTGTGGGTGTTTGTGGAGTTGACTCTAGATTTACTTGATTACTGGATGGTGGTCTGTCACTAACATCGAACATGTCTATAAATGAAGTATCAAAACGGCTCATACTTATCGTGTAATGATCGTTGACCCTGGCAGTGAGATCGTCATTCTTAGGAGAGGATACTAATGGGGCTGACAACTGTTCTCCCGAGAAAGATATTGGCATAGTTCGATGCTTCATCCACTTGTGTAAGAGCAGATGGGAAACACTAGGTGTTTCACCTTCAGGCAGAGTACACAAGCGAACGAAGTCGAACATATCCAACGTGGCTACACACGCGAGGTCACTTAACGGCGCTTTGTCATACCCCATAAATATCCTCTTAGCAAGCGCACCCATAGCATGAATATCCTGATGAAAAGTCTCGTTCCCCCATTCCCTGTGCATTCTAGCTAGCCCGAAGTCGCACAAAAGAAGTGTGTCATCGTCCTTCACCAGGAGATTCCGCGCCGCGACATCGTTGTGAGCGATGCCCCTAACATGAAGATAAGCTAAGGCGTGGATCAAATCTTTAGTTATGTGGAGAACAATTCGTTCTCCCCACAAATAATCAGCCTTTCTCATCATGCTCAGTAAACATCCGCGTGCGCACAGCGGCATTACAACCCATAGATGTTCGCGACTCCAATAAGCTTGTTCCATGGGGACGATATTACAATGGTCTAACAGGCTCAAGATGGCGACCTCCTTGAGCACGTACTTCATTTCCATATCGTCCGGCATGCGAACAAGCTTGATGGCTACCTCCTCCCCACTAGCATCTTTCCCTCTAACTACATGCCCGTAGCCCCCCTGCCCTATCGGTACTAAACTTCCTAAATCAATGCCGACCGGGTCGCATCTCTTAATTAAACCTTTACCTTCTAGCTTGACGAACAATTCATCTTTCCGGCATCTCTCCTCATCTCGCTCATCGCTCGAGGCGTCAAGTTCAGCAGGAAGCTCGAAGTCTGGAAGCTTGCGGGGTTTCGGGACTTGTGCTTGGTACTTAACGGTAGCCTGATAAACTAATACATTGTGAGTTTGTGTTGCTACATCTACACTGACCCTCTCGTCCCAATATGTCTGCGTCCCGACGTCGCTCGATGGTCTCTTCGGCTTGACAGGTCTCGGAGTCAGTGGTCTAGTGGTTAGTATACGTGCTACTTCTTCTAGCTCCCAGCTAGGCGGCCGACGTCTGTTCCAGTTCGTCTTCACGCGTTCCCAACAAGTGGAAGGACGTTCCACTGAGTTCCCATTGCGGGCATCTCCAAGGACACGGGGTTGAACGTCGGCCCCAGCATCTGGAGTGGAGCGCTGACGTCTTCCCGTGTCCCGAAGCGATGTTGTTCTCGTTTTGATCAATTTGATTTTATTCATTTTGTGTATTTACCTCCATCTCGACTGCTTTCTGCATCCTCCTTCCGCGTCCAGATCTCCCGCGTCGTCTTCTCTCCGCCTCCAACTCTTCCGGCAGAGTCTGATGAAGAAGAAGAGTCCGTTAATCCAACACATTCTTGGAATATAATGCATTGGCGTAGTCAAGTCGTTACATGGGACATTCGGCCTATCAATAACTGAAGACATCACTTTGTAGTGTAATGTTTTAATTTCTAGGTATGTCCCATCCGAATATGCCCTATTCCCGAGTTTGTTGAAAATGTTCGCCATGTGAAAACAAAAGATTTCACTTGACTTTGGGAGGGCACTTTTACCGGTTCTGAACAATAGGTAAATTTACCGGTCAGCGTTAAATTTTGTAAAATGATGGCTGATACCAAATCATGACTATACCAAATACTAAAATGACCCTACTTTATAATTTGACCCATTTACAAACATTACCAGTCAGGACAATAACAATACATGTATAATCAATGTTAATAACTAGGAAAACGCTCAGTGTGACGCGTTGATGAGCGAGCACGGGTACGTGCAAATACTCGAACCGGAAATGCGTACACAACGCAAAGAAAACATATCCATCCATATTTAATTGAAATATGATCACTCAATCAATAAAAAATGATATTATGCTTTTCATCGAAACTTGAAAATAGCATCTAAGCACCCTGGTAAATATAGCAAATCAGATTCAATTCAAGTGGCACTGGAAAACATTACTTTCGATACTTCATTACTGACAGATATTGAAAATGACAATAAGTTCATACGTTCTTAACTGATTGGGATGAAATTTTGTAAAATAAGAGACAATGTTGGTCTTAATGATCATGCAAAATATGAGTTTGATCTGAATTATCGAAGACCGTTTTCATTTTTCAGCCTATCAGGAGATCTTTATTTAAATTTTAACCAATTAATGGATTTCAAATATAATTAGGGCCTGCAAGCAGATAAGGTTGGGTTTACATGTGTGCAAAATTTCAGCTCGATCAAAGAAAAGCTCTGACCTGTATAGCCAAAATATGAGTTTGATCAGAATTATCGAAGACCGTTTTCATTTTTCAGCCTATCAGGAGATATTTATTTAAATTTTAACCAATGAATGGATTTCAAAAAAATTAGGGTCTGCAAACAGAGAAGGTTGGATTTACATGTGTGCAAAATTTCAGATCGATCGCTGAAACAGTGCAACCTGTGTATCGGCTATTAACAGAAAAAAAAACAAAAAAAACAGAGGTCCGTGCCAAAAGAGCCAAAAGGAGACGCTCGCTTCGCTCGCTCAAAAAAGGCCGCATTTTGATAAGGGATGATAAAGCTCAGGGGGCGGCAACCTGAGGCTCCTTGGTGGCTCTTGAATAACTCTTTATGATTTTAATAAAGATCTGGAATTGAACAATTTGAACATTTGAAATAAAAACACCCTTGCGGGGCAACAGTATGAAGGTTATTTGATTAAGTTTGTTCATTGAAGAGCCTCACAATCATTTTTAAATTGTTGACATTCTAAAAAAAGCTCATTCATATAGTAATTATTGAAAATTTACTTGATGTATTACAAATTAAAATTGATATTGTCAATAAAAACGGACGCAATTTGAAAACCCGCCAAAACGCGACTTTTTTTTTATCGAATAGGAAAGGAGATTTCCATTTGCACAGGCGGATGAAAAACGAGTGAGTAATATTGGAGCATTTTTGGACAACGAAATGCACGAAATTGCGAGAAATTTACATATGTATATTCAGTACAAGAATGCCAACAAATAAAAATTAAAAAAAGGCATTATGCAAAGCTTTCCCGTGGTTAATTATTGTTATACATTCATTACTCAATTCATTGACATCGATTCATTGGTTCAAATTGAAATTGATTTTGGGAGGAGCAAGAAAACCAAGGCCTCGAATCTTCTATAGATTCAGATTCAGATTCAGATTCAGATTCAGATTCAGATTCAGATTCAGATTCTTTATTTGTCAAATGACCATATACATGATACATATACATGACCGATGATACATGATATGATATGACCATATACTATCCTGTGTGGTAACCGAGTGATTTCTAGCAAGATTGGTCCATTAGTGTAATTAGAAATTGATTATTTAGTTTAGCAGGTTTGTTCTATCGCATAGCAACGATTTTTACCAAATGTTTATAAAATCTAGTGGAGCGGTCGCTCCACCCAGCCTAGTCGTACCGTACACTCACACTCACTTAACATACCGTAAATGCCTAATAAACTGAGGAGCAGACCAAACACTTTTACTGTAAGCAATTCGCGTTTACCAGACCCTCTAGGCAGCGCTAGTGTCGATGCAAGATGGTCGCTCAAAATCGTATGATTGCCTGCTCCTAACAGGTGTCGCGTTGCGGTATAATGTTCTTTTATTTATTATCTCGAATTATGAAAGCATCGGCAGTAGAAATATACTCTGTTATGATATTGCTAACAATTTTCAGCAGCTATTATATGAAGGTGGGGCCATATTAAATGCGAAACATTTACTAATGTGATGATATAACCGCGGTGTTAGAAGACTGCAGTTAGAATAGAGTTCCTCTGGCTGCAAACTTATATTTTACATATTAGTTTGTATGTATTGTTTGTTTGTACATGAAGTCGTTATAAATATTTATATAAATAATGTCTTGCTCAGAGGTAGAAGGGCGGAAGTCCATTTTAATGATTCTTCAGGTGAGCTTATCAGCCGTAAACCAGTATTTCTTGGCTCATCTAATCATATTTGTAGTGGTGACATGAACCATTATGTAAGAAATTGATAGAGATTGATTACATTGTTGACAATGTCCGTATGTTATGTACATTTTATGGCTGAATAAACAATACAATACAAAACAAAGTGCGCAACGCAAAATCGAGTAAGGGGACTTCCGCCCTTCAACTTCTGATGTAGAGGTAGTACAGATGTGTTCGAAGGCAAGGATCGATGGCGTTTTAATTGTCTTATATCCATGTAGACAATATCACATCACATGCTACAAAATGTGTGTAAAATCATATATGCAACACAACTGCTTTCTATGTGACCTTATGAAACCTTCCTTTTCAATGTCTTTTAATCATTTTTTGCTGGAACTCACGATTAACTATTTACTGGGAGTCACCAATTATTATTTGTCATTCATTATAAAAGTATTACCATCCCTCAGATCAATCAAAAATTATTTAAATTTCGAAAGTAAAATTCAGAATTTAAAATAACAAACTATAGGTAGGTACCAATCTAAGAAACTATTGAAGAATAACAGGACTGAACATTCGAATTGAGAACTTAAAATAAATCCAGAATTATGTAACCTATGAAACCTTATTTGCCATGATTCATTAATTTACTTGTAACATTAATAGGAAGTGCACACGAACATTTTACTTTGATGGTTTCTTTCCAATATTGCAGGCATGTGCCCATTTGGACAGCATAACGGCATTCTTCGAAACAAATGCATAAACAAATTATACCGAGCTTTATTTTGGCATTGCGGAACAAGGGAATATCTGTTATCAATCACACATGAAGATTGCGTTATATTCGAATTGTTCTTTACAAACTATTGTAGAGTAAATACTGGTAGAAATTATACGAAAACGCATGCTGAGCTGCCATCCTTGCTGTGCCAATACGGTTTTGCCTAGTTCAGTCGTCTACCGCCAGGTGCCACCCACTTCGCCGTTAAACGCGAATAACATGGCATTTTCGGCCTACTGGATCTCAAAATTGGGAAATCTCACATTGTTGCGAAATATCTTAATTTGGAGCTATGGCCCACCCTACCAAATATTCCAAGTGAGCTAACAATAGGTTAAACTATTTGCGAGCTAGAGGGTCGTGAAAATCGTGAAATTACATCACTTTCATCTTCTTCAGATGATGATTCAGATATCAGGAAATGTCGCTTTCACCGCCACAGCCTAAACGGCTAAACCGATCAATCTGAAATTTTTACCACATGTGCTCTTTTGGCGTCTGAGGTGCCATTTTATAAAACCAACCGGAAGCCGCCATTTTGAAACAGGAAGTGACGTCATATCTCGAAACCGGCTAAACCGATCGGAACGAAACTAGCGTCAAACGATTTGGACGGTCATTTATATGAAATAACAATAGTCTAAAAAGAAATGTACTATTACCGAAACCGGAAATGACGTCATAAAAATGAAGAATCAGACTTTCATCGCCTCTTAATACTACAATAACAACATATTTAGAAGGCTTATAATTATACAAAACATAGATATAAATAAATTCTAGGTGGCAGTAATTTCAGCAGCCATTTTGTTAACCGGAAGTGATGCCATATCTCGACAACGGCTGGACCGATTGGAACAAATCTGATGCTTTTCTTCATGGAATATCACTTTAAGCGTATTTTAGTACCAAACTCCACTTTTCTTAGTAATCAAATTGGAAATGGCTTATTTTTTAAAAGGAATTAGTCATTGTTGATCCGATATGTGTTACAAGTTGTTTAAATAAACTAAAAAAATTAGTGATATCCCCATAAAAAAACACTCCGTGTAAAAGTATAAGTCTCTTCAACTATAAAAAATAGAAGAAATCTTAAAATTCAGCATTGAAAAGTAGTGATATCAAAAATGGGCCAAGTCAAAACTTAATTTTAAAAATCAAAATATACTTGGCGCATCGTTTGTTAGGGCATTAGGGCAGGTAGATTTTATGAACTATATTTCACATCTGGCACTTCTTAACTATCTGTATGCACGATGCGCCAAGTATATTTTGGTTTTGAAATTTAAGTTTTGACTTGACCCATTTTTTGATATCACTACTTTTCAGTGCTGAATTTTAAGATTTCTTCTATTTTTTTATATTTGAAGAGACTTGGCTGGCTGGTATTTTTACACGAAGTGTTTTTTTTGGTATACCTACATGGACCATCTGATGATCAATGATCACTGCATACAGTTCGTTTTTCCGATGTTTGAACTCTCACCAGATGGAGCCACAGTCAGTTGTTCTGCTAGGCCGAGAAAGACTTCATTGCGCGCTCATCTTGCAATGTTGTCTTTCTCGGCCTTACAGAACAACTGACGGTGGCACGGTCTGTAGAGAGTTCATACATAGGAAAAACGAACTAAAGACATGTATGTCTATGATCACTGCATTGATACGGTTATACTAGGAAAACGCTCAGTGTAACGCGCTGGAGAGCGAGCTAAGGTACGTGCAAATTCTCGAACCGGAAATGCGTACACAACGCACAGAAAACATATCCATACATATTGAATTGAAATATGATCACTCAATCAACAAAAAAGTTTATGCTTTTCATCGAAACGTGAAAATAACATCTAAGCACCCTGGTAAATATAGCAAATCAGATTCAATTCAAGTGGCGCTGGAAAACATTCATTTCGATACTTCATTACTGACAGATATTAAAAATTTCAATAAGTTCATACGTTCGTAACTGATTGGGATGAAATTTTGTAAAATAAGATACAATGTTGGTCTTAATGATCATGCAAAATATGAGTTTGATCTGAATTATCGAAGACCGTTTTCATTTTTCAGCCTATCAGGAGATAAATAATAAATAATAATAAATAAATATCGCGACCCTGCTTCCAACTATTGCCAGGTCAGGGGGTGGGATGATCCCACCAATGTTCTAGGGCACTTGTGTTCTCAGAGCCGACTTGCCAAGTCCGACACTCCACACTTCTTCAATCTCTTCTTCCAGTTCTTCAGCCTCCTCTCTTCCCACCAGCTCCCTCCATCTCTCTCTGTCTTCCCACCACTTCTCTGTTGTAATTACTCCCCAACACTCTCCTCTTTCTTCTGCAGCTGCCTCTATTCCGTTGATCCATTTGGTTCTAGGTCTTCCTGCCTTTCTTCTGCCACCCATGGCTGCACGCTCTGCCTCTCTACATGGTATCCTCTCTTTTCCCATCCTCTTCATATGTCCGTACCATCTTAGCCTCTCTTTTCCAAGTTTAAATCTAAGAGATTCCACTTCTAGGTCTTTTCTAATCTTTGCACTCCTCACCTTGTCCATCTTCGTCACTCCTGCCACACTTCTCAGGAACTTCATTTCTGCAGCCTGCATCTTCATTTCTTCTTTCCCTCCCATTGGCCAAGTTACTGCTGCATATATTAAGATTGGTACAAAGTAGGTTTTGTACAGTAATATCTTACACCTCTGTGGTACATCTTCATTCCATAGTAGCTTCCTTACACTCTGGTAAAACACTTCTGCTGCTCTCACCCTCCTCTCGATCTCCCTGTCCACCTTTCCATCCTTTGCCAATACACTGCCTAGATATTTAAACTCGTCTTTTTCCGTAAGTTCCTCTCCTCGCATCTGCATCCGGCACCGTGTCTTCTGTTGCCTTTCCATAACCATGGTTTCGCTTTTTTTTTTCTCCTATCAGGAGATATTTATTTAAATTTTAACCAATTAATGGATTTCAAAAAAATTATGGTCTGCAAACAATGAAGGTTGGTTTTACATGTTTGCAAAATTTCAGCTCGATCAAAGAAAAACTCTGACCTGTATAGCCAAAATATGAATTTGATCAGATTTATCGAAGACCATTTTCATTTTTCAACCTATCAAGAGATGTTTATTTAAATTTTAACCAATGAATGGATTTCAAAAAAATTAGGGTCTGCAAACAGAGAAGGTTGGTTTTACATGTTTGCAAAATTTCAGCTCGATCAAAGAAAAACTCTGACCTGTATAGCCAAAATATGAATTTGATCAGATTTATCGAAGACCATTTTCATTTTTCAACCTATCAAGAGATGTTTATTTCAATTTTAACCAATGAATGGATTTAAAAAAAAATTGGGGCCTGCAAACAGAAAAGGTTGTCTCTACATGTGTGCAAAATTTCAGATCGATCTAAGAAAAACTCTGACCTGTACAGCCTCACCCAACAGAAAAAAATACAAAAAAAAAAAAACAGAGGTCGGTGCCAAATGAGCCGAAAGGAGACGCTCGCTACGCTCGCTCAATTAAATCCAGAGTATTTAGAAGTCTTACAAAGTTGCAATGAAAATCTGAATAATGGGTATAGTTATTGTGGTACGTGTTATATGCTTTTAATTGGCTTATCTGCTTAAAGCTTTCTGTAAAATATAATTTCAGTTCGAGGGGTTGTCCGTTTCGGATTTGTCTGAAATTTATATTATTACAAATATTCAACGACCTAAAAAATGTGTAAATGTCGATTTGATAAACAGAGTGAGCTACAGGCCATATTCTCTTTTAGACGGCAGTGGAAAAAATCATTGCAGATCGATCGAACAAACAAACAAAAAACATATTAATAAACACCAAATGCAATATGCATATATAATATTTTAATTATCAATATTAAAATAAAAATGGCGGAGTTGGTGATAGCAACTCAAAACATTCACAAAATCCTCATTAAACTTATCTTATAATGATGTGCCTTTGTGCATGAAAATATTCTCATTATTTTTGGGGGTACGGGGGGTAGACGATATTTTTAATTGTTGGCATACAAATTAGGGGTTTAATGATAAACCCGTAAAAATTTTACCCCATACTCAGCAAAACAAGCTCATTAACATAGGCTACGGTGCATATCAAATTTTTTCATATTTGGGGGGGTAGGGGTGGTTTAATTTTGATTTTCAATATTAGAATAAAAATTTCGGAGTATTTGATAGTAATCTATAACGATTAAAAAATACTCTACATACTCATCTTATAACAATGGGTCATTTTGAATGAAAATGTTTGCAATAATTTTTTTTGGGGGGGGGGGGGGGGGTAGACGATATACTTTTAATTGTTGGTATAAACATTAGGGGTTTGATGATAAATCTCTAAAAATTTCCCCATATACTCAGAAAAACTAGCTATCAAATTTATCAAATTTTTACATATTTGTGGGGGTAGGGGGGGGGGTAAATTTTTTATTTTTAATATTAGAATAAAAATGGCGGAGTTAGTGATAGAAACTCAAAACTATCACAGGATACTCTTTATACTCATCTAATAATGATAGGGCTTTCAGCATGAAAATAAATTCAATATTTTGGGTGGGAGGGGGGGGGGGGGGTAGACGATATATTTTTAATTGTTGTGATAAACACTAGGAGTTAGATAACAAATTTTGAAAAAATTTCACCTTGTACTCAGCAAAACTAGCTTATCAACATTGGCTACGGTGCATAACGAATAAGTTCATATTTGGGGGGGTGGGGTGGGTCAAATTTTGATTTTCAATATTATAATAAAAATGGCGAAGTTAATGATGGAAACATACAATTTTTACAAAACACTCGCTTACCTCATCTTATAATAATCGACCTTTGTGCAGGATTTTTTTTTAAGTTTCCGCCATTTTTATTGCAACAACGAAAATAAAAATGTAACCCCCATTACCCCCCAAATATGAAAAAAATTGATATGCACCGTAGCCTATGTTAATGAGCTAGTTTTTCTGAGTATATGGTGAAATTTTTAGAGGTTTATCTTCAAACCCCTAATGTTTATACCAACAATTAAAAATATCGTCTACCCCCCTCCCCCCCTAAATTATTGAAAAAAAAATCATTTAAAATGGCCCATTATTATAAGATGAGTATATAGAGTATTTTGTAAACTTTATAGATTTCTATCATTAACTCCGACATCTTTATTCTAATAAAATAAAACTTTTAACCCCCATTACCCCCCAAATATGAAAAAATTTGATATGCACGGTAGCCTATGTTAATGAGCTTGTTGTGCTGAGTATGGGGTAAAAGTTTTACGGGTTTATCATTAAACCCCTAATTTGTATGCCAACAATTAAAAATATCGTCTACCCCCCAACCACCCAAAAATATTGGAAATAATGTCATGCACAATAGCCTATTATTATAAAATGAGTTTAATGAGGATTTTGTGAAAGTTTTGAGTTTCTATCACCAGCTCTGCCATTTTTATTATTATATTGAAAATAAAAATTTGACCCCCCTTACCCCCCCCCCCAAATATGAAAAAATTTGATATGCACCGTAGCCTATGTTGATAAGCTACTTTTGCTGAGTATATAATGACATTTTTACAAATTTATTATCAAACCCCTAGTGTTTATGCCAACAATTAAAAATATCGTCTACCCCCCCCTCCACCCCAAAATAATGAGAATATTTTCATGCACAAAGGCACATTATTATAAGATAAGTTTAATGAGGATTTTGTGAAAGTTTTGAGTTTCTATCACCAGCTCTGCCATTTTTATTATTATATTGAAAATAAAAATTTGACCCCCCTTACCCCCCCCCCAAATATGAAAAAATTTGATATGCACCGTAGCCTATGTTGATAAGCTACTTTTGCTGAGTATATAATGACATTTTTACAAATTTATTATCAAACCCCTAGTGTTTATGCCAACAATTAAAAATATCGTCTACCCCCCCTCCACCCCAAAATAATGAGAATATTTTCATGCACAAAGGCACATTATTATAAGATAAGTTTAATGAGGATTTTGTGAAAGTTTTGAGTTGCTTTCACCAACTCCGCCATTTTTATTTTAATATTGAAAATTAAATTTTGACCCCCCCTACCCCCCCAAATATGAAAAAATTCGATATGCACCGTAGCCTATGTTGATAAGCTAGTTTTTCTGAGTATATGCTGAAATTTTTACATGTTTATCATCAAACCCCTAATTGTGACCTAAAATTGATCTAACTGACTGTACTATAATACGTGCTTCGATCTTGAAAAGATTCAAAGACGAGCGATTCGATTTATTATAAACGGATGAAATGAAAAGATTAGGTTTGACCCCTCTGGAAAAGAGACGAACAAAATGAAGACTCATGTTGTTATTTAAGATGTAGGTACTTTGACTTTGTAAATATAAACAAGCATTTTATATTTGAGGGAGTCTGCACACTTGTCAAGAGTCGATCATATTTTTAAAATTTAACCATTTTTTGCTGCAACTAATTTGTTCCTGCAATCATTCTTTCTAAAGAGAATTAATGAGTGGAATAGGTTGCCACTATCCAGGGAGGTCAGTGATGTAAATAGTTTCGCGGCATTGGTAGAGTTGTTTACATTTAGTGATACAGTGGTGGATATCTGAGCGGATGGGTTGAAATTTCCAATTATAGTTATTATTTATAATTGATTATGTTAAAGTCTTTCCATCATTACTCTAAAAGTTCAAAAAATCCTTGAAATTTTGTCAAGGTATTCACTGAACATAGACAAATGCATATGTGAAGTCAAAAAACCACCTTACGATACCCTTTTTTGAGATATTACTTCTTTTATATGATGGCATTTCTCATAAGATAACATGGTAATCATGATTACTAACACACTCAAATCATGATTTAAAAAAAAGTTACGCATACAAGTCTTTTTTATTCAATTAAATTGAAGTCAACATATTATTTTTCAATCGAATCACCGTTTTAAACATATGTGTCACCATACTAATTACCGAGATATCTTCGTTTAAAGCCAATGGAATCCTGTATTTTTGAATTACAAGCCTTACATCTGGCAACAGAGATCTTTGCAAAGATGAGATATCAAGGTGATTAGAAGCGAGCCGTTTTCAAACATGGATTTGAACAACATTTTTTCACGATTCTTTTAATAATAATTAATATTATGTCTTCATTTATAGAATGCAGTAATCTTTATTCGATTCATAGAAGCAATAATCTTCTGTTTAAGCAAGTTTAATCCACAATGTTCTCGATATTTGGTTTTTGAGGGTTACTGGTTGGATTACACTCAGTACATATGTCATTTGCTAACAAATAAAGATCAAGGTATTCCTCGGGCACTGTTTTCGCGACATTCTTCAGACTATGTTGAACTTTTGGTCACTTCACATTTGGACATTCATCTCGCATATCTTTCTTTTTAATAAAATGCCTCCTGACAACTGGAATTCCACACTTTTGACAGAAGCCATTATCTTTCTACACTTTACTAATAAACAACTGTCTCCGTGGCAACGAAAGAGCAATGTTGCAACCAACTCTCTGCAGTTTGTATGTTGGCAATAGTACACATAATATGCTTATAAAACGGTAATTCGCGACTAAATCAAATTGTTTCACATTTATGTGACCACAAGCATGCCATCTAAACATCATTAAATTACTCTAAGGTCAAAATAATGTAATTGTATGTGATATAAGTTTTATAAATTTTATGGTTAATTTTTAATTGAATTGTCGGCTAGCTTTTTCCAAATCACAACCTTTTTCTTTTCATTCAAAATAAATATAAAATCCTCTAAAATTAAATTATATTTCGGTTATAAACATTAACAAGAACTTACTGTTAAATATTTATATTAGTCCACAATATTTATATTAGAATATAATAATGATTTGAATCATACTCTATTGTCCACAAGTATCTCACTTGAGCTTGAATTAATAATGATGGCAAGACATAATGTCAGGACTGCCTACCTCTGTTTATATTAATTAAAGACAGTTTATTGTTTATGTTATGAAGGTATTTTATTTTATTTGTCGCACATGTATAATTTAAGTTAACTAGCCAAGTCAACACAACACTCCAGTTGTCCGAAAGGTCGCGCCTCGTTAAATTGAGAACCATGATTAAATATAAGTAGATTTGAATAACAATGTATTATAATATTAGGAACATGAAGCCTATAAGTTAATATTCTATTTTGCCAATCTGTGAAGCCAAAAGTAAAAAATAAAATAATTACAAATTTCACAAATGGTGGCAGATGCGGGACTAAAAAAACATTGGTTAACGCTTTGTTTCAATATGTAATCTGTATTCAGTTTAATTTCGGGATTACTTTATATCTTTCTCACATTTCCTATCAAGGATCTGGCTTACCAAACCAACTACTTTCTGATCACGAGTGCAAGAAATACGCGTGCATCACATAGATCGCATGCGAAGACCATGACATTTTCACCAACTTTATACTGATGCGAGTTAAAAACATTTCAAAATTAAACGATTTTTACTCTCATGGTGTACGTGCACAGGAACGTGCAATATTGCATTTTGAAATGAAATTAAATATATTGAAATTAAATGTGAGCCCCTCCATCAACTAACCGATTTTTGTTGAAATCTGAGAAAATGCATCTTAACACTCTGGTACCTAAAGCAAATCAAATTCAGTTGCAGTGGATTCCTATTCATTTCGATACTTTATTTCTGACAGAACAATGTCAATAACTGCAAACTTTCATGCAAAATATGAGTTTTATCAGATTAATCTATGACCATTTTCATTTGTCAACCTATCAGGAGATATTTATCTAAATTTTAACCAATGAACGGATATCAAAAAAAAATTGGTTAGTGTCAAAAGTGTGAAAAAGAGTCGCTCGCTTCTCTTGCTAAATAATCTAGGGGAGCGGTCACTCCACGCCAGCCAAGTCGTACGGCGCGCACAATCTCAAATAAAGGCTGGAGCAAAACCACTTTTACTGTAAGCATCAAATTGTCATTTTCGGCCTACTGGATCTTAAAAATGGGAAATCTCATATTGTTGCGTATATATCTTAATTTCGAGCTATGGCCCACCCTACAACATACACCAAATTTGGGAACGATAGGTTACGCTCTTTGCGCGCTAGAGGGCCGTATAACCATGTATAGGACGGTTTTCATAATAATAATCTCCTAAGGCTGGAGCTAAAATCCGGTATACATAATTCCGTTTAGCCTAAACGGCTAAACCGATTGATCTCAAATATTTACCACGTGTGCACTTATGGCGTCTGATTTGCCCTTACCCCTAAGACTCTTTTGTGCCGCCATGTTAAAAAACCGGAAGTGACATCATGTATCGAAAACGGCTGATCCCATCGAAACAAAATTTGTGCCAAACGATCATAAAAAATTTCAGCCAAATCCTCCCATTGGCTCAAATTTGAAACCACTTTCCTGTGATTTTTGACATTTAAACTAGAACCGATTGACCGATCAACTTAAAACTTCGCATGGTCATTGGTACCAACATTTAAGGTACTTTTTGCCAATTTTCAGTCTAATCTGTCGTTATTTTCAAAAGTTTTTGTCATTTTAGGAACATTTTATTCCATAATCGTGAAATATTTGTAAAACGTATACTACATTTTCATCCCTGCCTTCTTTAAGCTTCTACTCCAAGGCCTGTAGAGCTGCCAAGCAGTCCACAATTTACAATAAAACTAGCGCATATCAAATCGGATGCAGTTTGAAGGACAGATCCTCCAATTGGTGGTTTAAATAATATCTTCTTCTGATTGGTCGACAATCAAAATGTTCCGATTGAGTTCAAATTTTGCACGGTGATCAAGACCAACATAATCTAACATTTCACACATTGTAAGCCCAATCAGTCAAGTATTCATTGTCATTTTACGAGTTTAGTATGGGTTGTCTACAGCTGGAAAAAGTATGTAGGAAGTCACGACACAATGGATCTGATATTAATCCAGAGTATTTATATGGAGATTGGAAAAGTTGCAGAGAAAATCGTCTTGTGCCATTTCGTATATCGGGACTGGGGATGTTGCATGTTCTGTGCTCGCTCATCAACGCGTTACACTGAGCGTATTCCTAGTAATGATACATAACATTCATAGATGTAAATTCTAGGTGGCAGTGATTTCAGCCGGCATTTTGAAACCCGGAAGTGATGCCTTATTTCGCAAGTAGCTGGACCGATTGGGACAATACTTTCGCAATTTTTCATGGAATATCGCATATATTTAGCATCAAATGCAACTTTTATTTGTAACCAAATCGGAAATAGAAAGAAGTATTTTCCCCATGTTATCTTATGGCAGGCTGAAATATTTTCAACAAATGAAGATTGTATTTAATTGAGCCGAGAGATTTTCACAAAACGCTATAATTAGAATCTTTTATCAATTTTCTTTCATTAAAAAATATAAACCAATATCATCGTGTGCTAAATAAAAAGTTATAGGCGATTCAATTCAAATTGCGAATCAAGTCAAAATACTTTTGGCAACACAGGAGTGCTCAAGGCAGTTAGAAGGCACTAAATCCCTACTAAAGATACCTTGGCTTTTCATGAAAGTAAAATCAAGGTCTAAGCTCAGCAAGCTCAGCCATCATGATTCCACACAAATCCAAACTTCCAAAGTACCTACGATGTTGCCATATTGTACCATAATGTTAAAATTATAGAAAAATCTTCAATATCGATTCACAACTAATTTGTTTGGGGCATTAATAATGTTCTAAATAATAAGAAAATGTATAAATACCACCACCTACTCGATCTAGCTCCCCCTCCCCCCGCCCCCCTTCCTTCTGATCGACCAGGTGGTGATAATTACCATTAAAATGTTGTCTATTTCAACTAATAGTGCAGGTTCAAGTGTAGAAAAAATGCTTTCCGCTCGATTGGAGTGCCGAAATTGATTTTTTCATAATTATCGATTGTTAACATAATTCTTAATATTACCTGACGTGCCTTCAATTTTTTGGGTGGCCATCTTGGAAAATATGGCGGAAAATGTTCATTTTACAAATTATTTAATTGTTGGTAGAGTAAAGGTTGAAAATATATGAAATAATTCACTAAAACTAACTCAAATATGGGGACTTGAAAAAAAAATACGCCGTGAACGAATTTTATTTTTTCATTGTTGGAATTGACCAATCACGTTTCTGTGTTTTTTTGCTCTCAATTTATTATGAAACGCGTAGACTTAGACTAAAATATGTAGAATTAAAATTTGTAGACAATTTCATTTTGAACAATATGCGTTATAAAAAAAATTATGTTTTTTTAGAAAAAAACTTAATTTTTTTTAAAAAAACTTTAAATTTTTTGTTTACGGCGTTTTTTTTTTTCAAGTCACTATATTTTAGTTAGTTTTAGTGAATTATTTCATAATTTTTCAATATTTCCTCTACCAACAATTAAATAATTTGTAAAATTTACGTTTTTCGTTCGTTTTCCGCCATATTTTCCAAGATGGCCACCAAAAAAATTGAAGGCACTTCAGGTAATATTAAGAATGATGTAAACAATCGATAATTATGAAAAAATCAATTTCGGCACTCCAATCGAGCGGAATTACATTTGCTCCCCTACTATAACCAGTATATTATAAAAGTAAATTATGTGCTAAAAATGTATAAAACGTGATTATTTACAATTAATAAATTAGTAAAAGCTTTCCAATACTTCAGAAAACCGATCGATCCAGCCTCCTTAAGCTGATGATGGCAAAATGATCTGATAGAGGAATAGATTAAAATGGACGATGGGACTGAAGCGACCGTGGCCTATTAGTAAAGCACCGTCCCATCATTTACCTCCCGACGGAGAGAAACAAAGACAAACTTTAGTCTGTTAGATCTGCCGAGGAATCGAACCCGGGACCTCATAGTGCAACTTCAGGGCCCCTATTTTCAAGATCGTTCGAGTGCTCGTATAATCGAGAGTGACGTCAAAGTGACGTCATACCCCACGAAATAGCATTCAATCTGCTCGTCGTGTTATTATTGTGTTTGGTTTGACGTCACGCAGCCGTGAATCCGTATGAAATCTGAGCTCACATTGGACCCGACGGAGAGCTCATAATATCTTTGCCCGGTGTATATTGACACGTCTAGACGTAAGAATAACCATAAGTGTAATGTTACGTTATAATGTTACGTATGTTACCACTTGTATAGAGACCTTGACACTATATATGACTAAACTTCAGAACAATAGACCATTTTAAATATTATCTTGGTGGCTCTGCTTTCTAAGGAAAATCATAATTATGCAGTTTGATTTCCAGACACCTTAAAGCCCTATCACACTGAGTTGCAACCCGTGTATGGAACCGGCGGTTGGAAAATATGGTTGGCCGCGCATGTGCAGAGACTGAATTTGGTCAACCCACGGGTTGGGTTGAAAAATAGAGAAGTCTCTATTTTTCCGGTTCCAACAATTTGTTGTGGTACCACGTGACGTGAACTTACCAATAGGATGCTATACATATTAGCTATAAATCATATTTATCAGATGAATATTGAACTTGAACATGTGTATGGATAAATAGTGCGTATTATTATTAACTTGTACTTACTTAAATATCTTTCTTTCACAAGTAATCACTCTAAATATGAGATTTGGATTGCCGCTGTCAGATTTTGTTATTCCCTACACTTTTATTTTGGTTACTATGGCAACTGCTTTCTGCGCAACTCATGAGTGTCAATTGTGAACCAACCAACATCAAACCAAACAGTTGCGTGTGATAGGCGGTTGCCTCCTTTTGCAACAAAAGTTTCCAGACGACAGTTCCAACCACGGGTTGCAACTCAGTGTGATACCCACTTTAGGCCCCGTTTTCAACAATAGGTAAAACATGGACTAAGGTGTCTGGAAATAATACTGCATATGATTTTTCTTAGAAAGCAGAGCCACCGAGATAATATTTAAAATGGTCTATTTTTAGTTTTACGTTTTTAGTAGAATAATTGTTTTTATGAAAACAGATTATAATATGCTCTTTGAATGGTAATCAAGCCATTGGAATCGTTAAAAACATATGTCAACGACTTTATTACTGAGATATTCAGATAATAGAGGGTAATTTAACCGAAAAATAAGGAGATATTTGACCATGATTCACGCCACTTTTTCAACCAGGTTGAATAATCATTCTACCAACTTTGTGTAAAAACATTACTATCTCTAAAACACATAGAGATATTGTTTTACTTCTTCAACCGTTATAAATACTAAATGAAGTGTCCTATAGAAGCAAAATACAAAAAATAGACCATACACTAACTAGGAAAACGCTCTGAGTAACGCGTTGATGAGCGAGCACGGATAACGCGCAACACCTCGAACCGAAATTCTGTTTATCGAAAATGTCCTTAAAAGCCAATAATTCTTTAATTTCGTTACAGACTTGTATGAAAATATCCAACAATTCCTAAAATATAGGTCCCAATAACCATGCAAAGTTTTAAGTTGATCGATTGATCTTTATGATTGAACGATTCCTTGTTAACTTCCAAAAATCACAGGATATCGTTCAAAAAAATTTTAAACGGTAATATCAGTTTCATAATATTCGTTTGAAAGTTTCTGCTCTAACAACCTTGAAGTGAAGATTCGAAGATGCCGTGAAATATGAAATTCGAGAAATATGATAGCCAACACGCAAAATAGCCGTAAACTGTCAATAACTTTTGAATTTAAACACAGTTTAGTCTGAAAATTGTCAAAAATACAGATGATGTTGGACCCGATGACCATGCAAATTTTCAAGTTGATCGGTCAAACGGTTCTGGTTTAAATTTCAAAAAGCACATGAAATATTTTTTTAAATTTTAACCAATGGGAGGATTTGGCTGAAAATTTGTAAAATAAGAGACAATGTAGTGTTAATGACCATGCAAAATATAAGGTCGATCACATTTGTCGAAGTCCATTTTCATTTTTTAGCCTATCAGGAGATGTTTATTTAAATTTCAACCAATCAATGGATTTCAAAAAAAATTAGGGTCAGCAAACAGAAAAGGTTGTCTCTACATGTGTGCAAAATTTCAGATCGATCGGTGAAACGGTGCAACTTCCATTGCTCCAGGTAGCAGCCAAAAAATCAAAAAAAAAAAAAACAGAGGTCCGTGCCAAAAGAGCCAAAAGGAGACGCTCGCTTCGCTCGCTCAAAAATCAAATAACTTTGCAAGGCGTAAATATATTTACTTTGATATAATATCATGAGACAATGATTGAGAAGATCTAGGTGTGTACATTTAGTGCTTTGTTGAATTTTGACCTGTAATTTGCAATGTCAAAGTGTTCCTGCAATAAATAAATATAAACAAGCATGTAGAAGTGGATTTTGATTTTACTTAGGTAACATGTGAATTGGGATTCAATCCTTAGCTTTAATGCACGTCTCTACGTTCAGGTATGAAATTTTTGTGTTTCACATTTTGACTGAAGTAAAGCCGAGAAAAATGACACTTCGTTTTACACTTACAATATGTTCTTAGGAAACTGTAAATAGATTTGTATGATGTATTTAGTTAGAATATATGCTATTCTACATTACAGTTGTTATTACACCTTCCATCACATTCAATATTCACAAATACAACACTTATTCTTTGTTTTAAGCATTGACCACATGTCACATAGAAATTGAACTCATTACAGTCTTTAAACGAGATTAAATGAGTTTAAATTATCAATTTAAGTATTAATATCATTTGGTATTCTGTTGTACTCATGTCATTTGGTGTCTGCGATTTGAACGACATCTATAGGTGGATTCACACGGCCGTTCCGAACTTCCCAAGTTTGCCGAAGTTCCGAATCGCCGTTCCAAAAACTCCCGTGTGAACTATGAAAAGATTCGAACTGCGAAGATTGAGTTCCAAACTCACCTTATAGTTATAGTCCACAATAGTTTCAACTTTCATAGTTCACACGGGAGTTTTTGGAACGGCGATTCGGAACTTCGACAAACCTGGGAAGTTTGAAACGGCCGTGTGAATCCACCTAATAGCTTGAAGAGTGACCTACTTGATCACCAACTGTGATGGTGGATTGTTCATATATTGACCACTAGTAGCAAGCGCAGCGCCCCTAAATGAAATAACTAGGTTTTGTCTGCGCATGAGCAACTTCAAGGTCACCCGTGTAAAAGCTTTGCCCGCGAAACATTCCCGGCAGCTGCCCCTGGCTAAAGTATGACGACGTTATTTTTTATATCATATGGGTTTTAGTTGACTTGTCAAGACTCGTATATTTGTTTTTAAGGCTGTTTTCCCTCTAAACATTTGCAATAACGCCATGAAACACTTGATTACTACAAGAACCTTGGTTGACAAGAGGCCTGCGTGAGGTAACTGGACGCGCGCGGGTCTTCAAAGTGTTTATTTAGTTTTGTCTTCACACAAACAGAGTGGTAAATAAATATGTACGTGGCATTGTTTATTAGAGTGTGAACTTGAGTCCTTCAAGAATCCTGAATCCTTCCTTCTTTACTCCTTCATTTTGTACACATTCTTTTAGTTTAAAGATAAATCTCTGTAATCACTCTAAGAGCGGCGCGTCATGTTCCTCACTAAGACGTAGCTTGCGAGAGGTCCGTGATAAATGAATTGTAACTCACATTTCCCGGATGTCGGCTGTGACGCGATGATGATGTCCAAAGCACTCCATCCTCGATCATCGGCAGCCTCCTCCAGTGAAGTGATTACGTCATGATGTCCAAAGCACTTCATCCTCGATCATCGGCAGCCTCCTCCAGTGAAGTGATGACGTCATGATGTCCAAAGCACTCCATCCGCAGTCTCTTTCACGTGAGATGAGCAGAAACTTTTTCCCGTCATGTGGACCTGAGTTCAAAAACAAAGTGTTTGATGTTAGTTACATAACACACAGTCATGATACTCTACAGTATACAATTACCTAGGTACATGTTTTCGTATTATTTTATAATATTTAATGAAAAGTGGAATAGTGGGGCAAACAATTGTCAGATAATACCCCGGTATATACTAGGAAAACGCTCTGTGTAACGCGTTGATAAGCGAGCACGGATACGTGCAACACCTCGAACCATAATCAATAATATACGTAAAACAATTGAAATCTAGAAGCACGATCCATAAATTATATTAAAAAAATGAATTTGCTTCTCATTGCAAGTAACACTACACTCATGTGTATTTATTGGAATATTTAGGTATTATGGATAAATACAAAATAAAAATACATAGATTCAATCCACAAAGTAGACCATTATCTAAGTGCTAATATGAGCAAACCTAATTTAAGAAATATTATCCAAACAGACCGTTCCGTTTAATAGAGCTTACCTAACACATTGCTTACCTAACATAAGCCTAACTCGTTGGATCTATAAGAAACATATCGACTAAATAAATAAAATATTTTATAAAATTAATTTCAATTAACAACTAACCAAACTGTTTCAACAATCAAGCAGACTTGCCGGTCTACAAATAATTAGCTCAACCTTTAAAAGGATTTAAAGTAAGACTGCATGTTAAAACTCTTATAATAACCTATACCTACATTAATTACATCTTTTTCAAGAAAATAATATAAAACCTAAGTATAACCTAGCAGGTATTGCTATAACTATATATCATACCGTAAAACGTATTCTAACAATAAAATAGATAGGCAGCTGCTTGCTTCCGAGCTGTTTTGAATGGGTCGCATCGAGCGGCCGCAACGGACTCCTCGAACCTACAATGCTATTTATATGGGAAAACATGATTTTTTTTTATTTATGAACGGATCTTTCTCAAAAACTATACAGGTCTAAGTTAGTATGAGATGAAGGTGTGTGCAAAATTTCAGATCGATACGTTGACCGGTGCGACGTGGGTTGAACCAGCAAAAAACAAAAAAAATAAACAAACACACACACAGAGAAAGTGCCGCAAGAGTCAAGTGGAGACGCTCGCTCCGCTCGCTTAACAAACATATTATTGCAAATATGCCTAGACAAGAGCTCGGCCTTTTAGAATTGTTGAGATTGAGAGATACGAAGTTATTATTTGGCAATTCACATAATGCTACAGGAAGTTTGACTGTGTTTGATCTGTGATTTATTACTATTTGTTTGTTAAAATAAGCCATTGCTGTTATTTGAAGTTTGGGGATAGATTTCATAATCCAGAAAGAGTTGAAAAAGCATTTATATCATGGACGCCATCAGTATTTCTGCAAATGTGGCAGTGCTAGCAAGTAAATCTTATTGCCACGGATTAAGGGGGTGTGGGGGGCTTGCCCCCCAACATTATAAATACAAATATGAAGTTAATATTCTAAATATTCAGTCGCCTCCTTTTCCTCCCCTTCCCTCCCTCGAAGACGTAAACTGAAATTAATGTTTAAATTCAAACTGGCCGGCATGCCGACAATGTCGGTAAAGGACGATAAAGAACGATAAAAGTAAAGAACGATAAAGGACGATAAAGTAAAGAACGATAAAGGACTGTAAATGACGATTGGAGACCAAACCCGTTAAATAATTGATCTCAAATTTTAATCGTGATTAGATAAAGACAAACTTAGGATTATCACTTGGCAAATTTTGAAATTAGGTAATTATTATACGGCACCCAACGGGACAATAAAATACAAATTTTTTAAACCAAAAATCAACTAATTATTACTAATTATAAAGGAACAAATTCAAAATGTACCAAATGATAACCATACGTTTGTCTTTTATAATCATGATTCAAAGTTCAAATCATTTCGTCACCCCATTTTGTCTCCAATCGTGTCCAAAAAAGGTGCCTGCAACAAGCGACAAAATCGCTCTTTAGTTTTTCTCACAAATGCAAAACTAATTACCTACACAGAGTCGGTATTATCCAAAGACTCGATTATTCAACTTGATCAGCCCGATACAATTTAATAATTACACATTAAACGGTTTTCAGCCAATACCACATGTTACATATTAGTTGTATCGCCTTCATTTTCCATGCGACAATATTGAATGTCATGTGTCATCTATTTAAAAAGAACTTACAATCGCTATTTTGATTAAAAGTTTAAACAAAGTTTCTGCGCAGTCAATGGAGAATCAGAAAAAATAGGTAGTACCTACAGATTTAATTGCATTTGTGGCACAAGAATAAAAATCTATGCGGACTAGGTAGACATTTTCCTCGCTGTAAATTTTTACTATTCCGCCGCTACACAAATACGCATTTATTCTTGCAAAACAGATAATTTTTAATGAATTAGTGTATAATACTACCTTTTTATGGTAGCGTACAGATATATTTTAGTAAGTATTTCTATGATAAGTTCAAAAGTTCTATCATTTTGACACGTTTGTTGACGTGATGGCCATCTTGAATGCGCGGGCAGAACTGTGTGAAGTCATAAAGTTGTTCTCCCTTCATTACTTTAGAATTGATCCTTCATTATTTGAAGTAAAATTATGTGAAATAATAATGTAATTATGTCAATGAATGAAGGAGGAATACTCGAAATGGACACCAACTTTTTAGTTTGAATTAGTTGATGCTGGCGAAATCAAATGTCCTTTTACCAGACGTCACACCGTTCTGCGCGCGCATGCAAGATGGCGATGCAAATGTGTCAAAACGATCAACTTTAATTAGAAATATTGAACTTATCAAATAATTACTAACCAAAATATATCTGCGCCACCATAAAACGGTATTTTACATTTAAATAGTTTCTTTGAAAAGTATCTGTTTTGCAAGAATAAATGCGTATTCAAAATACATTGAAAATAAAGTTCCTTTGCGCCCGCATAGGCTATGAATACTACTTCTAAATACATCACAACACTGGACAAAGCACGGAGCAAGTTGGCTCAGGCTCTAGACTTGCACTGGAGTGCCGAGTTTGATTCCCGCTTTATCCTTCCTGAGGCGAATGCGCGGATTCACTAGGGAGTCGGAAATGCTGGGAAGGTTCCCACCTCCTTCCCATCCTCACATCATTAGGCCAATGATATTAAAATCTACAAAATCTATCTTTCCCTCGAGCATGTAGGTACCTACTTATCCCATTTATTCCCACTGGAAGAAGTCGAAGAATGATATATTTTAGAAAGGTCGTAAGGTAGAAGAAAGGTCGATGTTGACGGGATGTCTCGAACTGCTGAACTACATTTGCCACTAGGTAAAACGTCAACGGCAAGATGTTTTGTGCAATTTTGAAACGGTTGAGGAAGATAATTTGGCGTGAACGTAGGATAGACGTCAAAATAATGTCACCTGACTTGGTTGGAATACACCCCATTGCAAATAAAAGACTTTATAAGTTCAATACCTAATAAAATTTAATAAATACCTGACTCACAATTTTTTTCTTTTTTAACTGAACGTATCTGACGAAGGTTTATGTTAAAAAAACGAAATATTTAATAATGTTATCATTAATTACTCTTGAGTGTACCTACCTACCTACCTTAAGTTTTTTATTGTATTTCTATTTATATTCCTCAAGAAAAGAACTATTTACTAAAACCTAGGATCTAACACCTTTGTCATGCTTTGTTATGAGGAAGATTTTAATAGAAAAATCGAAACTGTAGACAAAATAACAAATAATTTTACAAAACATGACGAAATATTCTTTAAACCCATAATATTTACTAGCTTTTCGCGCAAAATTACGAATTCATAAATCCAATTTTGAAAATGTATACGATTATCAATAATAAATGTAAAATAACTCACGAATTGTTGAATTCTCCCCATGTTTCATGCGGTTTGGCAAGAATAAAATTAAATATCAGAGAAAAATGAGCTTCCGTCCGATCTCTTCGATGGTTGGACAATGAATGAATTTTCTGTTGCTATAGTGGTTTCCAAAACAAATAATTATCGAAAGCGTTTTGTTTAATTCTTTTTTTTTGAAAAAATAATCACCCCATATCAGGGTCTTGAGATATTTTACTACAGTTTACAAATGAGGCAAATGAGTCTGTCCACGACATATCGACCAAGAAATGAAACTTGCTTGGATTGTTTACTATTCTAACTAAGCATATACGTACTTTTTTGTTTGACCAAATTATAATCCCGTATCGAATGACAGCCAACTCAAAATTTGACATTTTCGACATAGCTGCTACATGGATAGATATGTCTCTACTTTTCACACGAATAAAGATAGACAAAAAATGTTTTAACAAAAATGTAGGTAATTGTACACACTGTCATATAAAAAAATTGTCCCTCCAAAATCAAAATTTATAGGGGTGGAACTCGCTAACATCAAATAAAGTTTATAAGCCTTGAAATGAGAGTATTTATTCGATCACAGAAGGCTTATGTTGCGGAGACTCATGGCTTTTGTCATCATCAAGAGAAATAGATTTCAAAACGTCTAAACTGATAGCGATTATAGTTTCATCGTCTGATCATGATAAGAAACCACAGAGTTCTTGCGTTACTTGTAGTTCTCTCACTGATGTACAATCCAAGCAGCGTCACTACGTCACATGTCGACGCCGACGTCAAGGAAGCGCTGACCGACGCCGTAGTTCTGTCACGCAACAAGTGGGCGACGCCACATGAAGACGCCGACGTCAAGGAGGCGCTGACCGACGCCGTAGTTTCTGTCACGAAACAAGTGGGCGACGCCGCAAGACGCAGGTATTATTGCGATGGAAAATATACTCTAATTTGACTTCGGAAACATCAGGGGTGTTCAGGGCGATGGGTTGGTCATGAGGAGTGGCTAGTGTGTCTGCAAAGTGCGCAGGGTTCCAAGGGATAACTCTGTTAAACTTTGCTGAGGTCGGCCAAAGGGTGTTGGTGTTAATGCATACAGACATAGCGAGCCTTACGTCTTGATTCGCTATGGTAAGGTAACTACAATCTGTTCATATGTCGTAAGAGATGGACTAACCTGTCTT